>CM019167.2:114007924-114120950 GCA_009739505.2 Apolygus lucorum | reverse complement strand
AATGTGACCAAAAGGCACCGTCTTAGCTCAATGCGTTTTGCTTTGATTTTCAAAGTTTGATTTTTTTTTATATTATTTTTTAAAGAAAAATCGTGTTTTTTAAGAAAATCCAAATTTCTTCTCCTAAAAAGAACTTTTGCCAACTATCGACTATATGTTTTTGAAATCAGCATTCAATTCGCTGTGAGACTAGCCATTGTTGAAAAGTATCAAGTGAGAAGTACAATACCAGCTCAAACTATGAAAATTTTAAAGAACATAATTCGGAGAACTTAGAAATTTTAACCTCGTTTTCTAAAGAAATCCGACAGGTTGTTGTAGTTGTCTAGAAAGTGAAAAACGTGGTTTACTTCAGGAAATACGGCCTGCAAGCGGTGTGAGAAGAAGCGCAAAAGGTACCCTGGCATGAACATTCAAAGTTCTCCGGAATACTTTTTATAATTTTCATTGTCTTAGCTACTATTGTACTTATTACTTGATACTTTTCAACGAGGACTGTACACCAGTCGTGCAGAAAATTAATGCTCATTTTGAAAATGTGGTCGATAGTTGAAAAAGTTGTTTCAAAGAGAATAAATTTGTGTTTTATGGGGAGGAATATGGTTTATCATATTTTGGCAACGGATCAAGGGTCAGTGCGGTAGGCGGCATTCTGCTCCGATAACATAAAGGACGAAGGCGATATGTCCAAGAGACGATACGATATGTCCGCGATATGTCTCCAATCTTCCACATTTAAAAAATATATAATTACAGAAAACCTCAAATTCAACAAAACTATTATTGACCCTCTTGACGATTATAGCTTGAAAATTTCTTGAAAAAAATTGAAAAGAGTTATTGTAATAAGCCATTTTAGGAGTTGTGCACTGGTGAAAACTTCTTGTGCGTTTTTCTCAGAACTCCATTTTTTGACACAGCGCTTTTGTGTTTCAAGGTATCGATTTGTTCTTTCAACTAAATTTTTCGTCACACTCAGTCGCAACCACGCGGTATTTAGAAAACGATGCTTCAAAATTGTAAAACTAGAATTGCTGTTTAAAATACAACATGTTCATTCCTCCTTTCATTCATCGTAATTGAAACTGATCCCGAAAAATAAGAACTAATATCCACATATTATAGACAATTCTAGGAGCGAAGACAGGATGATGGTTACAGCTGTGCTTCGCATGTTGGTTCGACTGATACATAGGAGCAATTGTGTTGTTGAGTTCCACTCGTAGTTCTAGGCTATACCGGAAAGAGTCGACAACAATGCCCTACAGTTAGCGCTAGGCCCTAGTGCCGTTTGAGTGGTGGAGGGAAAGTTTCATAGTCAAACTAGTAGTTTAAAGATCTGTAAGCAATATTGGAAGCACATGATTGGCCAATGAACTTGTGTATCGTGCAGCCTAGAAGCGCAGGAGCTATCATAACTGTCGACAAAATTCAAATTTATAAGGATAGTCCGTAAGAGATTTGTGCTTTCTGAAAATATTGTTGAACATAATAACAAGCTTACTCCGTGGGATTCGTTCTCCTGGATCAAAAGAGAGAAGCAGTAAGAGGAAAGCGAACAAAGCAATTGACCGGCCAATCATAGTTGATGAGTTCTGCTCTGATACTTGGTCACAATGGTATCCCGTCACCACGTAGCGCTTATATAGTGTTCTGGGCTCATGCCTTAGTAGAGTCATTAAATTTGGTTTTTCCAAAAATTACCGTCCAGTAGATAGTCGTTTGCAAAAAATATAAATAAAAATCTGTAGCACCAATTAGTACTGGTTTATGAGCGCCTGGTAGGTGGAATATTTCGTGAAATGGTTGACCGCGGAAACTTCAAATCAGTAGAGATAACAAATGCTAGTTTGGGGAATCAGTTCCCATTGGGACTCTTACCTCTATAATTTTTCGTGAAAGTTGACAATGCTGGTGCTGATTAGCAAGGGATAGGCGATTCAAACACAGCGTTACGCACAGTAAGTTACGTATGCTGGATACTGCTGGAAACCTGAGATCGCTAAAGTTAATGCCAGTCGAACCGGGAAATTATCTGGATTGGCGTTCTCTCAAGAGCGGTATCGCAGGTCATGACAACGTTTCGGTTTGGGTCGTTGGTGAACCCCGTTCCGCTTAAGCGGGGTGTGACAATAAGCGAAAATAGCCATGAGCGAAATCGTCAGAATCAATTCTGATCTTCCCTTTGCAAGACACCAGGAATGGCACTTGGGCAAATATTCAACGAGAGATGGTTGTTTACTTCACTAACGGCTGGAAATCTGTATGAATAAAATGCTGAAGCGGAGGCTCCAATCAGTTGTAACTGACAGCGGGAGTCTGTCTCCTAGTTAGTATGGTGTCACAACTGGAAAAAGCGACGACAGACGCAATCAATGAGGTTATGCTGGCAGCAAAGGCGGAACAGAGGAGCAACTATCGTACCAGAAACATGTGTATGAAGTAAAGTAAAGTAAAGTAAGCAACCATTTCAGATTGAATTTTCGTCCGACTGCATTCTTGGCGTCGCGGACGTCATCAGCTGTCTCCCTAAGGGGAGATCAGATTTGTTCTGATGATTTCGCTCATGGCTTCCCAAACATCACGCCCTGGGTTGGAACGAGAGATTGCCGATCGTCTAATAGACAGAAAACTTTCTGCGACGACCAGACTCGAACGCGCGTCCCGCTAGACGGTTCTCATCTTATCACCGCAGTCGGGTACACTGTCCACTAGACCACCGACGCCCTCGAAACATGTGTATGTAGGCAACCAAATGGGCAGCCATCTCGTGCGCTCTTGCTTACATATTTCGCGTCGTATCGTGTACTTCAATACGACTTTGGTCGGACGTCCCACAGTAAGACTTGGGCGTCCTTATGCGATCAATCTGGGGTGAAGGAGGACAAAACTCAATAGAAAAAAAAATAACTACACAGAATCCATTTAGACCATTCTGAATCCAAATCCGCGAAAAAACCAAGAGGTGAATGTCCGTGTGTGTGTGACAAAATCTTGTGTCGTCTGCACAGGACTTAGTTATCAACCGATTTTCGTGGTTCTTTTTTTGATCGTCGTGGAAAAACTAGTTGTGCACTACGTCACCGGAAATTTCGAATTTTGCGTTTTTAAGTGGGGAAAGGGGGGTTGTTAATGCTAAAAAAAACGTACGTTTTTGGGCATAATCTTGTGTACCCTGCCCAGGCCTCAATTTCTAGCCGATTTTCATGGTTTTTTTTTAATCGACGCATAATCCTATCTAGTTGTGCACTACGTCGCCGAAATTTCGAATTTTGCGTTTAATGGGGGGAAAGGGGGGGGGTGTTAATGCTAAAAAAAACCGTGCGTTTTTGGGCATAATCTTGTGTACTCTGCCAAGGCCTCAATTTCCAGCCGATTTTCGTGTTTCTTTTTTGTTCGTCGCGGAAAACTATCTAGTTGTGCACTACGCTGCCTGAATTTTGAATTTCGCGTTTTACGGGGGGGGGGGAATGAGGGGTTGATGCTCAAAAAACAAGCGTATGCGGGCATAATCTTGTAAACTCTGCCCAGGCCTCAATCCCCAACCGATCTGCGTCTTTCTTTTTTGTTCGACTAAGAAATCTTCCAAATTGCGCACTATTTCACCAGATTTTCAAAATCTGCAAGAGGAGAGGGCGAGTTGGGGGATAACATTCACAAAATATCCGATTTTCCAATATTTCGGCTCCTTTATGGCTTACTACTTGTATCCAAGCTTTGAAATTGAGAAAAAATGCCCATCAAACCTATAGATTTTCATGAATTATTCTATGTACCACCATGGAACTAATACTGGTGCTACCATGGTGCCAGGACACCATAAACCGTTTATTTCGTGTTTTTTTCAACTTGAATACGGAAATGAATTTCGACGGACTGCTTACCAAACAAATACATGAAGATGAAAGTTCATCGTTATGAATTATAATTGCTTTGGTGCCAGACTGGCACCATTAGTGGCGGTTGGGGGGTGGGGACTCGAATTAGCATGTTGGGTGTCGTAGATCGTGGATTTCAAAATGCTCTTCAAATGTTGTGGTGGATAATGATGAGGCGGGAGGGTCACTATTTCTTGCCTAAAATACCTAATAAATTACATCGAGTGAGAAAGTTTTCTCGCTTACCAACTGGTATGGCCCCCTGGAATGCATGCATTACTAACAAGATGTTCCGTATTGTGGTCAAACTGGTAGGAAATTAGGATAAGAATAAACAGCACGAGAAGGATTTCAAGGATAACAAAGGTGATACTGCTTTTGCGAATCACCTGAGAGAATCCAATCATAACTTTTGTTTTGATCTAACAAAGGACAGTACTAGTAATCTACTAACACAGCTAGTACATGTATCGTAATAGTACTAGTACATAGAATTGCCTCATTTTTGCCCGAAGGGAGGTATGTTGGATGTGCTTTGAAAAGTTCTAGATTCTTAAGAGTGATAGGTCTGATGAATGTCTGAATGAGGTGGTCCCTCAACATGTTTCACCATTGATGGTTCATTTCTGCAATAGCTTGCCCCCCCCCCCCTTTCATACACAATGTTTACCCTCACCAATGTTTGAGCTCACTTTCATTTTGTCTGCTTTGATTGGCATTTGATGTTTGAGCCAATTGGGATTCTCCTTTCACTTATCTGCTTCAATCTGATTGGGTATGACTTTCACTTTCTCGGCCAATGGGATTCAAGCTCCCTTTCACTTGTGTGACTATGTAAGCTATACTCTCTGTGATGTACCTTCAGTTATTGTTTGTTACTGATGATGACCTATCCGTTGAAATCCGATTTGATTTGTAACTTTAAACTTAACTTGTAACCTTATTATTTTCGTGGAAATAGACAACTTTCCATTCAACTCCGTTTTTATTTCCCTCAGCAGTGTGTGGACGCCAACTTCCCTGATGGAGTAGACACCAACTTCCCTCAATAGGCTGTACCCCAAACTCCTTCGTTTTGCTAGATCCAAACTTAGGTACTATCCCTATGGTGGGATCACCTTCTTGATACAGGCAAAAATTAATGTTCCTGTAGAATTCCGTGAAGCTGATGTACGTACTATCACTTTTCTCAGTTGTAAAGGACCTATTCCGACCTAGAATAATCTCGTAACACGAGGTGATTCTCAAAAAAGGACAATCAATTCGACTGAATGAAGACAGGGTTTTGTTTTTTTTTCTTTAGTACAGCTTATGTTGAATGGGCCACCAATGCGGAAGAATATTTTTTGTTACATAAATATCTGTCATTTTACAGCTGATTCGGGTCTTTGAAGCATCCCAGCTAAACAAACTGCGAGAAATCAGTGGCAGCTGCCGTGATGATCCCTTCGCAATATTATTAATTCCTCACAGCCCTCTGCCAGCTACTCCGGTTGCAGTTCGATCTGAATATCTCCTGCCCGACTAAACCTAATCGACGGTTAGACTAATTTAAATGATCATTTTGGATGAGCTTTTTTCTTCGGTCTTCTATATATTATTATCCACTTGAAATCTCGTTTGTTACTTAGGTGTACGATATCTATAAGCAACCTTCAGCACTTCACAAGTGTTTAGGACACCCCATTAAGAAAAAACGTTTGAATCCTACACCACCTCATTTTTTTTCGTTTCCAAATGCCCTATTTCTCCAAAACTTGGATGGTTGGTTGGGACTGACGGTTTTAGACTATTCCCCACGAGTTTCGTCATGGTCAGATCACTAGTAGGCACCTTCCTAAAATCCTCTCACTTTTCCAGTCCGGTTTTTCTCAAACTAGAAGGGTAATAATTGAGAAGTGCCATTCCGGTGATCCCTTTTGCGTCGGATATTCCACAAAATATGAATAATTCTATAATCCATTCCCATCATATGAATAATTTAACGAGGCTTTTCGTGATCCGTAGGTGGTTTATTGTGGCCCATGGACGCAATTTAAGGGTCGATAGTTCTTATCCGTGGAGGGTTTAGGCGGGTTCTTCAGCGTCCATACAAAAATCAATTGAACAAAATCATAAAAAGTAACGTATTTTACCAAAGTGTATAGTTAAATTTGATTTGTAAACAATTATGTAACGTGCCATATTGGAGAATCTATCGAAACCAGCAAGTCGAGGACAGAAGGGAAGCGCTTTCGATGTTAAAAACATCATCAGGTCGTCGAGGTAGTACTAAGTAGTAGCTGCTGGTAATTAGTACTTCTCCTGTACTCGACTTGGTGATTACGACAGATTCTCCAATAAGGTACGTAAAGTTCATTTTGCTTCCTCACTACCGAAGGTAGGGAAGCTTTGTATTCGTGAAGGAAGTGAAAAAAAAATGTCCTCTAAAATCAGAATTTCCACTTGCCTTTTTTGCGTTTTTACAGCTTCCCGAACAATTTTGGTTCCGTGTCTGTCTGTCTGTCTGTCTGTCTGTCTGTCTGTCGGTCGTCGGTCTGTCGGTCTGTCGGTCTGTCTGCCTGTCTGTGGTCAATCCTTGTCCCGGGCAAAACTATACTAACCTGTGGTCCGATTTTGATGAAATTTTCAGGGATTGTGCGGGTTAGGTCCTAGACGGTCCCCTATAAATTTCAGCACCTTCGGACCAATAGGAGCGAGTGCGCATGCGCAAACGTGAATTTCCTGGGACCTCGGTTTCTCGGTTTCTAATGAACCGATTTTGCTCAAATTTGGAGGTTAGTTAGGGACTAACTTTTAAGAGACACCCTATAAGTTTCAATCAAATTGGTCAAGCAATAGCCGCTGCGCATGCGCGAACTTTAAATTTATTGTTACAACCAAAACTCCGCAACTATTCAACGATTTCGATGATTAATTTTGAGGGATTGTGTGGGTTAGGTCCTAGACGGTGGACCGCTAATATTTTGGTATTCAATAACTCTTTGAATCATAATTTTTTCGCCAACTGATTCTATACGTCCATGTTACAATGAGTGAGGAAGCTATACTGCCCATCCAACTTGGCAGACGTTTTTTTTTCTCAACATTATCGATTTTGGAGTTTGCGGAGATAAAACACTGCGCTGAACGATATAAACTCTCTAACGATAATAGAATTCGTAAGAAAACTTCTATAGGATCGCCCAAACGAACCCTGAAAATGCCATTGGAACTTTGGCTCATCTAGTGATCGCAGTTCTGTGATGAGGTGTAAAATTCAGATGTTTGAAATCGGAGCTAAATTTCTAAATTTTCGTTACCAATTGACTCTGAGTTGCTGTAACGGGCCTAATGAGTTGAGATACGATTCTCGAACAACTTTGGCCACCTAAATTTTGGAATATAATCTATTTCGTTTTTAAAGAAATCAAAAATATCTCGTTTGAAATTCCAAGTATCTACGAGGTTGAAATTTTTAATGTACATTCATGACCACGGAGATTGCAGAATGCTATAGATTTGTGGTAAACCTTATTAAAACCTGGGCTTTCGTGTATGTAATCGATGGAAAACAACACTAGTAGACGATTAATTACTATTTTTATGAATTTAAAACAGGGTAATTACAATAATGAAACAGTCTAATACCAAAAGCTCAGCTTTAAAAAAATTAAAAATACCTCGTTGTTCGGGCTCTTTCTTGAAATGAAAAGCACCATGGTGCATGTTGGAATCAATTTTTCTAGTTTTAAATTCTATTTGAAATTTTAAGTATCCACAAGGTTACAAAGTTTTATGTATACATGACCACGGAGATTACAGAATGCTATATAATTATGGTAAATTAATTTAAAACGTGGGCTTTCGAGTATGTAATCGATAGAAAACAACACTAGAAGAAGACTCACTATCTTTATCTTTTCGGGCGATCGAAAAAAAAAACGATCTGCTCAAAATCAGGCAAAGGCCATTTCAGAATCCAGCAAGGTCCAACATGGGAGCCTTCTAAGGAAATGGAGGCCTTTCCAGCAACACCGTTACTATTACCATCCCTGAAACCCTTGATTCACTTACAATAAACATCCACTTGTTGTTAGGAAATTTCTTTGAGCAACTGACACTGAGCCTACTCTGGATTTGAAGATCAAAATCAAGATCAAAATTGCATCGGAGATGAGCTCCTCGTTTCGGTTATTGAATTCATACTTGAGTTATTTGTCAGCGGCGCATTGCGAGCTCAATTCTTTAGTTTGATTCTGAAATCTTACTAAACTCAGAGTGGCGACCCCTTAATTAATAGGAGGAATACAATGAGAGTGGGTTAATACAAAAACACTGATCGAGATTGGTGCAAGATTTTATTGAATACCCTGGGTTTCGTGCTGACAAACCTTCTTCGTACTCTGGATTGACTCTCTATTGTCAATCCAATAGCACTGTATCTACGAGTGATCGATGGTGATGTGGAGACTTCAATCCATTTGTTGGTTTATATCAATAGTCGTACCGTTGTTTCCGGACAAAGTGTTTGCCGTTGACCTGATTGGTCTCAGTGCCGTTAGTATTTAAGAGCTGACGGTTGAGAGAAATTTGGAGGCGGGCATGTTCCCACCCTGCCAACCTCCTCGTCTTCCCTGCGAATTACAAATACGAATAATCAGTCTAGGGGTTTGTTCCTCATGACAAAGCGTTATGACAGCAGGATTTGAGGTGCTTAATAAAAACAATGTTTTCACCATAAAAACGCAAATTATTGCTCTAAATAATCAATGGACTATAATTTTGAAATAAGCATTCAATTTGCTGTGAGACTAGCGTACCGTTATTGATGAAAAGTATCAAGTGAGAAGTACAATACCAGCTCAAATGGTATTTTAAAGAACTAAGTTTTAGAAAACTTAGAAGTTTTACCAATCCTTCTAAAGAAATCCGACAGGTTGTTTGTAGGTGCCTAGAATGTGAAAAAAACGTGGTTTTACTTCAAGGAAATGCGGCTGGCAAGCGGTGTGTGAGAAGTAGCGCCAAAAGGTACCTTGGCATGAACTACCGTCGAACGTGGTAAAGATTTCAAAGTTTCTCCGAGATACGTTTTTAATTTTTACTGTCTGAGCTGCTATTGTAGTTCTTATCTGATACTTTTCAACGAGCAATGTACACCAGTCGTGAAGAAAAGTGAAGTTTATTTCAAAAATGTGGTCGATAGTCGAGAAAGAAAAGTCATTTTGAAAAAGACATAAATTTTGTGCTTTTATGTGGAAAAAGAAGGTTTTTATCATATATGCGTCAGTGCGGCCAATGTGGTATCGTGCCAGCCTAGAAGCGCAGGAGCTATCATAACTGTCGACAAAATTCAAATTTATAAGGATAGTCCGTAAGAGATTTGTGCTTTCTGAAAATATTGTTGAACATAATAACAAGCTTACTCCGTGGGATTCGTTCTCCTGGATCAAAAGAGAGAAAGCAGCTAGAGGAAAGCGAACAAAGCAATTGACCGGCCAATCATAGTTGATGAGTCTGCTATGAATACTTGGTCACAACTGTATCCGTCACCACGTAGCGCTTATATAGTGTTCTGGGCTCATGCCTTAGTAGAGTCATTAATTTGGTTTTTCCAAAATTACCGTCCAGTAGATAGTCGTTTGCAAAAATAAAAATCTGTGTGCACCAATTAGTACTGGTTATGAGCGCCCTGGTAGGGGGCGTATCTCGTGAAATGGCAGCTTTTTTTTCTCTCCTAAATCTCACCAGTTCCTCACGATTTTTCTAAGAAGAGGATGGATGTTCAGGCAGGACTCCAAACGTACGCATTGACCCGATTTTGATGAAATTTGATATGGAGGCTCCATTTGGGGTCTACGAGTAGTTGTGCCCCGAAGATTTTTGGTTGATGTAGGTCACTTCTAAGGGTTGAAAGTTTGTTGAAAACGCCCCTAACTCAAAAAAATTTGATATAAAGATATACATATTTATTTATTTATATATTTTTTTATTAATTTGTTTAATTTTTTATTTTTTTATTTTTATTTTTATTTGTATTGTTTTTGATATATATAATTTGATATATTATTTGTCCTTCAATTTAAGGTAGTCTTGAATTTTTAGAATTTTTAGAGACCACGCGGAGCCCTGTAGGACAAACCGTTCGCTCCCTACAAGAATTTAAGGGTTGGACTTACGATAAATCAGAAACACGAGTGTGAATCGCAAAGAGGCCTGATCTCGGTTCAAATTTCTAACTGACCGAATGCGATCGATGTTTTTCTTCATGTTGGTTGGTGGTAACATTGACAAAGCCGTGTTCTTTGCAGACTACTAATCTATACTAATCTATAGTGATTCTATATTTAGAAAAATAATAAACCATTGTGTAGTAATTCGGAGCGTTTTTGGTGTTACGGACATAATTTTTAAGGTCGGTCCATTTTTTGTTAAAAAGCTTTTTTATTTTTCATTTTATAATATTCTTTTTTTCACTTTTCAATGGTCCTCAATTTAAATCTGAAATTACTTTACCCGCAGTTTTTCGACCAGTTTTCGTAATGTAGATCTATATCCTTACTGTTGAATCAGTTACAGTAAGGTGAACCAGAAGCTGTGGGGTGGATCAAATTCTGTAACCCGGATCAGTTTCCATATGTATAGATGAGTAACTCATCTATACGGAAACTGTTTCCGTTCTTTGGATCGTTTTCAGAAGGTATTTGGGTCACTCTCCTACTTGGCAATCTACTCATTTATCCCCTATCTATTCGACTTCCCTCATATTTGGTATGTGCTTGGTAGTTCTGCCAACACAATTCAACAACTCAACTATGACATGATTGATGTGGGAGCTACCATTACCTACCTAACAAACTATTTATGAATGAAGAGGAAAGCTCTATGCTGCACCCACTTGGTAGAATATCCTCTACATCATATTTCATAGGAAAAACTCACATACTTGAGCATCATCTAAAACACGTTTGATATGGTTCATGCAGGTTCTGAGCGAATAACCCACTATAATTTTCACTTTTAGTTTTCGGAACCCCTCTCATATAGCATTTCGTTTTGAAGCTTACAATGAGACCTTCAATTTGAATATACACAAATAGTCCGTCATCGGTTCATTTGGAAGTCACAGGGGAAGAAGAGTGAATATGGACCAACATTCCCCGAAAACTGAACCACGATTTTCAACTTCATTTCACAGTTTCGATACTTTCAACTAAGCAAAATGAAATCTGTTTGGAACGGGATCACCACGGACACTAGTAGAACACATTTCAAAAACGCTGCAAATTATTTCACAAAGGTTTTAATTACTTTTCTGTAGAGATCACTCGTCTTCAAATATCGTAGCTTTGCCATTTTTATATATATATAGAATCACTATAGATTAGTATAGATTAGTAGTCTGCAAAGAAACACGGCTTTTTTCAATGTTACCACCAACCAACATGGAGAAAAACATCGATCGCATTTCGGTCAGCTAAAATTTGAACCGAAATTAGGCCTCTCTTGCGATTCACACTCGTGTGTTGCTGATTTATCGTACGTCCAACCCTTAAATTCTCGTAGGGAGCAAACGGTTTGTCCTACAGGGCTCCGCGTGGTCTCAAAAATTCTAAAAATTCCATACTATCTTAAATTGATGGGAAAACAGTACCTTTATATAAAAATGTTTGAGTTAGGGCGTTTTCAAAATTTCAACACTTATTTTTTAACCCTTAGGAGTGACTTACATCAACCAAAAGCTTCGGCGGCACAACTAGACCTCAAACGGAGCCCATACACCAAATTTCATCGAAATCGGTCAATTCTAAGTGAGGAAAGTGCCGCGTACGGCGGACGGACGGCCAAATTTTTATTCGATTTTTGGATTCTACGTACCTTGAAACGTTAAACCAACAAATTTTGAGGGGGGAGGGGGGTAAACACTTTTTTTCTTGGTCGATTCCAAAGGTCCATTATCGAAATAATAAACCAAAAGAATCAGGACAGATGGTACCAGAATGAAGGATGCAAGGTGTCCATACTAAAAAAAGAATAAAAAAATCGTCCTCCCACGACAATCCGAATTGAGTACCTCCTCTTCCGCTTTGAAAATGGTCAAAAATGGTACAATGCCTCTAACATATTATTCAGTTCCAGCCCATAGTTCCTCATAACGTACATGAGACGAAAGATTGATATTTTTGGGACCGGCGGCAAAAATACTCGTCACACCCAAAACCGTGAATAATTGGGTTTGAAAATTTATGAAATGTAAAATAATCAAAGACCCATAAATTTGATATAAGAGTGTGAATATTGAGCACTAACATTTTATCAACATAATTATGGAGACTTCATGATGACTTTATGACTTCATTTTCAATTAAAGTTATGGTTATGGTTATGAATTTATGAAGACTTTATTTTCAATCTATTCTGATTCTAAACGGCTGGTTCCATGCAAAAAGGAAACTTATTCCAACGGCTGTTTGTATTTAGACCTAAAAAGAAAACCATTCACTGAACAAAACCAATTTCGTTTCAATCAATGGGTGATTTGAGGAAAATGTGGAAATTTAATCGAAAAAACCCAAAATGTCGAAAGTTTTTTCGACTATCCCGAAAAAAATGTATAAAGGTCCTCCCTGCATGAAGAGAGACAATCATTGTATAACCTACAGCAAAACTTTCGCCAAAATTACGAATATTTTCTGACGTGCAACCCCAATAATTACAGGTTTTTTACTACCTTCCAGAAACCTCAAAACGACTCAGTAAACTGCCCACACTATGTTTATACATCATTAGTGCCTAAACTTGGAAGACTGTTATCAGGAATACCTAATATTTTACTACACGACGTTACTGAGTAATTATAACCCAGAACAGGTTTGACAGGGCTATTTACAGACTTAGAACAGTCAAAAAACGTCTGCCAAGTGGGTGTTAGCTTCCTCGTATCCAAAAACAGATTGTATAGATGATCCGATGCATAGTAGTTAATCTCAACACATCAATCTCTAAGTACCTTTCACTACCCTCATAGGGGACCCATCTACACGCTAATCTGAACAATCCTGAGAAATTTCGTCGAAATCGGATGGAAAATGTAGAAGTTGTGGCTGTCACAAGGATTTTACGTTTTGCGCATGAGCAGAAACTACTGTACATTTTAAGGCCATTGGGGGCCATCTACACGCCAACCCACAAAATCCCTGAAAATTTCATCGAAATCGGATAGAATTATAGAAGTTATGGCTGTGGCAAGGATTTCATGACAGACACCACAGACATGCAGACAGACACACAGACAGACACGGAACCAAATTTGATTCAGAAAGGTCTGAAACGTGAAACGCGAGTGGAAATTTCGATTTTGGAGAACTTTTTTTTTCAACCTTGAAAAGTGAAAACAAAGCTTCGCTATCTGTGTAGACTCGGAACGAATGAAAAGGATCTCAGATTCGTTTGTGACATGCGAGGACTTTTTATGTTCGTACGTCTCGCGTTTTAAAATTATTATTTTCAATGATGAACCTTCAGAATCGAGCAAGAGAAACACGTCTGCCAAGTGGGGTGTAGCACATAGCTTCCTCGTATCTATAACCCGATTGTTTAGATGATCCGATGCATAGTAGTTGATTAAAAAGCATCAATTTCTAAGTACCTAGTAGGGTAGGTAGTAATTTGCGATGTTCAGTGACATCATTTTGGAAACTATTCTATTTCATTGAAATGAGATTTTTTTCACTTATACTCGCATAAAAAGTAATTTGGGCCAACAAAAACTGCAAAAATGAGATTTTTTGGAATATTGAATTTCCCAAAATTTGGTTTTCGAGAGTTAAAATATTCCAAATTAGAAGGAATTTCAAATTGTTTGTGCTTTTTGAACTCTTTGATAGATACTCTCCAATTTTTAGGGAGAGAGGTTTCGATTAATATCGATGCTGCAATGATACAACACATTCAAAGTAAGAGTCTCACGGTTTTTAGAAATTTTGGAAACAATCGATGTTTTTTGACTGTCAATTGTGACCGTTGTACACTTCTCAATTTAAAGTTTGACCAGTCATTCGACGCAGAATTTAATGATATTTCATAATGTATACTTCAATATTTCGCTAGGACGCTTTGTTCAGACGTTAAAAGAGAAAAAACTGAAAAAGCCCAAAATTCCGTGGTTTTTACCCCACTAAAAGTTTCCCCAAGGGCTTTTCGAGGTCGAAAACTTGGTTTCTCCATACTCACACAAAATATCTCTTGTTTAATTTTTTGCAAGCTCGGACCCCTCTATTACAATTTGTACTGGGCTACCAGCAGCAGTACCTACTATAGCTAGTTGTATACTATAAAGTCGTGTTGTAATAATGACAACACTGTTTTATTGTCTTAAATACCTACATTTCCAAAGGAGATGGTAATAACTAGGGGCCAGCCTAGTGCTTTCGCCCTAGAAGCCGTCACATTCAACAGAAACTTCCTCCTTGTTCAGTCCTTCCTTTCTGTTCCATGAAAACCACTGACCATAGGCATAATCTTGTGTAGATCATCTCATTACTGAACTATCCCGTACAACGAATGGGGTAACCGTCAGCTAGTTAAGACTACGAGGAAGCTCTATATATTAAACCACGCCCACCGTGCTCACATTTCCTTTATTTCCAGTCAGCCTCGGATTCGCCATATATGACCAAACACTGCCCACCTTACAAACACCTTATTTTGGGATTGAGTGTCACACTGTGTCTGCTGAAACACATAAATATGTCTCGTCGAGGTCAACATTGAGAACGCCATCTCCTATTAAGACCTGCCATCGTACTGCTCCCCAAATACCAGCGGAACCCAAAGAGGTCGAATCGGGTCCATTGTGCTTCGTCAAACATGATTCTTTATTTTCGTTTTTTCCCGTCACGGTTCATTTAATTAGAGAAAATAGGGTAGGCAGGAAGGTTGGGGTAATGACGAAGCCTGATAATTCGTGGTGAATATTGCTCAGCCACGTCTATGGCGGGCCTTCCGCTTCCTCGACGGATTCAAGGAATCTCAGGGCAGAGGCAGGGTCACGGTCAGGTCCGCGGGTCCGTTCACTTTTGTTTTGCCGTCGGGTTCGTTCGATGGAAATAGACAGAGGTTGCCAAATCAAAGTCCCAGACTTGAGGTTGCTATTGTATTAGTACTCGATGTTCGATCACCGTACCTGTACGCATTTGAGTGAGGATATTCAACGTGGCTCCGGTTCGAAATTCTAAACGTCAGAATTGGGAATATTATTGTTTTAATCAGCAGCTCACTAAAGTATTAAGTTGCAAGAATTTGCAAACTTTGGACGTTTCAGATTTTTTAAGTCAAAATGAGTAACGTAAGTGAATGACTCCTGGGGGTTGATGAGTAATGAGTGGACTCGTATGAGTGAGTTGTTGGAGAAAGGAGTTGAAGCCGGTGGTGGGGGGGTCATAGTATAGTTGTTCTTAATGGTGAGTCAAAAGTTGTTGGGAGGTGGGAAATGGTGAGAGGAAGAGCGGTTGCTGCTGAATCACTGCTTCTTCCTGCCGCTAGCCCTTGCAAGTCTCTGGTAGCTTCTCATCTGTTAGTGGAGGTGACTGACGGAGAGAGTTGTTGTTGTTGGGACGGAATAGTCAGATTCGAAACTGTAGACCACGCTATTTCAGATCTCTTCTCCCACGTTAGCACCTTCAGGCAACAACTCATCTCTAACAGTGGGGATAGAATGAGAGAGCGGAATAGAGGAACTGAAAGAGCCCAGGTAGCGACTCACCCCTCAGAGTCGTTTGGATGGGTGAGTAAGAGGAAGAGCTATGCTTACTCAGGACTCATCCCGCTTGCCATTTCAAGTCTCAGTTAGCCACTCATTTCTCAGAGTAGGTTGATGAGAGAGAGGAAGAATTGTTATAGAGATGTATTGCGGTAGTTCTTGAGAGGAAGAGCGATGCTTACTCAGGACTCGTCCCGCTTGCCATTTCAAGTCTCAGGTAGCCACTCATTTCTCAGAGTAGGTTGATGAGAGAGAGGAAGAAATTGTTATAGAGATGTATTGCGGTAGTTCTTGAGAGGAAGAGCTATGCTTACTCAGGACTCATCCCGCTTGCCATTTCAAGTCTCAGGTAGCCACTCATTTCTCAGAGTAGGTTGATGAGAGAGAGGAAGAATTGTTATGGAGATGTATTGCGGTAGTTTTTGAGAGGAAGAGCTATGCTTACTCAGGACTCATCCCGCTTGCCATTTCAAGTCTCAGGTAGCCACTCATTTCTCAGAGTAGGTTGATGAGAGAGAGGAAGAATTGTTATAGAGATGTATTGCGGTAGTTCTTGAGAGGAAGAGCGATGCTTACTCAGGACTCGTCCCGCTTGCCAGGAAGACTCGAGTTGCTTAAGATCTTCTCCCTCTCCACTTCCTTGTAGCCCATCCGAGTCTGTGATAGCAGATTTTATAATTTTGTTAAAAGTGCAAAGGTTTATCAAACTTTTTAAGTAATATTGAAGTGAATCCTGAATGTTCGCTGAAACGTCAATAAATAAATATCTAGCCTGACGACTTCACGTTTCTTATACTGTCGGTGGATTTTTTTCTGCATTGTCGTGCCTCAAGTGGTGGCAAGAGCGTATTGATTATGAAAATGAGGCAGTTATTGGAAGGTCGGGACCTTAACTGAGTGAGCAGCCTTCAACTCCGATATGCGATCTGACGATTAAGTCGAGCCGGGAAAGGATCGCGATTGATCTCGGGAAACCACCGATGTCGGGCAGATCCAGTAAACTCGGTGAGTTGATTTCGACGAGGGAGAATTGCGCTTTCCCGTGTCATCCGAGGTCAGCCTGCGGGTTAGTCTTGTCGCCGATAGCGAGGCAGATAAACTCGTAACAAAAGACGAAAATAAAACCGACATCAGTGGTCAGACAGACAAAGTCAAGCCTGCCCGATGAGATTTCACGGATTTAATTGGTTTATTATGTAACAGCCCTCGATACCTAAGGGTAAAATACTTGTTCTGGCCCATCACTTTTACTTCCTATACTGATTTTGAAAAATCAAAATTTTTGGAACAGAACCGAAAAAAGTGTTTCTAAAGTGGGTGTGGCAGATAGCTTCATCTTATCTAACATTCTAAAGAAAAGCAAAGATAAGCCGTAACCAGAGATTCCTGTACAGGTGGTTTCAATGCAATCGCAATGGTGCAATGGTGGTTGCAATTGGTGGTTGCAATGGTGGTTTCTCGCGAAGGTCTGATGATGATGCTGGTTTATTATTTTCAACAATGAACCTTTGGAATCGACCGAGAAAAAAATGTATAACCCCTCAAAATTTGTTGGTTTACGTTTCAAGGTACGTAGAATCCGAAAATCGAATAAAAAATTTTCCGTCCGTCCGCCGTACGCCGTTCTTTCCTCATTTAGCATTGACCCGACTTGGATGAAATTTGGTTTGTAGGCTCCATTCGGGGTCTAGTTGTGCCCCGAAGATTTTGGTTGATGTAGGTCACTTCTAAGGGTTCAAAAATAAGGGTTGAAATTTTGAAAACGCCCTATCTCAAAAAATGTGTATGTAAAGGTATTGTTTTTCCATCAATGTGAGATAGTATAGAATTTTTTGAGACCACGCGGAGCCCTGTAGAACAAACCGTTCGCTCCCTACGAGAATTTAAGGGAGAATCTTTCTTCAATTCTCTCCCAAGCGATGGAAGAACCTGTCACCTATCACACTGGACAAACTCGCTGGCTCAGTGGATGCGCGTTAGACTCCCGCTCTAGCGTTTTGGATTCAAATCGTACTTTCGTCGAGAAATTTTGTGATCCCAAATGCTGTGTGATGGGCCGCTGGCCTTGATCACTCAAATGACCTGAACGAAAGGGTATATAGGGCTGATACTAGAATTGTCTGTGCAATTTATAAAAGGTGGGTAATATGGGATTACGATGAGAAAAAAACTCCACTCACCGATGGTTTCTGCAGACGGTACTTACCCCGGCCGGTGAAACGACGAGAAGTTCAGCAAAGAGGCAAAGCAGAGGAGTGCAGAAAAAGGAGCACACAGACAAGGCGTGGGAGTACCTAAAGCTCACGGTTTCTCTGTGTATTATTTTGCGGATTTACGCGGTAGAGATTTTATGATTAAATGTCGGGTAATTTTACCACACTTTCAAAACATAGAGTTAATTATACATGCATTCCTGGGGACGTCCCATTGGATAAGCGGTAGATCAATTTAAACCAGTTGGTAAGCGATAAAACTGTTTCAGTCGATGTATAATTCATTTCGGGAAGCCAAAGGCCACATCGGCCTGTAGTGCTGTGTAGTTAGTTAGTATAATTCATTTAGTATTTCAGGCAAGAAATAGCGGTCTCCCCCTCTTCCTCACCATTATCCGCCATAACAAGTCTAGAGGCAAGGGTGCATCGAATCTAAAGAGCTTTTGGAAATCCATGATCTACGATACCCAACATGCGAATTCGAGTTAAACCCCCCCCCCCCCCCCCCTATTATCCCCTACGGCAAGCGGAAATACTTTGTAACGTTGAACTTTCATCTATTAGTTTAGGTAGGCAGTCCCTCGAAGTTCACATCCGTATTCAAGGTGAAGAAAAAAAAATCTGTTAATGGTGTCCTGGCACTATGGTGGCACAACTATTAGTTTCATGGTGGTAGGTACAGAGAATCATAATATAATTGGAACTCAATTTGGAACTCATAAGATGATGGGAACTCAATTTCCAACGAAATGGGAGAATATATCCTCTCTGGATTTGTATTATTCATAATAAAAATCCAGAGGTATATTGACAATTTTTCCTCAATTTGAAAGCTTGGGTACAATCAGTAACAACCGAAATATTGAAAAATTGGATATTTTGTGAATATCATCCCCCCCCCCCCACTCGCCCCCTCGCCATTGATAATTTTCATACTCTGTTGAAATAGTGTGCAATTGGGGTGATTTTTGAGTCGAATAAAAAAGAAACACATTGGACATCGAGGCCTGGGCAGAATACACAAGATCATGCCCAAACATATTGTTTAGTAATGCATGCATTCCAGGGGACGTCCCATTGAATAAGCATTAGATCAGTTTAACCAGTAGGTAAGCGATAAAACTGTTTCACTCGATGTAATTTATTTATTACTTTAGGCAAGAAATACTGACCCCCCCCCCACCATTATCCACCTTAACATTTCTAGCGGCATGGGAGCCTCGAATCTGAAGAGCATTTTAAAATCCATGATCTACGATACCCAACATGCGAATTCGAGTTCACCCCCCCCCCCCTCCCCAACGCCAACAATGGTGCCAGTCTGGCACCAAAGCGGAAATACGTCGTAACATTGAACTTTCATCTGTTAGTTTTGGTAGGCAGTCCGTCGAAGTTCACATTCGTATTCAAGGTGAACCACAAAAAAAAAAAAAACACGAAATAAGCGGTTTATGGCATCATGGCACCATGTCCTGGAACCATGGTGGCACCACTATTAGTTCCATGGTGGTACAGAGAATAATTCATGACAATCCGGAGGTATAATGAGAATTTTCCCTCAATTTCAAAGCTTGGGTACAATTAGTAAGCAGTAAAGGAACCAAAATATTGAAAAATCGGATATTTTGTGAATATTATCCCCCCACTCACCCCCTCCCCTTGCGAATTTTGGTACTCTGGTAAAATCATGTACAACTCGGAAGTTATTTGAGTCAAACAAAAAAAGAAACACGCAAATCGGTTGGAAATTGAGGCCTGGGCAGAGTTTACAAGATTATGCACGCAAACGCACGTTTTTTAAGCATTAACCCCCCCTTTCCCCCCTTAAAAGGCAAAATTCGAAATTCCGGCGCCGTAGTGCACAACTAGATAGTTTTCCGCAACGAACAAAAAAAGAACCAGGAAAATCGGTTGAGAACTAAGGCCTGTGCAGAGTACACAAGATTTTGTTACACACACACACACACACACATACACACACACACACACACACACACACACACACACAGACATACACCTATGGTTTTTTTTCGCGGATTTGGATTCAGAATGGTCTAAAACGGATTACTGTGTGGTTATTTTTTTTTCTGTTGAGTGTTGTCCAACTTTACCCCAGATCGATCGCATAAGGACGCCCAAGTCTTAAGTGGGCCCCACACGATCAAACATGCTTGACAAGCATGGTTTGACAAGCCGCGCTTGTCAAGCATGTTTGACGTTTGACGCCGCACCCACACGTTCAAACCAACTGTTTCAACCGCATCCACCAAGCTTCAGTAGTGTTCAGTGTTCATGTTGCGTTCATCTGTTCAATCTGTTTCAAGTATGGATATTAACCATCTGAGTTACCTGTATTGCCACATCAGAGCTGAAGCAGCAAAAAAAGAAGCCAACAGGAATTTTTACCCCAGGGATTTTACCCCAATAAGGGGATCTTCAGAGATGAGAACTATAATTTGGTTAATAACGGAGTATAAATATGAGTATAAATATCGGAGTAGTACATATCGATAAAAAAGCATCGATAATCGGAGGCAGAATATCGATATTATCGATAATCGTTTTGCATCCCTAATGGAGACTGTGATTCACAGACGCCAACTCGGTGATTCACGGAAACTAACTCTGTGATTCACAGTAAAATTACCCCCTACCACCCTTTTTTCTTGATGGTTTGAAGGTTTGATGGTTTGACGCTCACCCACACGATCAAACTTGGTTGTCAAACCTCATGTTTGACAGCAAATTTTCTGACAGTGACTGAAAACCGTCAAGCGTGCTGTCAAACCTTCAAACTTTCAAACATGACCACCCACACGATTAAATCTGCTTGACAAGTGAGGTTGGCAAACCATGCTTGTCAAGCATGTTTGATCGTGTGGAGCCAGCTTTACTGTGGGATGTCCTAAAAATGCACGTTTTTTGAGCAGTAACTCCCCCTTCCCCACCCCTTAAAAGGCAAAATTCGAAATTCCGGCGACGTAGTGCACAACTAGATAGTTTTCCGCGTCGAACAAAACAAGAACCACGAAAATCGGTTGAAAACTAAGGTCTGAACAGTCGACACAAGATTTTGTCACACACACACACACACACGGACATTCACCAGTGGATTTGGATTCAGAAAGGTCTAAACCGGATTACTGTGTGGTTATTTTTTTCTGTTGAGTGTTGTCCAAATTTATCCCAGATCGATCGCATAAGGACGCCCAAGACTTACTGTGGGACGTCCTAAAAACTGGGATTAATAAATTGTTTGCGGAGTTAAAATAGAGGCGGTTTGACGGAGCATAGTCGTGGCAGCTACGACTACTGAGATTGGACTGGTGCTTCAGTGAGCGGGAGGGGTTCAGCAAGGTTCAGCCCTTCCTGAATGATTTCGTCTATGGTCTATGGAAATAGACCATTATTTGGTCTATGGCCTATCATCTATGAGTCCACTGTCCTATTTCCAGCCTATTCGGCCAAAACACTTTGTGTAATAATTTGCAGCGTTTTTATTTGATTATCGGATTCTTCGTGTCTTGGAACGAGAAACATTAAATTTTGAGGTAGTGGGGGTTAAAATTCTTATTCTTGCTCGATTCCAAAGTTTCATCATTTTCATAATTGAATTGGCCAGTGGTGAAGGGAACTAAGTGCAAAAAAATCGAATTTTTTTTATTGTTGATTTGGGTTCTCCTCGGCAGGACACATCATGTGGTGGTGAAAAGAAATAAGTTCTCGCTTCAGATAGTCAGATATTCGTCTCCACCACCGAGCGTTTCGTGGAGAAAAGAACTAAGTTTGCCCTTCACCACCTGATGATGGGTCTCCGCGGGCATGTCCGTTGATCAAAGTACATCGTTTCTCTTCAATAAACAACAAACTTATTATACTAAGCAGTATCGTGAACTTTTTCACCTCAGGGCCGGTTTATCAGTCACTTTTTACCCCCCTTTTACACTTTTTACAGAGGGGGTAACTCGATTTATGCAAGGCTTTTTAACCTCAAAGAGTCACTTCTCGTGTTTTTGTTTCCCAGAACGTTCGTTTTTGCAAATTGCGTTGTTGATTGTTAGTGAATTATGCTACAATCGAAAATGGATGTGTGGGGCTCTTTTTCAGACAGCTGCGACGAAGATGTGTGTTTATGGTCTTCCCCTGCAGTGGGGAAGAAGGCGGAAGGAAGGAAGGCGGCAACATAGTTTGATCGCGGATTGACCATTTGGAAAAGTAGGACGATTGCGATTTTTTGATGAGATTTTGATTGGATAAAAGAATAAAAAACCTTGTTGGTGTCTGTCGGCGACTTTAGTGGCGTCAGTAAAAGCTCTGCCTGTAAAATTGTCAAGCAGGTGTCCCTGGGAACTGCCAGGCTATCCGCCCAATTTATCATAATACCAGCAACCGAGGAAGTATTATTTCAATCTCGGATGGAATTTTATTTAAAAAACAAAAAAAAACAGGTTTCCTGGAGCTGTGGGTGCTATGGACTGCACGCATGTGAAAATTCAGTCACCAGTAGGGTCACACGCCGAAAATTTTCGAAATAGAAAAGGATAGGTACCTACTTCTCTATTAACATACATAATATTTCGTCTGCAAATTTGAAAGTTCTGGACATAGTGGCTCGGTGGCCGGGATCTTGTCATGACCAGACAATTTTCAACAAAAAACAATAGGTTCTGCCGTGCCAAGAAGGAAACAGGTACCGAGATCGAGAAAAGAAAACACAAAAACAAAGCACATTGCTTCATCCTCTTCTAATTTATTCTTTTTTCTGATGCAAAACACACTGCGAAAACGATTTTTTTATGTGGAGGAAGCTAGATTTTATTGCATGGAAGAAGTATTTCTTCCATGCATAATTGATTATTCGGCCTAACAGACAGTTAACAGTTACTAGCCAGTTAATAGTTACCCGAGTGTAAATTTCGCACTGATAAACGGCACCTTTATAGTATCCATAAGTTATCCCATCGTTAAAGTTAACAGTGGTATACGTAAACATCCGTTAACTTTGGTGACTGATAAACCGACCCTCAGTCTGCTTTCTCCTACGTTGAGGTACTGTTCGTGTGTGCTCCTAAATATTGTTTTTGTTCGCGGTTTCTCAACCGAGCGATTCATTTTTTCAAAAATGTGTCCCAAACGTATAAGAGATGAAGCTGGACATAAAAGTCAAGTAATTGAGAAAAAAATACTCCAAGGCCTTCAGTACCTACATCACTTAAAGTGGAAAAAGTGTGCCTCCTCAAGTAACTGGCCCTCCATGTTCGATAGTACCTACCACAATATCATAGCTTAGTCACCCAACTTTTTACAAAGATACACGTTTATTTAGCGCCAAGAAGTTGGAGGATGTTGGCAAACTGAGACAGTATGTCCCTGAAGCGTTTAAGCAATTTTACGAGAAAATACTGGCTTGGCCAACTCAGGAACAAGAAGATGTAGAACAAACGTGAGAAAAAAAATGGAGAAAAATGAAGAAAAAAAAATATAAAAAATCGAAATGACAATCTATATGCATAATATTCAATAAGTTTACAAAGTTATTCGTTCAAATAAAGATATTTCGTCATATTCGGTCTTAATTTTCTTCATGCCCAGGTAATCAAGTGGTGAAAGGCACTAAGTTCCCAAAATGTAACTTTTTTTTTGGTTATCCCCCTCTACATTTTTGCGGCAGTTCAATGCTGTTTGAACATCACTTTTATAGGCCTTCCAAAAGAAAAAAAACTGGGTCAAAATCGAGCGCTTTAGTTAAACTAAGCAGTTTTTTGCTTCTCCTGAAAAGTGGCGTTTTTGCAATTAGTTCCCTTCACCACTGGACAATTCAATTATCATTATTTAAGTAATTTAATAATTATCAATAATTAATATTTTCAATAATGAACCAAAAAGCATTTAATAGTACCGGCATTGGAAGGAAAGCATACATACCTACTATGTCGATACCAGCACAAAGGGGCTACGTCCATCCATCTCCCACATTTTAATTTTTTTTCAAAATCAGAAAAACTCAAATTACAAAACTATTATTGACCTTATTGACGATTAAAGCTCGTCAAGCATTTATTCAGTTTCCCGTTGTCTGTCTGTCTGTAATAAAATCTTGCAAGTCAAATTTGATCCACTTCCCGGTGTCCGACTGAGCTGAAATTTTGAATGCATGTACAAATCGAATGCCTGATTATGATCAAATAGTAAAAGCTTAATAAATAAAAGGATTTTTTTAAACGATCGCTCGTTTGAAATGATTCCTCGGAACCGTTCAGTCTTCCTTCAGCTTTATTTGGGAATATCCGACAAGAACGGTCTCTTCTCGTCTAAATCAGGTCACTCTAATGACTTTCGGAAATCACGACTTCGATGAGTTAGTTGGATTTTCCACCTTATGACACACGATCTGTATTGGAGATGCCACTACATCGACGTTAGCGGACTTCCGGAGACAATGCAACAGTCTCTACATTTTCAGTAAGTGTGAGAATAAAATTGAAAATTCGTTTCATGGAAATATGTTTCGGAACATTTTAAAATGAAGGACAGGGCTTAAAGCTCGAGTTTTCTTCACTTCATACGTTTTTTCGTGTTTTCGACGCCACAAGAACGCCCACATTTCCCCTATATTTCAAAGTAACCTGAAATGTGAGGATGACGTAGGAAAGATAGTTGAATTTCCTATCTCTGTAGAGCAAGATCAATGATGTTCAGAAGGAATCATGTGATAAATCGGCCGAAACACGAGAGGCGGCTCTCCAGTCTAATATTGTACATACCCAGACAATTATTATATCTTTATTTTCAAAAAAGTTCTGTAAACCATGAGGAGGAAATTCGATAAATTGAGTAACTGTCTCTGCACTGCCAGATATTTACATATTTGATGACTCAGATAACACAGCAATAAATTAAAGCTCAACTCAAATACAAAAGTTTAACACTCGTAATGAAGAATACTAGATACCCTCTGTTGCGGCCACTCTACCGGGCCACGAGGCATTTTTATCCTTGAACACATGATTTCCACACATGTCATGTTTTTCTGGTAAAATAAATTACTTTCCGATTGAACTTTGCTCCGAATACGTGCACTTCTTCTTATTTCCAAAAAACCTTCCATTTTCATCATTCTACTTGCAAAAAGTGGCATCCCTTTAAATTCAACGCGAGTAGTAATGTAATAGGTTGAAGAAAGAACGAAGTGCGGTACGTCGATCGTTTTCGCGAATTCGAAAGGCTTTCGAAGACGAATTCAAGAAGGAAAGAAGAAGTTTTGACGTCAATATTCGCCAATATTCGTACAACTAAACCATTACACTATGAAGTTGAACGAGTTGGACCGGAAGATGATGGACGCAATCCTGGATGGCGAGAAGACGACGGACGAGGCACTCGATGAAGAAGCCAAAAAAGTGGATGAGTATCAGATGATATATTTAACTTGCCGTAATAAGTTTGAGTCAGTTAAGAAAGACATTGATGCAGCGGTAAGTAGATGCTCGGACGCCTCCCAGGAATTAGGCAGAGAAGGGAGTTTCGTCGCTGGTAGGAGGCTAAGATTACCCAAGTTGGAGCCAATAAAGTATGATGGAGGTTTGAAAGGTTGGCTGCAATTTTGGGGTCAGTTTCGCAAAATTGATGAGGACCCTACCATTGATGATGATGACAAAATACAGCTGCTACTAATGTATACGGTACCTAATTCTAAGGCTAGGAGGATAGTTGAGAAATTTCCTCTAACAGGCAACAACTATAGCAAAGCGCTTGGGCATCTGAAGAGTAGATGCGCGAAAGAAGAGTGCCTAGTTGAGGTTTATGTTAGGGAGCTTTTGGAGCTAGTTGTTAAGCAAGGAAGTTCAACCGGTGATGCTATGCCTCTTTCTGCCCTGTATGATAGCTTGGAAACCCAGCTGAGAGCTCTCGAGACGCTGGGAGTAACAACAGACAAATACGAGGCAATGCTTTATCCGTTGGTGGAATCGTGTCTTTCTGTGGAGGTCCTGAAGGCATGGAGTCGGCAGAGGTCTACAAGGAAGCAGGAGTTCGACGGCGAACAGCGGACCACCGACTTAGAGGCGCTCATGAATTTCATCAAAGCAGAAGTAGACAATGAAGATCGGATCCAGCTTGCCCATGGGTTCACTCTGGGGGAAGTAAAATGTAGAAAGAGTAAGCAGCCGGAGTCAGGTGAGTAGGTTCCAACCACAACAACTATCTTGACAATTGAAGCAAGTAAAAGTAGGTCCAAGCTTCCACGCTGCATATTTTGTGAAAAGAAGCATGAAAGTCGTGATTGCATTAACGCTCAGATGATGGATAGCGATATGAAACGGGAATTAGACAACAAGAAGAATGCCTGCTATACAGGGTGTCCCACGAAACGAAGACCCCCCCCCCCCCTCTAAAACCGTTATTTCAGTGGTAAAATTAAATTTTTTTTTTTTTTTGAATCCGCATGTTTTTTCCAAGGACCTCAAATATGACCACGTTGCGCATTGCGCGTTGCGCAAATCGTGCGCAATGCACACCAACTTCGTTTTTCCAAATAAGACCCCCCATTTTTTATTGCAGATTTAGATTCTACTCAAAATTTCATGAATTTTTCAATCCTCAAACGATTTTTTGTTCCAGACCCAGCCGGCATAGGAGGCGTCCAAAGTTGCGCAATCGTGAATTTGCGCAATTTAGAATATTTTTGGTTAGGCCAAGTGTGGCACATGACTTAGCACTATTTTCCAACGCTGATTCACGTGGTGACGTCTGTTTTTCGATTGGTTAAGGTTCTAGTGCAATTCTTGAAGAAAATTAGGTTGAAATTCCCGTTTATGCTGTATTTCCTTCCCCTCCACTCAATGGGAACTGGATATGGTGGAGTTAAAAGAAATAAAATCGCCTTCTAAAAAATGCCTTTTGAACGGTAGTTCATTGTTGTGATTAGTAAGTTGACAATAGAAACCTTTAGAGTTGATAACGGCTAGTGTTTATCAAATCACTTCTTATATCTAACAACAGCCCTTTCAACTTTGCCCAATCATGAAAACAGGAAAGAGAACATCTTGCCCACTTATCCACTGGATTCATTCAGTCGTATTCTTTATGTGTTGGCACCTTCACGTGATCAACATGCCTCGAGCTCCAACTACTCGGTATTCATTTTTTTAACATATGCTTTGAAAAGAGAAGAAACCCTTTCTCTCTGTAGAATATTTATTTTTCTATTTTTAATTTTCACAGTATTTTAAGAAGGCAATTTTTTTTAATTTCATTTAACTCCGCCATTCCCGGTCCCTAGCCCGGTTGAGAAAGGAGGAGGGGAAGGAAATAATCTGTTTTGGTACAGCATAAACGGGAATTTCAACCTAATTTTCTTCAAGAATTGCACTAGAACCTTAACCAATCGAAAAACAGACGTCACCACGTGAATCAGCGTTGAAAAATAGTGCTAAGTCATGTGCCACACTTGGCCTAACCAAAAATATTCTAAATTGCGCAAATTCACGATTGCGCAACTTTGGACGCCTCCTGTGCCGGCTGGGTCTGAAACAAAAAATCGTTTGAGGAGTGAAAAAATTCATGAAATTTTGCGTAGAATCCAAATCTGCAATAAAAAATGGGGGGTCTCATTTGGAAAAACGAAGTTGGTGTGCATTGCACACGATTTGCGCAACGCGCAATGCGCAACGTGGTCATATTTGAGGTCCTTGGAAAAAAACATGCGGATTCAAAAAAAAAAAAATTAATTTTACCACTGAAATAACGGTTTTAGAGGGGGGGTCTTCGTTTCGTGGGACACCCTGTATATGCCTAAAACAAAATCATAAGGCCATAAAATGTCGCGCTTTCGTTAGGTGTAATGCGTGTGCTCGTAAACATTACATCCTCGTGTACCCAGTTGTAGAAAGTTATAGAAACAAGAGGGTTAAAAGGGAGTCCAGCAAGGCTACTAAAGCTATGAACCAAAGCCAAGCATTGGGGACAATTCTGCTCCCAACCCTTGTTGATAGATAGTGGGTCTCAGCGTTCGTACATACTGACTAAGCGAATCGAAGAGCTGAACTTGACAAGGGTGGGTGAGGAGACGTTGTTTCATGGAGTTTTTGGAAATGACTCGTCAAAGAAAACCCGACATACGTTATACGATGTACCAATTTCTAGGGTTCGTGGTAATTTTTCTATGACGTTGAAATTACTAAGTCAAGATAAGATATCGTCCCTATACCTGGTAAACCATGTAAGTCGAGTTTGTCAAATTTTACAGGGGACACTAAAAACTGAATCATTAAGTTTTCATTCCATGTACAATAAGTTTTTTCGTTCCATTCCATAAAATTGGTGGTAACAGTAGTATTTCAAAGAGCCTGAGACTAATTTCATCAAAATTTACTTCAGCGAACGACAAAATGGACTTACATGCTTTTACCCAGCCTTTGACACCCGACTTACATGGTTTTCAATTTGATTTTTATGAAAATATACCCAGCTTGGGTTATTTTATTATCAGAATTCAATTTTTTCTCTCCAGGTTTCAAGGTTACACAAAATACCCAAATCGATGCAAAAGGAAAATATTTAAATGAAAATTCATAGGCGTTGACTAATACGCAGTCCAACTTTAAGGCTCCTAGCGTCAGAACGATAGTCTTCAGTTTAAGATATTACTAGAGTTGAGCAATAAATTATTCAATATACTACCTATTCCTCAATTACCATTTCTTAAATTACAACCATTACTTATAGGAACACTTTACCTATCACAACCGTAACTAGGTAGGTATGCATTTAATGTGAAGTGTTAGGCAACTAGGTACGTTTGTTTCATTAAAACAAGGGATGAGTTAGGTATGGGTTAGAGATGAACTGGATATGGGTTGAGGATGGGTTAGAGATGGGATAGGGGTTAGGGATAGGTTGGAGATAAGCTAGGGACGGGTTGAGGGTGGGCTGGGTATGGGTTAGGGGTTGGGATAGGTCAGGGCTGGGTTGGGTTAGAAATGGACTAGGGATGGGTTAGGAATGGGATGTGTTAGGAATAGGTTGGAGATGGACTAGGGATGGATTGAGGATGGGTTAGGTATGAGTTAGGTTAGGGATGGGATAGGGTTGGAGATGGGCTAGGGACGGGTCAAGGCTAGGTTAGGGATGAGCTGGGGATGGGTTAAAGATGGACTAGGGGTGGATTGAGGATGGGTTAGGGATTGGTCAGAGCTGGATTTCCTTAATGGTTATCTCATTATTATCTCTTGTATCATTAATTTTACAGAGTTTCCTGTAAAACGTAAGCAGACCAGTAGCACACTACTAATCTCTTGTTCTTTCTAACATCAGCATTACAGCTAGGTCAAACAGCCAACAAAATCAATCAATTCATCTAAAATATCCTCCTAAATAATGTAAAAATAATTTAGAAATGCGGAAAAACACGTGATCTTAGGTAGGCAAGTAAAAAAAACACGTAGGTAGGTCGTGATCTTAAGGTTGGCCACAGTATGGAAAATCACGTGTCTGCAGAACACAAGGAGTGGAATTTATTGCTGAAATTGAGCCTTATAAAAAGGTTTCTATTTATGATCACTTTCTCCGAACTCCATTTATGAATTTTGTAAACTTTTACATGAAAAAAAAAGAAAAAAACTGACTCTCTTTGATAGAGACTTACCACCAACGTGAGCTGCTCACTTTTATGAAGGCATACACAGGACTTACACGGTTTTCCGGCGAAAAAAGAGGTAACCGACTTACACGTTTTTTTAATGCTTTCTGGATAAAAAAAACTATTCATCGGATTGGAAAACGGCTTCACTAAATGGATCAAGAGACGCTAATTTACCCGAAAAGCTCAAAACCTTATTTTCGAAAAAATACCGACTTACATGGTTTACCAGGTATAGGGACGATATGCTCAACAGTGCCGAGTCTCTCAAAGTCAAATGGGGCTAAATTAATGAGGTCAAATAACGTGGAGCTGAGTGATCTGTGATCTGACACATCAGAAATTGATATTTTGCTAGGCGCTGACGTTACCGGTCGTATTTTGACGGGGAGACTCAAAAGGGCACAAGAAGGTGTGATTTTACAAGAAACGTTATTGGGGTGGACGGTGCTTGGTCAATATGCAGAGGAAGAGACAGTCACAGGCGTCTGTTTAACAAATCTGACGACTCCTCATGTGAGGGATCGTGAAACAGTAAAGTTCTTGGCTGTCGGGGATTCTACTGGTGTACATCGTAGGCCTTCAACGTACGTTTCCTACACTTTCCCCTCCAATTTTGAGCAGATTGGTTCATTCATTGAAGAAGGGAAGTACGAGGTTGGAGAGGTGTGGAACTCGGGATACTCCCATCTTGTTAGACATCAATGCCTCAAGATATTAACGAATACCTTTCTGGTCGCAGTATTGATTTGGATACTACTGGCTGATTCATTTCTTACATGCCTTAGGAGGTTCATCGGGCGCTGGGGGAGTCCTTTCACCACATACTCTGACATACGTACTAATTTTACAGGTACGAACGACCTTAACCATTGGAAGTATCGATGGAAGAAAGCGCTTCAATCTTGCTGCCAATGGTGCAACGTAGACCGGTCTTATTTGCTGGTGGTCCGCAATTTGGTGGGCTCTAGGGTGGAAAGAGGCCGTCCCTAATATGCTCCAAATGCATCCAGAAAACAAACTGTCTACGCTGGGCAACTTTGGGCGGTTCCTGACATTAACTTGGCACATCCTGCGTACTTTTTGGGCCGGAGGATGTTGCGGCCACTCTACCGGGCCACGAGGCATTTTTATCCTTGAACACATGATTTCCACACATGTCATGTTTTTCTGAAAAATAAATTACTTTCCGATTGAACTTTGCTCCGAATACGTGCACTTCTTCTTATTTCCAAAAAACCTTCCATTTTCATCATTCTACTTGCAAAACCCTCTATGCTCAGTATGAAGTTTTCTTTCGAATATGTGCGTCGGATTGTCATCCTTATTTCACCACAATAGAAAAACTATAAACTACGCACATGAATAGGGTCCCACTTGAGGACAGAAACGTTGTGCAATAAAGGAAAAAACGTCTGCTAAGTGGGTGTGGCACATAGCCTCCTCGTATCCATAACCCGATTATATGTATAGAAGATCCGATGCATCCATAGAAGGTAGAGGATCCATAGTAGGTAATCTCAAAACACCAACCTCTAAGTACCTTCCACTACCCTCATAGGGGACCATCTACACGCTAATCTGGACAATCCTAGAAAATTTCATCAAATTCGGATGAAAAATGTAAGTGAGTAGCCTCGGCTGGGATTCGAACCCGGGGCCCTTGGGGAATAATTCTAGGCGCTACCTCTGAGCTATTGAGGTCAAGTGATGCAATGAATAGGATTTTAGATTCTCACACGGGACCATCCCTCTGTGGATGAATCCCTCTATGAAAAACCATTCTCTATGACTTTCATGATTTCTATGATTTTTCACTTCTAAGGGTTCCAAAATGAATTTTGAAATTTTGAAAACGCCCTAACTCAAAATATTTTGATATAAAGGTATTGTTTTTCCTTCAATTTGAGATAGTAAAGAATTTTTAGAATTTTTTGAGACCACGCGGACAAAGTCCCTGTAAGACAAACCGTTCGCTCCCTACGAGAATTTGAGGGTTGGACGTACGATAAGTCAGAAACACGAGCGTGAATCGCAAAAGAGGCCTAATCCCCGTTCAAATTTTAGCTGACCGAAATGCGATCGATGTTTTTCTCCATGTTGGGTGGTTAGTGACTTTGCAGACGAGTGATCTATATAGAAAAATAATAAACCATTGTGTAATAATTTTCAGCGTTTTCTTTGGCAATTATTGTTCAATTTTGATGATTCCGGCGGCAATATTTCAGTTTGTCAATTCCCTAGGGCCGTACTCTAATGAAGTTCTAAAATCCTTTAAAATTTCAAAGTTAGGTACAACGTTTTACATCTTTGCGCCTTCAATTTCGCGAAACACTAAGAACGAACAGGGACCGACTGAGACCCCCTTAGTTTCTCTGAATTGTCGAGTTGCGGAATTGTAATCTCGTAAAGTTGTTTTATCGGATCACTTTGTCAGTTAATCGTAAATCACTGCGTGAATCACTGCATGAGCGTGAATCTCCATTAGATCACTGTATGAAGGCAAATCTTCATTAGATCACTGTATAAAGGCAAATCTTCAGTAGATCACTGTATGAGGGTAAATCTCCATTAGATCACTGTATGAAGGCAAATCTTCATTATATAACTGTATGAAGGCAAATCTTCAGTAGATCACTGTATAGAGGTAAATCTCCATTAGATCACTGTATGAAGGTAAACATCCATTAGATCTCTGTATGAAGGTAAATCTCCAGTAGATCACTGTATGAAGGCAAATCTCCATTAGATCACCGTATGAAGGTAAATCTCCAGTAGATCACTGTATGAAGGCAAATCTCCATTAGATCACTGTATGAAGGCAAATCTTCATTAGATCACTGTATAAAGGCAAATCTTCAGTAGATCACTGTATGAGGGTAAATCTCCATTAGATCACTGTATGAAGGCAAATCTCCATTAGATTACTGTATGAAGGTAAATCTCCATTAGATCACTGTATGAAGGAAAATCCCCATTAGATCACTGTATGAAGGCAAATCTACATAGGATCACTGTATGAAGGAAAATCCCCATTAGATCACTGAATGAAGGTAAATCTTCATTGGATCACTGTATGAAGGCAAATCTCCACTAAATCACTGTATGAAGGTAAATCTCCATTAGATCACCGTATGAAGGTAAATCCCCATTAGATCACTGTATGAAGGTAAATCTCCATTAGATCACTGTATGAAGGTAAATCCCCATTAGATCACTGTATGAAGGCAAATCTCCATTAAATCACTGTATGAAGGTAAATCTCCATTAGATCACCGTATGAAGGTAAATCCCCATTAGATCACTGTATGAAGGTAAATCTCCACTAGATCACTGTATGAAGATAAATCCCCATTAGATCACTGTATGAAGGCAAATCTCCATTAAATAACTGTATGAAGGTAAATCTCCATTAAATCACTGTATGAAGGCAAATCTCCATTAGATCACCGTATGAATGCAAATCTCCATTAGATCACCGTATGAAGGCAAATCTCCATTAGATCTCTGTATGAAGGTAAATCTCCATTAGATCACTGTATGAAGGCAAATCTCCATTAGATCTCTGTATGAAGGTAAATCTCCATTAGATCTCTGTATGAAGGTAAATCTCCGTTAGATCACTGTATGAAGGTAAATCTCCATTAGATCTCTGTATGAAGGTAAATCTCCGTTAGATCACTGTACGTAGGGAGACTACAGTGCGATGAAGCGGCGTCTCATTAACTCCTCACAGACGCTCGAGTGATGTTTGTAGGGCGACAGGTGAGATTGGGCAGGTCGGCAGGAGTTGACCTAGGCCTAGACGGACACGAGGCGGGCGGTCGGCAGGTCTGTGGCTCCCTCCAGGTCTTTCACTCTCCCTCCTAAGTGCCTCCCACCCGAAGCCTCAACATCCGCATCCCTCCTGGTTGACCCTCTCAAGGGTCCGGCGGGGGAGACAGGACCTTGGACTTGAGCCTTCCACCACGTGGCGCCGGCGAGGGAGGGGTGGAAATCCCGGCGAGGGGTGGTGGGGCGCCACTAAGTAGTATTGGGGTGCCGATCCCCTCATTCAGTTTAGTTTACTGTGAGACTTCGTGCTAGCAGCCTCTGCAGTAAGTTGTTTATCCTCTCATGGGTTATGATTTACTGTGGTGGTGTTGATGTTGATGTTGTCGACAACTCTTGGTGGTGTTGTTCAGTGAATCTCATGGACTTACAACAGCAGGATAACGAGTGACCAGGGGGTAACTAATCGAATTTTTAAGAGAATTTTGCTTTCGAATTTGACAATTTTTTGGAAATCAAACTACTTCAGTTGCACCTCGATGTGGTCATCATTTTGCATTCAAAACTTTGATTATTCTGCAACAAAAAAATCATCAGTCATCTATCAAAATAATGATTAATGATAATGAAATCAATGGTTCAATTAATACCTATTGTGCAAAACCAGCAGCCATAACTGATTCAAGTTTCACACATTTCCCTTGATCAAATAGGCCAGCACTTACAAACATATTTGTCCTAAATTTACAATTACAATTTTGTCGTAAAGTTTCGAGCTGTTGACAGACTCCGAAAAACGAAATTTTATTCGGTGTCGAGGGAATTAGGGTGGAATTTGGGAATCAAGATGAGAAATCAGATTCGTCCTTGATTTACCAACATTACTTACCAACTATTGGAGCACTTGCCAGTAAACGACTAACTTCTACTTGAATTTATCGAGCAAATTGTCAAAAGATACAGTGATTTTTGAGAATTTTCGAGAATCCGAGGTAGTTTCAATATTGTAAGCTGTCGTAAAGTTATTTCGAATGATCAATTTTACTGTACTCACTCCACGTGGAAATGAAAGTATTGCAAGCACTTTCAATCGGCTTTTCGATTGGTGGCTCGAAGTCAACCCACAGCTGAGGGGTTACTTCACTCTTAGCCCTTGAAGGATCCTTACTGGACCTTGGTGTCACCAGAGTCACCAAAAACATCTCAGGAACTCCACAGCTGTCCTAAGGAGCCTCTGGAATAACCAAAATTAAATTGCAATTTTAAATTTGAAGGCCAGTAGAATTATTGTGAGCTATTGGAAGTCTCAAAATAGAGTCATGACAAAAATTTCCAAAGAAATCGGACAATTTTTAAAAAATTTTAAACATTTTTGTCCTAACATAATCTATTGAATTCTAATAACTTACAAAAACGTTTGAAAAAATCAGCACTATCCATTATTTTTAAATTGTGCTTTAAATCGAGTTAATCTGGTGACAACTTGAGACAGCAGTGGGATTTATAAGATGTTTTCGGTGACACTAGAGACACCATGGTCCTATCAGGGTTGATAGTTTTGTTGTTGAGGGTTAGTCGTGTACCGTCATTTAAGGCGTTAAAATGTAGGTAGTGACATTTCATTTGATTCACTCTGTGAACCTTTCATATAAAATTAACTTCTTTATTCCATCAGATGATAAATTTGGTATTTTGCACGCAGACATTCCACACCCCCTACGGTAAAAACGCTGCAAATTCTTACGCGAAGGTTTATTATTTTTCTGTATAGATTACTCGTCTGCGAAGAACACAGCTTTGCCATTGTCACCGGCCTACTTATTACCGACCTACCATTTTTTCGCTTCACAATCAAGTGTAATTTTTAAGAAATATATTGTTGTTGGCGGAAAATTCGATTACCGGTTGCTAAGGACGCAAAACGGAGTACAACTCGAAGAAACGAACAGATTTTGGTCAGCTAAAATTTGAACGGCCTCTTTTGCGATTTAAACTCGAGTTTTTGATTTATCGTAAGACCAACCCTCAAGTTTTCATAAGGAGCGAACGATTGGTCCTACAGAGCTCTGGGTGGTCTCATTCGATTCTAAAAATTCAATACTACTTAAAATTGATGAAAAAGCAATACTTTTATATTGAAAGTGTTTGAGCTAGGGCGTTTTGAAAATGTCAGCCCTTTTTCAACCCTTGGAAGTGACTGAAATCGAGCAAAAGCTTCGGGGCACGACTAGACCCCAAATGAAGCCCATAAACCAAATTTCATCAAAATCGGTCCACGGTAAGAAAATTGCTGGACGGACGAACGGCGAAATTTTCATTCGATTTTTGGATTGTACGTACCTTGAAACGTTAACCCAAAAAATTCGATTCCAAAGGTTTATAATTGAAAATAATAAACCAAAATTATCGTACGATCTCTCATATCTCGGATGAAGTGCGGATTTGCCTAAAGCCCCTGAAAGTGAGCGTAAAGGGGCTTCCATTAGACCGATCTCTCACAATGCAGCAGTCAAAGGAGAAAAGCAGTTTTTCCGGAAAACCAGTTTTCAAAAAACTTTACTCTTTGTTCCATAAAAACCTTGCTTTTTTTGTATCGAAAATGTGATTTTTCTTTTGCAAAATAACTGTGCACTATTCCTTTATATTATTGCATTAATTTCACGCGTAAAATACAAGAAATTATATATTAAATCAACTGTTTTTCACCATTGAGTTTCTCCCGAATCGTCTCGAGGATGCTCCGTCCACAAACTGTTTTTGGTTTATTATTTTCAGTACTTGATGAACCTTCGGAATCGACCAAGAAAAAAATTTTAACACCCCCCCACCCTCAAAATTTGTTGGTTTACGTTTCAAGGTACGTAGAATCCAAAAATCGAATGAAAATTTGGCCGTCCGCCGTACGCGGCACTTTCCCCACTTAGCATTGACCGATTTTGATGAAATTTGGTATGTTGGCTTCTTTTAGGGTCTAGTTGTGCCCCGAAGATTTTGGTTGATGTAGGTCACTTCTAAGGGTTGAAAATAAAATCTGAAATTTTGAAAACGCCCTAACTCAAAAAATTTTGATATAAAGGTATTGTTTTTCCATGAATTTAATATAGTATTGATTTTTAGAATTTTTTGAGACCACGCGGACTTCTGTAGGACAAACCGTTCGCTCCCTACGAGAATTTGAGTGTTTTACGTACCTACGATAAATCAGAAACACGAGTGTGAATCGCAAAAGAGGCCGAATCTCCGTTCAAATGTTAGCTGACCGAAATGCGATCGATGTTTTTCTTCATGTCGGTTGGTGGTAGCAATGAAAAAGCCGTGTTCTTTGCAGACGAGTGATCTATATAGAAAAATAATAAACCTTTGTGTAATAATTTGCAGCGTTTTTCCTCGTTGTCTAGCCACCACTATCATTCTTACTGATTTTCTGTATCCAACGATATCAAAATGTCAAAAAATCGAGTTACCTCCTTTATCCTTTGGACGGCAGTACGGCGGGTATTTATAATCTTTGATATGTTGTTTGGACTCCTTGACATAGTGAGCTAAAAACGATGCAGTGTTTGCACTTTTTCAATTTTTTAAATATAGGTTGAATTTTCTATAGTTTGAGACCAATAAAAGTTCCGTAGGTTAAATAAATACAGAGGTACCAACAGTAATTAAAGAATAGATAAATTTTCCAAAAAGAAAAATGTTTGTGTTAATTCCGTGTTTTGAATTGTTCAATCGCAAAACCATTCATTTCAGAAAACATACCGTTTAGTAATGCACGCATCCCGAGGGACGTTCCTTTGGGCGAGGATTGGTTCACATCGGAACCTCTCTTGGTCCAATTATTCCCAACTGGACACCACTTGACGTAATTCACCTTCTACAGCAGAAACATCAACACCATGTAGTAATTACCATACTGGACGTAGAAACTAATTTATCGATAATTTTAAATTAAATTAAATAATAATTTTAAAAACCATGTGATTGTGTGTTTCCAATCTTCGTTCTTGAAGCAATGTTTGTTTTGATATGAAATGACACAATTCAATTACGGGAAGGTCCATTCTGAAAAGTAAGCTAACATCATCAATTATGATGTCCGCTCGCTTTGCTCGCTAATTTAGGTGTTTTGGAACACTGGATTTTCTCATAGTTGTGATTCCCAGTTTCATGGTATTGAGTCCTAGCTGGGTTGTGATATAACGGAATTATAATCTTGTGGGGTCTCGCTGCATTGAAGTATACCGGAATCTGAATCTCGCAGGGTTGAGCCAAGTCTCGCGAGATTTTGGTCGGTCGGGGTTCCTTCCTCGTTTCGGGTTAGTCTAATCTCTTACGAACCTGCACTCGGTTGCCTTCCCACCCCCTCGCTACGTATGAAGGAGCAACATTGCCACCCCCATCTCCCAGCCTATTCAAAGCTGGTCAGTTTTCATCAACAGTTTTCCCCATTTTTCTCAGGAAATAATCATCCAATTTCCATGTTTCTTGTAGCATTCTTCTTATTTTTATAATCTCTATACCACACTTGTTTAATTCCAAAAGTAAAAAAAAGTAAGGTGAAAGCACCAATGGTGGAATGCTTAAGTGGCCAATCAGAAACCAATAGTGATCAATTTATTACTGTCTCACATCATCTAAATCAAAAATGGATACAGGAAGGTCTTGAAGACATGTTTTCGGAAGATTTGAGTGCTAATTTTCAAGCCAAATTAATTTGATTAGTTTGTGTTTGATAAGTCATTTCCCATGATGCTTCATCAGATTTCCAGCTACTAAGTTGAAATGATGAAAGAAGATTATTCCAACCTACGGTTGTCCTCGAAAACTTTCTGCATATTGTCTTCACTGCTCGCTGAGATTTTGAGCTAAAATGCCTTCATCTTTCTTGAAAATTCCCTAACAAGAATGAGTAGGGAGGTCTCAGGGTGGCCTGCTCTCCCCTAGGTGAGAATATCAGAAATAGTTGAGAAGATAAATTCTATTTGCGATGGTCGATGACTAGCCCCTGCGATAGCACCGGAATAATATCTAATAAGAGGCGAACGCATGTAAATATTATATTTATTGTATTTTATACATCTGAACGTCTCACTAGTATGAAACAAGGAGAACCCGTTTTTTTTCTCTCATTCCTAGTCTGTTCTTTAGATCTAGCCATTTTTATAGTAATGTCTGTATTTCTGCAACTTGATGAAATGATCTCTTAGGCTCCTGCACGACTTTTATTCGAATGCGTGGTTTTATTAACCTCGAACGACGGCTCCTGCATTCATTCAGTCCAAGCCATATTATTCACTTCATACCCACTGAGTACTTTACAATTTATTCTATCTGCCATGATTGGTTTGATCTTATCTTAAACGAGGAAGGTTTTGTTAAAGAAACGGCTTCCGTATAGGTGCAGTGTTCGTCACAGTAATTGCTTGGTGTCCGATTTATTAATTTCCTAATTAACATTTTCCCAGTGTCCACGCCTTCCAATGAAGTTGGCTGAATAAGTAGTATTATGTGATGAACATGTGTTTGCTGAGCAAAATACGTGATCCTATTTTACTTATCATAACTATCACCTGATGATGGCTGAGACCTTGATGTCAGGCAGGGTTGTATCCTCACTTCTTTTTGATATTTCCACGGAACAATCATTTTTCCCTGAAGTGGAGTTTTACATTAGGATGAGCGGTATAAGATACGCTGACACTCCAAATAGCCGATTCTCAATGCAGTTTGCCGAGACTAGTTGATATTGTGGCTGAAGAGAGTCTGTCTATGAGACTCAGGATGATGTATCTCAAAAACCAAGTTTATGGTTGCCTGACGAGGCCACGGTCCATGTTGAACATTTGAAACTAGGAGATATTTACTTGGAGCGTGTCCAGAATTTTAAGTATATCGAAGCGCTGGTCAATGAAAAGTGGAATCAAGAAGTCGAGATTCGATCCTGAACAGAGCAAGCCAGATCAGCTTTGTCCGAACGAAAGCTCTGTTCTGAGAGAGGCACTTGAAATTAGACATTCAGTACTTTTGGTCGGTATTGCTTTACGGAGCAGAGACCTGCGCGCACAAAGTAGCTTCAATTGACCATCTTGTGGCTTTCAAGATGTTTGGTAGTTTTTTTCGCACCCCGTCGGTACATCGCGTACGGAACACGTAGGTTTCAGTTCTTAGGATCACGGACTCTTGGGGAACGTGGAAAATCGGAAAGTACTAGGTTACCTGGGTCACATCCCGAGAGGAGATCTCTGAATAGAGATTCCAGCGTTAGGTCCTGAAAGAGGAAATCGAAAGAAGGTGGAGAATTGGCATGAATCTGCTCCCCTGGCTTCGCAATATACGAAGATGAACCGGAATTCAGGGCTCCGTGTGATGATACTAGTAGAGGATTGGACTTGGTTCCCTATGGACTTTCAACGTCTCCGGCACTCGGAGAAGAAGATAACTATCATCAATATTTACGAGGAAGCCACTTCTCAATGTGCCCGTTAATCCCTTCAATGCATGATTATTCCTCCTTCGATGAAAAAATTCCTACTTACGTTTTCGAGGGTTCTTAACACGAGAAAAATGGCTTGAAAATCACCAGATCGAATTTTTACCCCTAAGTTGTCAATTTAAAATGTGTCCCAATTTCGGGATATCGTGGTGGTTGAGCGCAGAAGTCCTGTCCCAAATCTGGGGCATCTTGGTGATCAGTCCTAGGATCAGGTCCCACTTCAGGGACTCCATGGTGGTCGTGAAATTGATTCGTGCACGGAACAAACTAATTTATATTAAATAAAAATATTTATACCAAATAAAATCAGAGACGGTTGCCAAAAGGAACGAATTGTTGATGGTTGTCGCTTTCTTGGCACGAATTTGCAAGCCTTTGTGCGCCGTCGGCACGTGTTGTTACGATATAATATGTTGCGGTGTGTTAGCGAAGTGGAGTGAACGGTCCACATTCATAGGTAACCGCTAGCATCGCGATAGAAGACGATCTTTTGGAAGGTGGCAGAGAACTGTTCAGGGAAATCCACCGTAAACCTGATCGTGGACGTACAAATATACCGTAAGAGGAACAATTAATGAAGGTAGGTGCCAGAAATAGAAACTATGAAGATCGAAAAGGAGTGATTCTCTGTTCGACCCTTATCGATGCCAGGAATCCCCGGAGGACGGAAAACAGCCCTTCAAAACGCCAAATTCCGCGACTTATGGGATTCAGTGGATTCTAGGCGTAACTGCTGATACGTTCGCATTCAAGGCACATACGATCGTTGCATACTATCAAACAAGGGTTCATTATTTTTCCATACTGATCACAGGTCCACGAAGAACAAGACTTTTCCATTGGTCGTTACAGTCGACGGTTCAACAGTGCGCTCGCAGTTGACTCAACCAACAGGTAGGTGGCTGGCACTACGTGACTGCTCTTTAATTTGGGGTTTACCAAGAAGATCAATGAATGCGAAATTGACTTTAAATCATTTCGAGCTGATGTCGTTACTTGGAATCAAAACGGTCGTTTGAATAATAGCTTTATGTTCCCGGTCAAGTCTCCTGCCATCACCTTGACAGGTAGGTAAGTTATGAGTCATCGCCGAAGTAAGTTCGATACGACCAGAAGATTAGTCCTCGTCATTTGTACCAAGTTCCCAGGTAGATACCTCGTCAGTTATCAGGTAGGTATTTAGGTACTCTTGGAACTAATATTTATAGGACAGCAGACTATAAGTGAATGTCACGATTATCCATGGACCTCGTCCACTGAGTTACCCAAACGTTAAATCGATACTGAGTAAGTAATAATCTTTCGGTTTTATTGTTCATAGAGAAAAATCCAGATTGGATTGCGAATTCGTTAAGGAGGAGTGAAGCTCGTTAGTAAAAATTAGATCTACCAGACAGCTTTTATTCCGTTGGAACTGCAGTCGCAAGCTTCCTCAAAATATTTGACGCTTAGTAATAACTTTTTTCAATCAACCAAAGGGCGCCAATTACTGAAGTTTGTAATTTCAAGGGAAGCTGGACCTACAGAATAAAACCTACAGAACTAAACGGTTAATTTCAAGAGTTATTAATTTAACGTCAGGTGGGGTTTTTCACAAATTTGCTTTTTTTTTGCTGCCAATTACCCCATTTTCAATAAAATGTCCCCCAACGTTGGGTTCACATAGATGAAGAGAGTAAGGAAATACTGACTGACCAACCCGACCAGGTCATGGGGTCTCGAAATGATTTGCGAAATTATGATCCATTGAACGGAATGTCTACCTACTATCTTGTGTCAAGTTTTGACATGTACAGAATAAAGGACACCATATTAGGGTAGCACCAGTTACAGACAGGTCAGGAATATTCTCGGGTTTCTCGAGTTGAAGCTCGATTATTAGTAGTTGGAAACTTTTCCCACGAACCTTTAGCAACTTCAGGATCTCTAGTTGGTTAGATTTCTGATAATCGGCCATCTTTGAATTATAATTTAAGTTTTTCGTATGGCCTTTTTTGACCCAGTGACGGACACCCTGATCGAAATTCTTAATCACATACAGGTTTGAGGCCCAGTAATAGACACTTTAAGAAGAAGTCACAACTTTTCAATTTAACCCAAAAGTCGAATTTTACCATGTAAAAACAACGTGTTTTTAAATCAACGACGTGTATTCCAGTAACTTAATAACATTCGAAGAAATACCAAGTATACTACTTCTAATGGTACAAGACAAGTAGCTGAGGAAAACGGATTATTATTTTAAAAACTACTTTTAAAGCAATTTTCAGACAATCCCTGTGAAGGGGAAGATTTGCTGGAGCCATCGGTGTCTTCAGGAGTTTTTGATTTGAAAAATTGAGAAAAAAACCACGAAAACCGAGTGCAATTGAATTGCTAAGGACCTTAAGGACTGCTATAGAACACTGCGGGATAATGTTAGCGATTTTTTTTTTTGTTTTTTGAAGAAGCTATTGCAATGAACTCAACATTTTTAACATGCACTTTTTAAACAAATTTCCCCTCACTGAAACCTTACTTGGATCTTTTAAAACGATCCCAAAAGTCCAAAATTTCTCTCTGGGCGATAATTTGAAAAATTATGTTTAAACATTTCACATTCACTCAAAAATGTTCATAATGACAAACGATAAGACGATTTTGTTAGCCAGGAATTTTAGAGAACTGTAAAAGGTCAAAATTTCAAAAAATCGAGCGAAAAAAGTGTTTTCAAAGTTTTTTGAGGACAATATTATCAAAATCATAGTAATATGGTATATTCGGAATCACACAAAATTGCCGAAAGAGGTACAATTTCAGAAATTAAAAAATGTCCATCAACTATGAAAATTGTATATGTATAATCAAAACCTGTGTACTCAAAGATGCAATAGCTATGAGTTTGTAGAGACAAGGAGAACATGAATATGGACTACCAACATTTTTGAAACCTACACTGTGCATACGATATGTTGTACTGAAAATCGAAAAAACGACGATTTTCGTGTAGTCCATGAGTTCGGGGTGACGAGGATAGTTTTTTAGGGTTTTGAAGTAAAAAGCAGAACTTTGAAAATTCGCTCATTCACTCATGCTGCACGAATTGGATTTTATTTCAACCTTAATTTGTGCTAAAATGGCTCACCCACGAAATCTTAATTTTTCGTTGACCGGATTGACTGCTTCGCAAAAGCCCAGAAACCCGATATTTCACATTCTGTTTTCTTCGGAAAAAAATCGATGTGTGTCTTTAGGTGCTTGGGCCAAGCCGGCGGGTTCACGAGGGTCGTGATGCAATTACCGGTTCCAGCCGGGATGAGGCCTTGTAGCATCAGAGTGCTACAGCCAGAATTAATACAGGGGTCAGCCGTCTTCGTCTCGGGAAAATGACGCAAGGAAGTTGCAACTCAATCAACACACCAGTCGAGACTTGTAAATATCAAGATGCGGTGGTCAATCGGAATTTATGTTGATTTTGATTGTCAGATTCATATTGGGTAACTTTGGTATCGAATGGACCATTCAAATATTTGCCATCCAATTACGAGTAATTCCGAATAACGCTGGAAGGTGTTTGTGCACCTCAAATGCAGCAAAAAAGTTCCTCTTGAACCATGTCCCACAAATTTGAGAAAAAAACTGCAAAATTTGAGATTTTTAGAAAAAAAAAACTTAATTTTCCGCCTAAAATTGTACAGTATATGAAAAAAATGCCGGCCCTTCCACTGTTCGTCGAACCCCAGAGTCCCCTGCCAGAACGTTGATTTCGTTAAAAACACTTTACGTTTCAATAAAAACACAAATTTCTCAGTTAAATTCTAACGTAAAATTTTATATTTAAAATTTATATTTTCTTTATATTATACCATTGGAAAACTTATAAAAAACGCTGCAAATTATTACACAACGGTTTATTATTTTTATATAGATCACTCGTCTACAAAATCACCAACCATCCAATATGAAGAGAAAAAAAAAAAAATAAAATAAAATTAAAAAAAAAAAAAAAAATCAAAATCACCCACCATCGATTGCTTTTCGGTCAGCTCTAATTTGAACGGAGATTAGGCCTCTTTTGCGATTCATACTCGTGTTTTGATTTATATATATATTTCAATATAAACCCTTAAATTTTCGTAGGGAGCGAACGGTTTGTCCTACAGAGCTCCGCGTGGTCTCAAAAAATTCTAAAAATTCTATAGAATCTTAAATTGAAGGAAAAACAATACCTTTATATCAAAATTTTTTGAGTTAGGGCGTTTTCAAAATTTCAAAATTGATTTTGGAACCCTTAGGAGTGACCCACATCAACCAAAAGCTTCGGGGCACAACTAGACCCCAAATGGAGCCTACATACCAAATTTCATCAAAATCGGTCAATGCTAAGTGGCAAAAGTGCCGCGTACGACGTACGGCGGACGGACGGCCAAATTTTTATTCGATTTTTGGATTCTACGTACCTTGAAACGTAAACCATCAAATTTTGAGGGGGTGTTAAAAATTTTTTTTTCTTGGTCGATTCCAAAGGTTCATTATTGAAAATAATAAACCAAAAAGGAAGTTTTTGTTCGCTCCAAGACAAATTAAGAAATTTTCAAAGTTTAGAATTAATTTTTTGCTCTAACACGAATTGAATGCGAATCTTTTAACCCTTATTAACCCACGGTATCTTTTTGGAAGACCAACTTTAGAACGTTTTCTTGACGGTACAAAGTGGTTTTCACCCCTACTTAATGTCCCAATGGCTACTCTGACATCTCTAGAATAGAAAAGAAGAAGAAGAAGTGTCAAAACAACAACAACGTTGATATAATAATTATAAGTTACAAGGCGGCTCAAAATTGACATCAACACTCCAAAGGACAGTTTCACAAATTATTTTAGACCAGTTTTTCACCGTTTTGAGTGATATTACTTAAAGAATCTTGGGTAAAAAGTATCTAAGATCAAGTAGAAATTGTAATATCTACATATTATTAGTTGCTAAGTGGGTAAAAGTTGGTTTTTGTGATGGTATCTTTTTGGATACCGTGAGCAAGGGGGTACCCAGTAGAGCCAGGTCCATGATGGGGTTTATGCTCACTTTTATTGATTTTTCTCACCCTATAACTGATTTTCTTTCCTTTTTCTGATTCTGAATGAAGATTAGAGTAGTAAGGAGCATAGGAATGTGCACTGCCTCCTTATTTCACAAGGTAAGCATTGGTTCTGAAGGGGAGGACTCGAATAGCAACGCCAACAAGACCCCGATGGACGAAAATAAATTTGAAAGAGAATTGGCTGAATTTTTTGAAGGATTGGAAGAATTGACATTTGAGGATGTCAACGAGGAGAGAATTGGAGAGTTCAATGACCACCTGGAACGAGCCTATTCAAATGGGTTTGGCAGGGAATGGAATAGTGTTTGAAAGATTCGCATGCGCCAAATTGTGAAAGAGACAAATTTGAAACTGACGAGCCTCATTTACCTTCTAATTCGAAACGAAATCGAACGAGGCGACTTCTTCCTATCGCCGAGGCAAAGAAAAATCCGAAGCAAAATAAAGTGCAAATTATTGAAAATAAAAAACCAAAACTTGCCAAGAAAGGATCTGGGTTCCGGTAAGTTTCTTTATCAAATCATGTCAGAAGTGAAATGATTTACAGTAGAAAGATGATTAATTTTGTAATCTAAATATACATCCTTATTCACAGTTCGAACAAAAATTTACAAAAGAAGTCGCTTTACCTGAAAACAAGCCCCACCAACCAAGCAAGAACCATCAAGATGAACCAAGCACCTACTTTATGATTATTTATATGGGACTTGGAATGATAATTCCTTTAGGATTTGGATTGGTGCAACGATTTGTGTTGGTGAAAAGTCAAAAATGTTATACCTCAATGAATTTTGACTAAATCGTGCAAATTTGAAGCCTGTTTTTTACAAGTTTTTTGATTTCCTAGCGAATAAAAATTGATTGAGGAAAAATTCTAGCAGAAATACTATGTTTGAGCTCACAAAAACTTATTACTCCTCTTTTCTAATGATTTTTTTTCTCATTCCAATTTTTAAAAATGTTTTTCCGCGTACCTATATATTTTTTTACATCGAGTACCTTTTTTACATAAGGATGTTCGTTGTTCTAAAGACTATTCTTACTAAGATTGAAGGCCATAATTTTTTACTAGACTTGGTCGACTAGTCTTTTATTACTTGGTCGATTGACAGACCGATTTTGGTATTTTTGCTAGCGAAGTAAAAGACTCTGATGACTTAGGTAGTCATTAGTTTAGTATATTGCAGAAAATTATCGCGATGGTTTTAGTACACAGTGATGGGTTGTGATCAATTCGAGTGAACCAAGGTCTCTCAATGAGTTTATATATTCAATAATACAATAAATTTACTATTTTTTCAATTTTTGTATTCACGTTTTATAATAAACTGTTCAAATGTTACAATGTTTCTTGCTATAAGGTGAACCCACCGTATCTCAAGGTGTCTTTTTGGAATCAATCAAGGGACGGAATTGACCCCCACATGCTCACGGTATCCAAAAAGATACCGTTTTGTTTTTCAAGATTACGGGCCCTGTATGGGTCCAATATTTTTTCCAATATTTTTTACGTATTTTAGGCACTGAAATGTAACAAAATATGAACAAGAAATTGGCAAGGGAGAAAATTTTTTTTCTTGGGCTAATAAGGGTTAAGGAAATTAATGAGCTTTTCAATGGTTTTTGAAAAATATTTGCTGCAGGACCAATGGATGAGGAAATATCGTTAATTTTAGGCAAAAATCACGGTTTTCCCCAAAAAACACAAATTTTGCAATTTATCCCTTGTACTTGAGAATCGAACATGGGTCAAGACGATTTTGTGTTGCATTTGAGGTGCACAATGACCTAATGAACGCTAAGTGGGAAGGTACTCATTATTAGAAGCGTGATTGGAATAATACACCCACCAAGTTCGATACAGAGCCGTCCTCGCGTTTTAAGAGAGGTCAAGAGAACCACGATCATCCCATTATTCTAGAGATGAGATAAAAACGTGTTAACCCCATCGGCGAGTCGTGAAGCGAAAAATTATTCAACCTTGTGTAATTCTCAATAAAAACTTGGCCAGCTCCTCAGATGCACTCAGTGGCCGGTGCACTGGGTGTGTGGCGGGTGTGTTGACACACGCTGTGTGCGGTTTAGTGTATGCGGGGATCCGTCATGCATAATTCAACGCATTCAAGGCGACACAATCTCACGACATCCGCTTTGTTTCGAATCGTGGCAATTTTAAAACTCCGATCCCCCGCGATAAGCGGACGATGGCGAGTCTTGAAAGGATTTGAGCAGCTCTTGCTAGTAATTGCTGGTTAGGCAACAGGTAATCATATTTTAGTAGGGTTTTTAACCAATAGGGCAGAGGAGAGTAATTTCAATTGTCCTTCCTAAAGCAATTGGTTGAGATTTTCTCCATAGATTCTGCTTTACTTAGTGGGAGAACAGTCTCATGCAAAACCTAATCGTTCTAAAAGATCTAGAACGCAGAATACAAGAGACATTTTTGACTCGGAGGACCCAAAATTGCGCGATTGAAAATCTTCCCTACCTTCGGTAGTGAGAAAGCAAAATGAGATAGTAGCAAAATGAGTAGTTACTAGTATGAGCTCGTTAAAATGAGCTCATTGGAATTGCTGATTGTTGGTTGTGATTTGCAGTTTTGTGGGATTGTAGTATACCAGGATTGTAATCTAGCGGAATTTCAGTGTTCAAGTAGCATATTCCCAACTTTACGGTACCAATGCACCTTGACGTTATCGATTTGTGTGAGTTTTGTATGTGCTAATTGGAACTGATAGGTTCAGCGCGAGTTTCATTTATTCCCAGGGCAACGCACGGATAACATTTTATTCTTCCGGCGGGATATGAGCACAACGGGGTATTTCAGTCAATTTTTTTAATTTTTTTTTTTCAAAAGAGTATCACTCAGGAATAACGGTAATCGGGTCTGTTCGTCGAGAAAATGTTTTTAAAAAATCAGAGAAGCTAAGGAAAGTTGAAGATTTGAATGGTGTGACGTAGCTAGCCAACTGTCTTTGAAAAAGTATCCATGCACAGAAACCCCTCTTGGATACTACAAAATTCTACTCACACACGCGCGCGGGGCAGTCCGCAGCGTAGTCCTTGCCTAGTGTGTGTGCATTTATAGCGGCCCGCCTTTTTCAAACGTGTGATCTCTTTAGTTAATTTTTCTACCACATGTTATAGTATCATTAGGCTTAAAGTTGTAGTATATATGTTTTCAAGGGTGCTGAATCCAAATTTGAGGTCAAAAACCTGAATTTCCGACCCACCGAAATACCCCATTGCGGACAATGTTGTAGATTACTCTCTTTGAGTGGGAATACTGTATACATGTACCTATTTTGTTAATTAATTATCGGTTCAGCCTTTTGGGACGAATCGGTTCTCACTCACTAACATAATTACCAAATTTGGTTAATGTCGGTTGGGCCGTTCGGCTGTAATCGGTTCCGGACAGACAAAGAGATTCGTCTCAAACTAGAATTTCAATAATGAAGTCTGAGTGAGTTTTCTCAGTCAGATTTCTGCAGCTTTATGGTATGATTAAACGCAATTTGAGACTTTTTTCAGACAACCTCTGAAGCTACGTTTCAAAGAAATTCTCCTAAATAAATGAGGAGTGATAGTGATGTATAATGCTACAGTGATAAATGTATATATGCTCAATGATAAAATGCTTAGTGATGAAACTTGAAAGTTTAGTGTTAAAACGCCTACAGTAGGTGCAGACAGAATGCTTCGAGTCTCAAGTCACATTGTAAAACGAGGTGATAGGTGAAGTTACAGAATACACAGCTGTGTGTATACTGCTAATATGAGATGTCACAATGTTCACTGTTTGTACTGTAAGGTGATATATGAAGTCACTATCTACGAGTACATACACTACATTGAGCAGTCACAGTCAGGGCTGCTATGTGTGATGAAATTTCGTTATTCGGTTTAAAGACAATAACACAATAATAATAACACAATTTTTGAAAAAAAAAGAAGTCTGTTCTAGTTTGAATTAACCAAAATACTCCAAATATCACAGAATAGATACAATAAAGAATATTTTGAACACCACCAATCCCTGCATGCTCGTGATATGGACGTACAATGGAGATTATATCAAAAGAAGTGTAGTTGATTTACGATTCATCCTTCATTCATTCAAGTACCCAGTTAGATAAATATTGAGTTTCGTCTGTACGAAGTGATGATCTGATTGTGTTGACTGTGACAGAAGTCATTCATATTGATTATGAGAGTTGACGTTGATGGGTTTAGTTTCTCCTCCAGCTGGACCGCTCTTCAAAGGTCTCAGAAGAAACAACGGAACAATGACGAGAATACCACATTATGCAGTATCCAGCTGGGCACTGCTATGAATTGCTGTATCCACCTCCCTCGAAACGGAAATGATTTCCAAAAGTTACAGAACCGCACTCTAAAAACTTCTATAAAACCATTACTAGACTCAGATCGGGCAATGGCTTGTCAAGCCTACCTTCATAAACTTGCCATATTTGAACACTGCTCCGAAGGCGAAACCTTAGAGCACAACATATTGGTTTACCAAGCATTCAGAGAACCTCGAAAGCAACTGATCACAAGAATTATCGCACTTGGTAACATCGAATATTCGTTCAACTTGAATTTAATCCTGGCGACCACGGACATGTTAATTTATAAACACATCTTTGATTTTATTTTAGAAACTAATAATAATTTGTAAAATTATATGAAGGATTGATTATTGCCTATACTTACTAAATTATTTCTACGTTTACTTCGGCAGAATGTATTTTTGTACGATGCCAGAATCACAAAAGCTTTAAATCATAACGAGATTGATTTAAAAGCTTATTTTGATTAAACCATTGTTCAAAAACTGAAAAGAACTAATACACTCAAGCCCCACCCGCAATCGGTTCTTGCCTCCAACCGAACTAGTTCCTAGCGAACTGAACTGAACAGAACTTTTAGAAACCGCGGATCTCCGATGTATTGGAGGAAGTCACTCACGAGCCCGTGGCATTCCGATCTCTGTCCGAGTAATGATGTTTTTGTCGTTGGAGATGCTCGAGATAAGTCCCACGCAACAACAATGGAGTACAGGCCGCTGGTCCCGTTCGCTTACCGACACCTCTGATCACGCGGGCTGATCAAATCCTTTGTTTCCCGTCGCCGACTTTTTTCAAGAGATCTTCTTATTTCTACCGACGTGTTTTCTTCGCCGTTCTCGAGCAGTCGAAAAAGACGAGGGTCGTTCGTCGTGTGCGATTCAATCAAGCCCAAAGGAATGTCCTGCGCAGAATACAAGGCGGAAAGGATGTACAGGGTAGTCTCCAACTGAAAAAGTGAGGGAATTTTGTCAAGAATCGGGCGAATTCCCATAGAAATTCCAAATTTCTTTGTAAGTCAGATGATATTTCAATGAGGTATTTCAGTCATTTTTTTTAATTTTTTTTTTTCAAAAGAGTATTGCTCAGGAATGACGGTAATCGGTTCTGTTCGTCGAGAAAGTGTTTTTAAAAAATCAGAGAAGCTAAGGAAAGTTGAAGATTTGAATGGTGTGACGTAGCTAGCCAACTGTCTTTGAAAAAAGTATCCATGCACGGAGAAGCGATGGAGGACCTTGGAGAACCTCTTGGATACTACAAAATACTACTCACACACGCGCGCGGCATAAGTGTGTGTGCGTTAAGGGAGGCCCGCCTTTTTTTCAAACGTGTGATCTCTTTAGTTAATTTTTCTACCACATGTTATAGTATCATTGGGCTTAAAGTTGGAGTATTTAGGTTTTCAAGGGTGCTGAATCCAAATTTGAGGTCAAAAACCTGAATTTCTGACCCACCGAAATACCCCATTATCTCGTACAATTACGATGGGAAGCAGAACTGCCATTGTGCTGTGCAGTAACATTTGAAAGACACAACATTATTAGTAGCACTCCCTTTGCAGAGCTGTCTGCTTAAGAAGAAGTTGACATAACAACTCTAGTTTTGAGACTTTATTTCTCCATTTCCATGAGGCAGCAAGAATCTCAGGTCAGAATCAAATCACTCAAGGACTCCAACCTTTTTGATGAAATTAACAGAAGTCATCCCAAAATAGGGTTTTTTTTCATAGAAGAGAATCTAAATTCGAGGCTTTGATTCCTCATGAAAAAGAATAAACTAACAGAAATGACGATCTTCCAGGTCAATAATTTGGTGAAGGAAAGAACAAAATTAATGAAAGTTTGTCGTTTGAAACACTTTCAGAGCTCTTTCTCTCAAAACGCCAATACTCTTCGTCTCCAGAGATAAGGGCCTAAATCAGCTGAACGAATTTAAAATTGCCATTTTTTGAGTTTCTACGACAAAGGAAAGTAGTGTGTGGGAGGGTTCTGGGTTTGAGCTGCTCCATGCAGATTTTGAAAATTATTTTTAATGTAACTAATAACCCTCACATCTAAATTAATCAAAATCAAAATCTAAATTACCAGGCAAAATATTTGTGCTCAACAACAGATCAACCAAGCTCTCTGAATGAATTTGCAGTTGATCGGTTGAAAGAAACAAAAAAAAAAAAACGTGCTGCAAATAATTGACGCCTGGAATTGCCACATAAAACAGCCAAACGTTGAGTCGACTCATTCATAACTTAAGAACATAATGATCTCATACTTGATGGACACAAAATTACAGAGGAGCTGCTGATCGTGAGACTTCAAGTAGGTACAAAGTTTCATTGAGGAAAATGCGAGATGACTTCACTTGGATTGGAGACGTGTCATCGTTACCCACCTCGGGACCTTCACGTGCAAGGTCAGGCGGTATGCGAAATCGCTGGTAAACAGGTGAATCTAAGGCGATTATCGCTGCTGCGATCGTCCGATGTTGGTTGCGCGTTCCTCGTGACAGACATTCGGGATCCAGTTCGGAGAACATTACCTTATTATGGCATCTGAGCCATGTCTATAAGAAGTGATGCAAATATGAAACCGTCACTCTAAAATTAAACATGCAAGTATGAAACCGTCACCCTAAAATTAAACACGCAACTGCACGTTAACTGTTTTTCGATTATGGTGGGTATATTTATGAATTAAATGACAGAATGCAACAACCATTATTTGAAAGGGTAGATTGAAACTTCATGTGGTAACTTCTCTCCCTATATGATTTTAACAAGGAATAGTAGAGTAGTAAAGTAAGCAACCATTTCAGGTTGAATTTTCGTCCGACTGCCATTCTTGGCGTCGCGGACGTCATCAGCTGTCTCCCTAAGGGGAGATCAGAATTTGTTCTGATGATTTCGCTCATGGCTTCCCAAACATCACCGCCCTGGGTTGGAACGAGAGATTGCCGATCGTCTAGTAGACAGAAAACTTTCTGAGACGACCAGACTCGAACGCGCGTCCCCGCTAGACGGTCCTCATCCTATCACCGCAGTCCGGTACACTGTCCACTAGACCACCGACGCCCACATTTTAACAAGGAATTCGGATACCTTACTTTTTCACACCGCCCAACAACTTCGTTACATCAAATCAGAACCCAAATCAGAATAGTAACTATTACCCCTAAGGGTAATAATCTCCAAATTTGCAACCCCAAAAACCCTGTGGTACTGAAATTGCGCGCTGAATACCTTGAAAATTTAACATTTACTTCTGCTTTTAAACTAGGCATGACTTCCAAAGTATGATCATTTTAATCATTTATATCCAGTAACTTTTTAAAGTAGGTAATTTGCTATAGTTTGAGACCTATTTGAGTCAATTTCGTAGGTTGACTAATTCGGGAGATATAAATATATATTAAAAAAGTCTGCCAAGTGGGTGTGGCACATAGCTTCCTCGTATCCATAACCCGATTATATAGATGATCCGATGCATAGTAGTTAATCTCAAAACACCAATCTCTAAGTACCTTTCACTACCCTCACAGGGGACCATCTACACGCTAATCCGGACAATCCTAGAAAATTTCATCAAATTCGGATGACAAATTAAGTGAGTAGATGTATGTGATTGGGTCAAAAATATTCTTAGCCTCGACTGGGATTCGAACCCGCGATCCCTAGAGCACAAATCAAGACTCTATCCTCTGTGCTATTGAAGCCTCGTCATGTATACGATTTGAGACTCTCACAGGAGTCCGTTCCTCTATGAATGAATCCCTCTATGAAATCAATTCTCTATGATTTTCATAGGGACCTAAACACTACTCTGTAACATCCCTGAAAATTTCATTGAAATCGGGTAGAAAATGTGGAAATTATGGCCGTAACAAGGAAATTCACGTTTGCGCATGCGCAGTGGCTACTATCAGTCCGGGGATGATGATTTTCATAGGAGACCATCTAAATACTAATCTGTAACATCCCTGAAAATTTCATTGAAATCGGATGGAAAATGTAGAAGTTATGGCCGTTACAAGGAAATTTACGTTTGCGCATGCGCAGTAGCTACTATCAGTCCGGGGATGATGATTTTCATAGGGGACCGTCTACACACCAACCCGCACAATCCCTGAAAATTTCATCGAAATCGGACAATAACTTCGTATAGTTATGCGCGTTACAAGGAATTGATGACAGACGGACAGACAGACAGACACGGAACCAAAATTGTTCAGAAAGGTCTAAAACGCAAAATGCGAGTGGAAATTTTGATTTTGGAGAACTTTTTTTTTTTTCATCCTTGAAAAGTGAAAACAAAGCTTCCGCTACCTTGGTAGACTCGGAAGCAATAGGTAATTCTTTCAAAAGGTGCAATTTTCATGTCAAGGCTGTGTTTTCAAAATTATTATTCCTATATTGACTTTGTGCGTTCAAGTTTTCATTGAACTTGACCGTCGAGGACCTCTCTCCTCCGGCTGGTCGAGAATTAATAAATTTATATTGCAGTTCGCACAAACTCTCCGATATTTACAAGGTACTCAAGCGGGAAGACACCCACCAGCCCAGAAACGGGTCTCGCGTGCAGCGATCGGTCCATCAATGGAGTGACAATGGAAACACGCGTCGCTGGTCAGTTACTATTTACGCTGAGGACCGCGGAAACTCGAGACTTGCGATTCACACCGACCGCTTCCTAGATGTTCAACGACCGGTTAATAATTTGGAGTCCTGAGCAAGGTGAAAACAAATGGTCGACAATCAAACCCGGATTGGAGGCATGACACGCAAAACAGCCGCTTAGTCGTCGGTTGAGGGTATCCCAATTACCCGTTGTTTTTTGAAAGAGGCGTGATCTGCTGAGTTTGCTTTGAAAGAAGAAGGTTAAAGATTGCTTGGGACTTTCATTGCAAAAGGAATTTCTCGTGAGCCTGAGGTGTACCAGTGTGTAACAGGCAGCTGGAGATCTCCAAAGCAGCATGAGAGAGCCTATTTCAATATTTACCTCATCCAACATATGGTAGACTCGACGGTAGACCACATCGCCATCAGAATTTCGCTTCCGAGTCCATTTAGGAAGCCAAAGCATCTTTTTCCACTTTCCCATTTAAAAATAAAAAAATATATATACATATATATATCAAAAATAAAAACTTACGCTCGGGTTTTACGTTTTTTTTCCATCCTGAGTAACTGTTATTTCGTGTTGGTTTGTCTGTGAGTTTATCTGTCAGACGGTCCCCTATGAAATTCTTCGCTCCCGGATTAACGGCAGTTCCTGCGCATGTACAAATGTGAAGTCCTTGTACAAATTTTCCATCTGATTGCTGAGATTTTCAGAGATTATGTTAGTTAGAAAGCAGAGTAGAGGGTGTGGCCACTCATCGCCTACGTTTTGAATTCTTGTAGTTCTTACCATCACGTAACACCTATGAAATACGGTACACCCAGTTGAAGGAACATCAAACCGCGTGAACTTCGTGAGTTCTCGATTCGCTCGTGGCAATGATGCATTAGGAAGAGGTTGGAGTCTCCCAAGGCGACAACACCATTAGCGGCTCATTGCAGGCTCTATTATCTTAATAGACGAAGAAAGGTCGATTACTTTTGATGGATGCGCTTTTTTCCAGTTTGTGAGACTTAGAAGATGGACAAGAATGATTAAATGAATTATTCTTAATGTTTACATTTCAGAATTAGCAATACACCGATTAGGAAATACAGGGATGATTTGCAAGATGCTTCAACGCATTGACATCTACTTCTGTGACGCCCTTTGAGTCGAGCCAATAGGACTAGAGTATTTCTAATACGTGATTTTCTTGCAGCAAGAATCTCCAACTTCTCCCTCTTCTTCTTGTAGATCACGTTTCCCCTGAATGCTCATTCCACTCCTGATCCTCAATCTACAGTAAGTTCGAGGTCAGGAGTAGTTCAAACATTGAAAGGAAGATATGAAGATTATAACCTAGTGATTCAACGCCATGATGTTGTTATCTCTGGAATGAAAGTCATTCTCTTGCTTGCACCTGAACTTGTGTGGAATCTTATTTTCTACGTTTAGGAACAATATTAAAATTTATGATTTATTACATTTCTGAAACTAAGTCCAAAATATATAGATCACTCGTCTGCGAAGAACTCGGCTTAGCCATTGTCACCACCTACCTACAATAGATACTAACTACCTGCCACGTACCTACAGCGTCGCATCTTGGTCAGCTAAAACTTGAGCGGAGATTATACCTCTTTTGCGATTCACACTCGTGTTTCTAATTTATCGTAAGTCCAACCCTTATGCTATCGTTGGGAGCGAACGGTTTGTCCTATAAAGCTCCGCGGGGTCACTAAAAATTCAATACTATCTTAAATTGATGGAAAAACAATACATTTATATCAAAATTTTTTGAGCTAGGGCGTTTTCAAAATTGCAACCCTTATTTTTCAACCATTAGAAATGATCGACATTAACCAAAAGCTTCGGGGCACAACTAGACCCCAATTGGAGCCCATACACCAAATTTGATCAAAATTGGTCCATGGGAACTAAGGAAAGTGCCGCGTACGGCGGACGGACAGCCATTTTTATTCGATTTTTGGATTCTACGTACCTTGAAACGTAAACCAACAAATTTTGAGGGGATTTTTTTTTCTCGGTCGATTCCAAAGGTTCATTGTTGAAACTAATAAACCAAAAGAGGTTATTCTCTAAGTTGATGATGAATAATTTTACCAGTCACTGCCAACTAAATTTTTTTACTCGCAATTCATAACTCAAAGTTTGACTCCAAATATTCAAGCATAATTCAATGTTGCAATAAATTCGATAAAATGCGCTTTTCGTGGAAATGATCTAAACGGAAACTGCCATATAAATTTTAGATGATGGTAGGATTGAAGTAAACCCATTCGGCAGTTACTTAGGCGGCGATCACGCGGAGACGAGGCTGTTTTTGAAAGGTTTACTCACTGAATCAAAAGCTGAATTTATTTTTGGTTATACGATATGGTTTCTATCGATTTGAATAAATGCAAAGCAACACAATTTTAGATGAAAAGCTTCAAAGAATTAATGTAATTTTTTGTGCGAACGGCTGCTACCATCCTCAAGAAGGTCGCCTCTAGGTGACGGAAAGGCATGGGAGTCGAGATTTAGGTATAGTTCCCCTATTTACAAGAGTAATATTAGGTCATGAGAAAATCCGGAAAACATTATGTAGGCAAATTAAAAAACACAAGCAGCTCCCCGAAAAGATTCAACAACTGAAACCAGACAACACCGAATCCAAACATATCTTGAGTAAATAGGATGGATTGTAATTGTTTATGTAGCTAGTTTGATGGTCACTTGATTTTACCCACTGTGCATAAATGGTAGAACGTGGTAATATTAGAGTGTAATTCGCCAAAATGACCCGAAGGTAGTAAAAGGCCCTGGAAACCACCTGCCAAAAATGTAATAATAATCAGTTTGCTGGCAAAACCGCCAGTCTGCCTTTCTCCGCAAGTGTGAAAGCAGCGGGAACGATCGGGAGTCAATAAACGAATGCGAATCCTCCTTCAGCTTTTTCTCCGCGATTTCACCGCTAATTCCTCCAATTCACTCGTCTCATCATAATCGGCCGAGCTGATCCCGACAACATTTCTTGTCCGTAATTTAGGAGCTCGACGTACCACTTCTGCTCACCTCTTGATTGGGCTGACCGGGTCCACCAGGAAGAACGGTTTTCAAAATGCTGTAATTTCAGGAAAGAGATGTTGAAGTTTGAGACCTCAATAAAGTGTGTAGCAGAGCGCTTTTGCCTTGAGAGTTACGTCCAATATTGCCAGTCGCAAATGCTCAGGAAAAATTCAGATTTTCACTTCCATTATGAAGATATCAGACATGGAAATCGACAGGTACACTGAGGAGAAGACTGCAATCTGGACGAACTCGTATGTTTATAACCCACGAAAACGTGGCAAGAGTGGGAGTGGGTACTATGCAAAGCTCCATTGGAAACCTTCCCCCAAATCCCATTTGATAACGGTTCAAATGTTAATGGAACATGGAGTGGGCACATGTCCAGGCATTTTCCAAACTGACTGAATAAATTGAATTCAGAGAAAATTCTGACGTGTTGAGTTGAATTTCTTGTTTTGACAAAGCATAGGTGGGAATTGCACTGTTGAATGAACAACTATAAACCATAATGTGAATCAATTCTCGAAAAAGTCCAAACGAGAAAAGGGTACTTCAAAATTGACGACATTGCATTTCTCTTCAAAATTTATTTGAAAAAACAAAAAAAAACCGTTCATGGTGCTTAATAGTACTTAGGATTGAGCAGACTCTAGAAGATTAAATTGTTTGTTAGCATTCAGGAAATGCATGAACAATAAACAACGACCGGACTGAATACTGAGTGGTACTTGAATGAACTCCATATCATTCTAAGGCTTTTCCATTGTGAACAAAAATCACCTTGAGTTGAGCATTAGTAGACGGAATGAGGTTTGAGCGATACTGAGTCGCCAGTAACTTCGTAGGCGGAATGAGCCGACAGGTCAAGCTTCAGTTAATTTGCAAGGCTGGACGCCTCGATAAAATGTCGAACTTGAGTAGTTTAAGGTTGACGTGAGCGGAGGAAATCACGTTGGATTTTTAATAAGGATTTTCGAGCAGTCTTATGATTGAAGACCTCGAACTTCCTGCTTCGGAGTAGTTCTTCTCGGATGATGGACCCGCAGGCTGGAAAGCGAGTTTAATCTAACAAGGACACAATTACATGTACTCGGAATTACTGATATAGTCGCGGCGTACATCCACAATAAAACATGCAAGGAGATATTGATGCAACCAATCACCATCACGATTACAGTTTTTTTTTTTTTTTTTTTTTTTTTTTTTATAGAGGAGGAAACCGTTTATTGGTTGACAGCGGGAGAGGGATGTTTGTCTCACCGCCCTTTATGTGGGGGTCCGGCCGCTATAAGCAACTGGTTACCTACTAAAACCTCCTCTGTTCGTCTGGACTGCCCCGGGACTACAGTTGATGCATTACTTCGGGACAGCCCCTTTTTCAGCCCGGCTGTTGCTGGGCTTCCTCTTCGTGAGGCCTAATGTCTTTAGGCTCCTCCTTGGCTTCGATAGGGGATGGGGCGTTTATGATGTTAGGCCTTCCCAATCCCTATTTCTTTCCTTCTCTTTGAGAACTGCGATGACGTAGGTATTGATGGCATCCCAGTTCTCCTTTGTCTCCATCATCTTATTAACGATGGTCTCTGGCTGAAGTTCACCGACTTCGTCAATCAGGCTACTCCGCATTCTCTCCCATCTAGGACACTGGAAGAATGTGTGGTACACATCGTCTTCCTCGATCTCCAGGCCTTCTGCGACTCCATCTTGATCCTGTTGCTCGTCGTCTGTGATGCGGTCACGCTGCTGCTGGCAGTACAGACACCGCGAATCCGTGGTCCGCCCAATCTTTTTCAGGAAGGACCGAAAATAACCGTGCCCGGTAAGGAATTGTGTAAGATAATAATTCACTTCCCCGTGCACTCTCTCTGTCCATTCCTTGACACCATGAATCAGCCTTGCAGTCCATCGTCCTCGACTCTCAGACCTCCACCTATTTTGCCACCTCCTCATGGTCTCTTCTCGTTCTTCCTTCTTAACCACCATTGGCGCATTCTCCGCTTTCCTCAGGTGGATCCTCCTGCGCTCGTCTGCCAGTAGGTCAATTGGTGTGACCCCGGCAACAACCTGCACTGCAGGGGCTGAAACCGTCCTGTAGCCGCTGCATATCCTTAGTGCACCACGTCGCTGCACCGATTCAATACGCGTCCTGTATTTTTGAAACTTCAGAGCGTCTGCCCATACTTCAGCACCGTACAACAAGATGGCATCGGTTGTTCTCATGAGCAGCCTGCGTTTGGAGGAGGATGGGCCACCCATGTTAGCCATAAGACGGCCCAGCCTCCCCACCACTGCAGCCGCCCTATCAGCTGCCTTACATATGTGCGCCCAGAAGCTCAGTTTCACATCCAGCATGACACCCAGATACCTTATTACGTCAGACGTGATAATGCTCTGGCCGTCGACAAGCATCTGGATATTTCTGTCTATTCTCTTCCGGGTTAGAAGGACAATCTCCGTTTTTTGAATAGCCAGTGACAGGGATCGGGATCCCATCCATTCCAGTATTCTTCTCATGGTCTGATTCAGCTTGAGCTGCAAGGCTTCGGTGGTTCGAGCCTTCATAACCGCCACTATATCATCAGCGTACCCCACAAGGAAGACGTCTTCTGGCATTTCTATGTGAAGGATCCCATCATAGCTGACATTCCAGAGGTCTGGCCCTAGGACTGAGCCTTGGGCAGCTCCCGAGGTGACTCGTTTCCTCCTCGTTCCTTCCACAGTGTCGTACTCCAACCACCGATCTGTCAGGTAGTCCTGAAGGACCCGGTAAAGATACCCTGGGATGCTAAAGTCCCTGAGAGCCGCCAGGATGTCACTCCATTTTGCCGAATTGAAGGCGTTCTTTACATCTAGAGTAACTGCCATGCAGATGTCTCTGCTCCGGTGGTTACCCGTCTGCGTAGCCTGGGCTGCAGAGACCACCTCACAGACTGCATCGACAGTTGATCTTCCCGCTGTGAAACCATACTGCTTCGGGGACAAGCCCCCAGCCTCTGCGATCGCAGCCAGCGTTCTGAGCCTCACCATCTTCTCATACAACTTCCCTGCAGTGTCCAGCATACACAGAGGTCTGTGTGCTGACGCAGTATCACGATTACAGTAGGTAACTTCCTACTTGTGGAAGTACAACAATCCAGAAATGAGTGCTTTCACACGACCACCGGTTTTCCAACCAAAGTCAACTATGAGGAGTGAAACTCAGTTATACGGGCGCCTTTCGACAATTCCTATCGTCTTCGTCATTTGCTCTTGGGTAGCCTTTCAGTAATATCGAAGATTCAAAAACACGGGAGAACCAATATAGCCTCTGTAAGGCCCCCTAAACTCTATTCACGAATCAGAAACCTATTTGTTTAAATTATGTACTTACTTCACCAAATTACTAAGCAATAAAACTTTCGCACCATGATAAATTTTCAGTCTTTCAAAATCTGAAATCGCATGAAAGAATAATTAAACATTACTGAAAAAGTTTAAGAAAACTTCTAGTCGAAACTCAAATTTACTTTCAATGAAATCAACACCTTACGTTAGTGACGCAAACAGACAATTTTGGTTTATTATTTTCAATAATAACCATTGAAATCGAGCCAAAAAAATCCTGATAGTGAGAGGAAGAGCCGACTGGTGACAGAAGTAGTTGTTAGGTCTGTGGATGAGTGAGTAGTTGAGTCGTCTCACCCACCTGAACCAGTAGACTCCTCTTGAATGGGCCGCGACCCGGGACAACTCGTGCGCCGTTGACTCGCGCCTGATATGACTTCTTCAGTCTCGGCCACCTTGAACCTGATCCATCCTTTTTTCCGTCCGCCCTCAGATTACGTAATGCCCTTCTCCAATGTCGACCGACTCGCGCTACCACCTGACAACTTGACGTCTCATCCAGGACGTAACACCGTTTCTGAGAAGTTCTATTAGTTCCTCTCTTAAGTATATTCACCACCCACGTACTAATAATTGTTCTTGATGAAAATGTCATTACATTCGACATTATTAACCAATAATGGAATCTCAGCATACACCATACTGATTCTCCAATAATTTTTGGAGCAATACACCTAGGTTTTTTTTACCTTCGTTGTTAATCCTATAGTGGTAGACCCGGGGCGATGCGCTCCCTCTGCCCATTCTTCGAATTTTGTGGTTCACAGTGGATATCCTGAGGGCTGTGATTCACAGTTCCCTCCTAGAAACTACCTCCATGACCTCTCTGTCCCCCTAACCGCTCAGGGGTTAGTATAAGCTAGGGATGAGCATCGTTTGGAAACTATCGAAGTCAACCATCGATTGTTCAAAACCATCGGTACCAAACTATCGTTGGTTTTCGATAGTATCGATACTTTTTTGATCAACTGTGGTAATCAAAATATTGCCAAGGATAGATCAAGTACCTACCTATTGTAATCGTTGCGATTTGCATGATAAAAATTTCAGTAAAACCACTGGTAGGTTCAGGTCAACTTAAATCAACCAAACGTAAAAAATGCGATGGCAAATTTTTCATTAACTTGAAAATAATACGACAAAAGATGGGATTCAACTCAGTATCGAAATATCATAAACTTTTGTCGTATTCTCCTCACTTGAATTTATTTGAATGTTTGAAGATTTGTCTCAATACAGCTCAGCGGACAGATCGCCTTCCTACCTCCTAAACGAATACAGAACGACTACCAATCACCTGAATATTTGAATTCGATACTGATACGATAATTTGATAACGGAAACAGAAAGATTTGACACAACAAGGAAATGCAATCACATTGACGTAATTGCGGTGAAAAATTGGTTGAAACCATCGATGGTGAAAACATCGGTTCTAAAATATCGATGGTGAAAACATCGACTATCAGATGCATAACATCGATAGTTCTATATTATCGACCATCGATGTATGAGCCGCTTTCTCGCACAAAACCGTGAAAGTGTCAGATCGCTACCCTTCGAGTATTTTTATTTTATTTTTTAATCTTGTAATTAAATGACCGAACGCTCTTCTGACCCCAAGTAAAGGCTGCAGTGGCTTGAGGTTAAATTCGGAATATTCAAACGCAAATTCGGACTTTCCCATTGCAATGTGAATGTTTCCATTTCAATATCAAAATTTTTAAACTTTTGTACCACATTCCTTACTATTGGTAAATGCAACTCTGGGATATAGAAACGTCTAGTAATCAATGGGGACAGCAGGAGTACATACAAGGGTAAAAAAAACCTTCAAAAAAGGTAATGCTTAAAAAAACCTATAAAAACTATAAAAACTATAAAACCTATAAAAACTAATTTTTCACCAATATGTTTTTCATTGAACGCCTTTAGATACACCAGGAGATGAGTTAAATATCTCATTCAGACCGAAAACTATTCAAAAATATTTTGATAAATATTGATTTATTCGGGAGGCAGTACCGAAAGAGCGCTGCGCTCCTGGGCCTACCAATTGCGTACCTAATGAGGAAAGTTCTACCACTGGAGGGTTAAAATGATTTCAGAAAAATAAAGCACATCGATTACTCCCAAAACAACAATAGTAATAATGATCATATTTGATTAATGATGATTAGTGATACAGACCTGAGGATGAATGAACTATCGATGAGTTCATTGATTAGATCGACACTAGTATTTGATCTCAAAGACTAAACATAACTTGAAACTCTTAGAACTGTTGATAAATACCCTGTCTCATGATGACGAGGTTTCTCAACTGTTATTGTAACTTAGTTCTCATGGGACCAAAAAGTTGAAGATACAAAACATTTCCTCTCGCCTAACCGTTTAAGCGTATCGCCGTTTTCACGTTTGAAGAAACGCGTTATTCTATCCATAGACGGATTTCTGGAACAAATAGCTATTGATATTAAAAATTACTTTAATCAATCAAAACAATAGATGTTTCGAAATTATTGAGGGAAGTTTGATATTGAAAAATCACTGCAAAAACTGTCAATGAACGAGAAAAACAATGGGAATTGATAGGTAACTACACCAACAAAGAAGATTAAAACAGACCAACGGTCGGGACACTGTTCCTTGACTTCTGAACATTTGCAAATTTTGGATGCAGTTTTCTCCTGTTCCCCTCACAACGTTATTGAAACCGTTCTTAACTCGGTGTCATTTTAAGGCAGATGTCCACAAAAATATCCTTTCTGTTCTTTTGTAGATTTCTTAGCTGCCAAGACTCCTAGATTGACACCGTTACTCTTACGTACCAGAGCTCTCTCAAATGCGCACAATTGGGTCGTCAAATTTCCAATGGTTCTCAGCTTTTGCAACAAACATCCAACTGGAAGGGAAAATACTCTTCTGGAAGAGTGCCCAATATCTTGCAAATCAAGAATAGCTCTTTGGAGATTTGCCGCTTCAGATAATCCCAGATATTTTTCAACTTAATCTTATGAGTAGCTACATCGTCTTCTAATTGCTTCTGGTAATCAAAGAAATTCATACACAATTCGTATGTTTTATCATCGGAAATTCCGTCAAACAGGCGATGCAAACCTTCTTGGCTCCCATAAAACGCCTTATGTACCGGACAGCTTCCTCCGTCATATTTGTCGTCAGAGCTAGACGTGCATTACATTCATCGATATCTAAAACCTGGAGTACTTTCTCGTGAGTATTAGTTTCTTCTAATTGCCCAATTACTCTTCCCTACCCAAATTCCATCCTCACTGGTACCACTTCCTACTCAAAGTACTACCGATACAGTTACAGCGACACCCAACCTTGTAGATGATACTTCAACTCTAAAAGAGAAAACAGAGAATTTTACAAGGAAACACGGATCACCTTTTTTATTCAAGAACTTACCACAAAATATTCAACAGTCAGGTGACCAAATAATAATAAATAATAATAATAATAAAAGATACAAGTATTTGAAATCAGGCAGGATGTAACAATGAGTAAAGATCGTATGTGAATCAGGCAGCATAATACATTGCGTGAATACCTACGATATTTTGTTAGTAGGTGCACGTAAATAATGAATGTTTCTTATCTTTGAAATTTTATAGGGCAGTTGTGATCGTAAGACACCCACCCCCACCCCTTCAACACTTCTCTGCTCCAAATCGACTTGACGGTTTTTTCACATCACGTGCTGCGAGTGATGACGATCTTAAGACAAACAAATGGTGGAAATATTTATCGGTTGTACGGTTAGAAAAAACACAACTGAGCTATTCATAGTAGAGAGTACTCGAAGAAACGCGATAGGATCATTAGACCATCGTTAGAGCATCGACCGTCTTACGGGAACCTCTGTATTAATTTGCATACTGAGAAAACTAGCGGCAAGGATGACGTCATGCGCATTTTCTATTTACTCACACAGTAAATAATGTTACTAAATCTCCATTCCCTCAACGCATTATTTACGAGAAAAATACTAACCACAGGCTTAATGTGACTAGAATTCCATGGAGTGAAGTTGCCAACACCACGGTATTGTTCGCACCATCCATCTCTGAAAGAGATGACTATGTAAGGCCGAGGGCAATTGAAAAGTTGAGAAATAGGTAGTTTTGGGGCAGAATAAATTCGTCTGATTTTGTAGTTAGGAACACTTTTTGGTCATGTTCATTGGCTGAAGATATCCTTATATTAATGAGATACTCTATAGGTACTGATACTATAAACTTAGCTGAACCCGCTGGGCTCGTACCACCACATCGCGTAACTTTACATCGTCTTGATTCTGAAACGTCTCTCAAAAAAACAAGGATACCATAAGCTATTGAAGACTTTACTCCTTTTTTCATGGCGGCTTAAACCTGTGATATTCGAAAAACACCTAGTGATACTTGGTGGATGAATTTTCAAACATTCATCTCAGCTTTATATCTATTCAGAAAGATCCGTGCAACAACTTTGTCAGGTTGTTTTTGGATCAATCTTCATAGACTATCTCAACAACTACGGTGAGCACGATTTGTATTATATTCCAATGATAAAATCAATGGAGATTTTATTCGATTTTGATCAACATTACTTACGCAATCGTGAATTTACTGAATTAAGACATTCTTACTATCTTATTGACCGACTTCAACGCGCCGAAGGCGCGCGAAAGAGGAGGTACTCAATTCGGGTTGTCGTGGGACGACGATTTTTTTTTTTTTTTTTTTGTATGTCTGAACACCTTGCATTTCTTTATTCTGGTACCAATCTGTCTGATTCTTTTTGAAATGTGTTCTACCAGTATCCGTGGTGGTCCCGTTTTAAACAGATTTCATTTTGCTTTGTTAGAAGTATCAAAAATTTGTGAAAGAAGTTGAAAAACGTGGTTCCCGTTTTCGGGAATATTGGTCCGCATTCACTCTTCTTCCCCTGTGGCTTCCGACTGAGCCAATGACGGACTATTTGTGTATAGTCAAATTGAAGGTCTGATTGTAAGCTTCAAAATGATATGCTATATGAGGGGGTTCCGATAACTAAAAGGTGCTGCGGGGGATGAGAAAGGGGGAAATTATAGTGGGTTATTCGCTCTGAACCTGCATGAGCCGTATCAAACGTGTTTATCAATGCTCGAATATGTGAGTTTTCCTACCATATACGTATGAAGGATAATATAGTACTGTTAGTTAGGTATTCTACTAAGTGGGTGTAGCACATAGCTTCCTCATCACTAATAACATGATTGGGTAGGTAATAGTAAAGGTATCGTCAGAACTGCATAGTGCCCTACCATAGTATAGTACAGTTACATACAGAGAGATATAGTCCAGTTGGGTGACGAGTGGGTATTCTACCATGTGGGTGTAGCACATAGCTCCCTCGTCATTTATAATAAAGTTGGGTATCTAATGGTATAGGAGATTGTCGGAATTGAATAGTGCCGTACCAAATATGAGATATGTAGTACAATTTGGTGATGAGAGGGTATTCTCCCAAGTGCGTGAAACACATAGCTTCCTCGTCATTCATAAATAGTTGAGTAGGTAGTGGTATAAGAGATAGTCAGAACTGCATACTGCCGTACCAAATATGTGGTATATAGTACAAATAGGTGATGAGAGGGTATTCTATCAAGTGGGTGTAGCACATAGCTTCCTCGTCAATCATGTCATGGTTGAGTTGTTGAATTGTGTTGTCAGAACTACCAAGTACCTATTAAATATGAGGGAAGTCGAAGAGTTAGGGGATATGATAGTAGATTGCTAAGTAGGAAAGTGGACCAAATACCACCTGAAACTGATCAAAAAACGGAAACTCATCTATACATTTGGTAACTGATCCGGATTACAGAATGTAATCCCTTTGGCTTCTGGTTCACCTTACCGAAATGATTCACAGTATGGAAATAGATCTACATTACGGAAACTGATCGAAAAACTGTGGGTAAATTAATTTCAGATTTGAATTGAGGACCACTAAAAAGTGAAAAACAAAAAATAATATAAAATGGAAAAAGAATAAAATAAAAACCTTTTTAACAAAAAAATGGACCGACCTCAAAAATTGTGTCCGTAAACACCAAAAAGGGAAAAATAATAATCTCAGCGAAAATTTACTTATCTAGTAGTTTGTTGGACATAAATATCTAGTCAACAGATGGTAGGTATGTTGGAATACAAATAATTATTTGTAGTGTGATTCACACTTATCTGTACTCGTATTCATGTTGTGTATTGCACGATCGACGCATGTTGTAAAACTCACCAGATCATGTGAGTAGTACTTAATAACCACAGCGTATCCAGTTAGATAAGTAGGTACGCATTGAAGTCGCCGCCGTGCCCATCTGTAGTCACAAACATCTTCTAGCTCTTCTACTTACCAACATATTGTTCTTTGTTACCCAATTAACGTTCAATACTCCCACAATATTAAACGAACGGATATTTACGTTCATACTCGGTGTGCAAGCATGTTTGTGATATGGGAGGTATGTATATTTGCGAAAAAGAATAATATGTTGGTAAGTAGAAGATCTAGAAGACGTCTGTGTCTACAGATGGGGACGGCGGCGACTTCAATGCGTACCTACTTATCTAACTGGATACGCTGTGGTTATTAAGTACTACTCACATGATCTGGTGAGTATTACAACATGCGTCGATCGTGCAATACAAAACATGAATACGAGTACAGATAAGTGTGAATCACACTACAAATAATTATTTGTATTCCAACATACCTACCATCTGTTGACTAGATATTTATGTCCAACAAACTACTAGATAAGTAAATTTTCGCTGAGATTATTATTTTTCCCTTTTTGGTGTTTACGGACACAATTTTTGAGGTCGGTCCATTTTTTTGTTAAAAGGTTTTTTGAGGATTTCTAGTTTGTCCGTTCAGGGTTGATTTGTGCTAAATTGTCGGTTTTTGTTCAGTAAGCTGATCTTTCTTTCCTGAAAGTTCTGAAAGACTGCTGCATTTTTGTGGTTCCGAAAGTTCCCATAACAAATAACAACGAAGGTTGGATGGAAGTTTGCGGTGAATGTCATGGGAAGTCCGCACGAGGAAGGGATCGCGAAGTGAAGGCTCTCCTGGAGGAATAGAAGATGAGGAATGGGGATTGCCCCGTGAGAGATCGCAAACTATAGAGAAAGGACTGGGAAACCGGTTCCCCACGACAGACACCTCTCATTATAGTACCGCCGAGGCAGTCGAACCCACATCGTCTGATTTGTCTGCCTCCTTTTGCCATCATCGGTCAAGATCGACTGTTACGAAGTCTCGAAACTGAGGAGTAAATGAACGTAAACATGATTATGTATGGGATAGAATGCAATCGTTCATCACACAGCTACCCCAGATCACCACAATAGTAATCACAAACCACCTACACGATGCACACATTCCAGACCTCACCGAGCCACCTCTGTAGAATACCTTGTAAAAGTTGGGTACGCCTGTTACAAGCCTGCCCATGAGATCACCAATATTAGGGCCAGTCGGCTCGGGATGTTATTTGGATTGGTGGCCGCTCGCAGGTAGGATCACATGTGCCAATAATAATTATTATTATACTTACTTATTATTATACTTACTTAAGCAATTATTGCTTAAGTCAGTATGCAGACATGAGTGAAACTTTCAGAACCAGTTTTGATCTTCCTTTTTGGAAGACAGCTGATGACGTACGCGACGCCAGGAATGGGAGGCGGACAAAAATTCGACCTTTACTGTGCATTTCTTTTATTACTTTTTCCAACTCTCACAATCCCTGAGAATTTAATCCGAATCGGACTAACTTCGAATAGTTGTTCCCGTTACAAGGATTTGCGGAGTGACGAACTCAGGGCCTAAATTGTTCAGGAAGATATAAAAATTGTAAGTTAACTACTAATTAGGTTCTTAAACCACCTAATCCACATTTTTTGATAAATGAAGCTATCACGTTTTCCGATGAATAATAAATACCACTCCAGTGTGAATAAAAACGTCAAATTTGAAAAATTCTTTTGAAAAACGAGTAAATTAATGGATTAATGTGGATTAAGCTGTATCAGACTTGACTGACAAAACGCATCTAGAAATGTGAGTAGACACTTTGATTTTGAAGGACTTGTTTTTATTTTTAAATATATCTTCAAAAGCGATAACAATGCTTGTGTAGACTCAATAGGATGATGGAAGACTCTTCCGAAGCTTTGTTTTTACAAAATTAAAAGGCCATGTTTCTGGTAGCTTCGGCATTCGTTGATATTTAGACCTTGGAAAATGACAATAACTGTGGTGACCTCCACCTACAAGAACATATTTTCCAATAAACAGCACATGTGGGTGTTTCCTCGAGGGCAAGGTGGCCTTCTCTAACGGACATGATGGTAGCCAGTCCTGTCCATCTCAGTTTTGTCCAGCCAAGACTCACCAGAGTGTTTAGGTCCTCTCGAGGTAGGACGATGATGCATTCTAGTTCAAATGTTCAGCATGTATACTTCACACCTGTTTCTTCCTTAAAACAATCATTCAACGGTTTCGGGCGAGTCGACTATCATTCTACTTTTAATTCAAATTTGTCATTTTATTGAACTAATTTTTTGAACACTCGGACAGAAATAAAATTTAAACAGTTCAATTTTGAACACTAACTTGAATTTGATTTTAGAATTTACTCGGAGTTTGGAAAATAAGGTGATACTTGTGAGGAAGTTTGTTGACCGGCCCCAAACTTTTAAATGATGTAGGTTTGGTAGGTAGGCTGATCACTCAGCCCGAAGACGTTAAATGGTCGTTTTAAGAAAGGATTAGGTGTGAAGACGAAGATTTGGACTACTATCTCGAGAGGTCCTTATATACCCTGGTCAGTACAGGCTGGACAAATGGGCGAGACGGAGAGAAGCTGGCACCCATGGTCTCATCTGTTGAAGTTGGCCACTTGGTCCTCGAGGTAACACGCACATGTGTTGCTTATTCCAAAATTAATTTGAAAATCGTGAGATGAGGTAGTTAATTTTATTTACTATCCTGCAAGTTACTTCCATGTATATATTTCTATGGACAGTTATATCCTTGCATTTGCCTTTCTATTCAAAATATTGGACCCTTTGAAACACCTACTCGAGCTTCTTCGATAATTAGTCGACATCATTGATCCAACGAGGACACATAATATCCGAGTATATGTATAAGCTCCCACGCTATTTTCGCTATTACGTGGATTATCATGGCGGTCCCCCCTTATTTCTCACGTTACTCGGGGAGGTCCAGCACCTATCTACATCACGACGAAGGTGAAACCGAATCAGAACGCGAAGGTTATTTTTATTGTTTTTGACAGTCGACAAGGTTCTGCTGGGTAATTGGTTGCTTCCTAAAGGCCTCTAAAGAACACAGCATCCTTCCGAAACATCTGTGGCCCACCTATGAGTACATCTCCGCTCATCATGCAAAAATCGTCGCGTCCTCGATCATGGCGCGTGTTGATCCCAAATTGATACATTTTTATAGTTTAGCAAATCGTCGTTCAAGAAACGACACCACATAGATCCAAGAATTGCCTACTTTTCAGGAGAGCAAAAAAAAATTATTTGCACTGAGGCTATACGCGTTATTCTCATTTCCTCTTCTTTCTGACTCAATTGATTTCAATTCCTGTAATAAGGCATCAAATTGTCAACTCCTGACTTTCTCATAAACATTTTGCTTCCGACTTTACCAAAGTAGCGGAAGCTTTATTTTCACTTTTAAAGTTTGAAAAAAAATGTTGTCTAAAATCAAAATTTCACTCGCGTTTTACGCTTCAGACCTTCCTGAACAGTTTTGGTTCCGCGTCTGTCTGTGTGTCTGTCATGAAATCCTTGCCACAGCACTGATGTATTTCTCTTCCGATGTCGATGAAATTTTCAGAGATTGTGCGGGTTGAAGTGTAGATGGTCCCCTATGAGGGTAGTGCAAGGTACTTAGAGATTGAAGTTTTGAGATTAACTACTATGCATCAGATCATCTATACAATCGGGTTATGGATACGAGTAAGCTATGTGGCACATCCACTTGGCGGACTTTTTTTTCAAATGTTCTGAATCAATTGTAGTAATTTTTTTAACAATTCGATTCCGACTGTGGTGGTAGAAGGTACCTTGAAAGGCCCTTTTACTCACTGACCTGCAAAATCCAATTTCCCATAACCTTGACATAGATTCTATTTTCGTGATTCTCCGAGTAAGAATCGGTCATAAGAACAGTTTTGCTTCAATTAGGCGAGTATTTGTAATACACAGGTTCAATCATCTCTACGGTAAAAGTAACGGAAATAACCTCAAGATAATTTTTAAGAGGTTTCCGATTCCGGTGGAATGTGGGCAAACGTGAGTGCGCGGGAGCTCTTCTAGCTCTCCGGAACCGGTTAATGGACCTTCCAATCAGCTGGTGGATAGAATTGACAACTCAGAGGTTTTACCTTTTTCAGAGCGGGATTCCCAGTGACCCCCTCGCCTGCGTTGTCTTATTTTATAACTGGTCATTTACTTTCCCCGGGAAAAACGCCTCGCGGGGACTCCCCTTAAATATACAACTCGATCCTAATAGATTCAGGCGACAGGAGATTCCAAGACGTCAATAGTCCATGCAGCTACTCTGATGTTTAATGTAGGTAGACGAGTCTGGAACTCCGTCAACTACCTTCCAGATTTTCAATGTTTCTGCAACTCCACTTCGTATCCAAAATTAACGAGAGCGTTCAGAATCCATACGCACATTCTCTCAAAAAAATTCTCAAATTATCCCAAAAGTTGCAGAGATTTTAAGGGTGGGAAAAGTGTGGAAAATATTTACAAAGTCCGTAGTTGGCAAATTACACGATCCTTCCGGCAATTAATGTGTGGACACTCTGAACTGAAGTTTTAAAAATTCGAGTTACAGAAATTCTTTTAATGTTTTGGTCATCTAATATTACTTTTAGCCACTTCTTTCCGTGTTTTCTCTAATGTCAGAGGCCAGCGATAAATTGTCGATATACATCGCTGTCCACAGTACTATTCATTTCATTCATCTGTACTATGCATCTGTCATCAGTACTATTCATTCATTTCATCATGAAAGTTCAATCCTGTACGTTATTAAATATTATCATTCCAGGAGGTCAGCCGACGCCAAATGCAACTTTTTCCCTCGATCCTTCCTTCAGACACCAGCAGTAATGAGTATTAAATACTCATTTTACTCATGACAAATTTTGTCACCGCGGTGTAGGTGATAGAGATCACACCTCTCTTTTCAACAATCTTTAAATTTCTCGGTCGGTGTCCATCAAACGTAGTACACTCTCGTTGGTCCTCCTACGAACCTATATTTTACTATAGAGTGCACTGCATTAAAATGGAATTTTTCGAAAGCCTTGATTCATGATCTCAAAACATGAACCTCTAAGTACGCACCTTGCACTACCTTCATAGAGTACTCCACACGGCAACCCGCACAATCTCTGAATATTGTTGGAAAATGTAGGAGTTATGGCTGTTACAAGGATTTCACTTTTGCGCATACGCACGAAGTACTTTCAATTTGGGGGCCATGTTTATCATAGGGGACCATTTCCACCCCAACTCTCATAATTCTTGAAAATGTAAAAGTTATGCTGCTACAAGAAAATACTGAACCTGAAAATACAGCACCAGCCAATAACTGGTGTATCTACTCAAGACATTACGGATAATGATTACTCAGATATCAGCATACCCGCCGTTGAAGTCCATAAGAATCCAAAGCGTGGCCTGTCAACGTATATGTGAATTATAGCTCGTTTATTTTATTTTCCATCAATTACCACCACGAGTCGTTGATAAAACAAACATTCATCAAGCCCGTGCTTAAATCATAGTTAATGGCTTTCTTGATATAATCCTCTTCTACACCGTTTAATTGAAAAATAAAAAATAGGATTGTGGCTTAGAAACTTCACACTCATTTAAGACCGCAATTTCTTATTCATATTTGAGCGGCTCTCGTGAGGAAGTTGGTGTCTCAGAGTCGAAAAGATGGATTGCAGAGATAGTATCCAGCGCGGGAGAGCTAATCGAGCATCTAACTAACTAAAGCACCGACCCATTCAAACTCCGTTAAAATAATATCTTTCTCATGAGCGAATCATTTACAAACGCTTTGCCTGTTGATGTATGAGTCTGAAAGCAGAGAAGCCTTTTTCCCGTTCGTCGGTTTGACTGGCACAAGCCAATTTTAATTGGGCGGAATTGAAGTGACGAGCGAAATGGGTTTGGCTGGAAGCAATTAGACTGTAAGTGCTGGCAGTGTACGAAAAGCGCGACGGAAACACGCGTTTCCATTGAGGTCAGGGGCGGATCTCGTTTTCATTTGGACTTCCTTACACAGCTGAGAAGATGCGCTAATTGGCGTGTCAAATTGTGGGAATATTTTGTTTCTCTTTCTTCCGACCTTGGAAGGCGCCGTTACAGTTCAGGTCCGGACGTTGTCACACATTAGAGGATGGTAGATGTGAGATTAATGCAGGAAAATGAACTTTTTCAGCGGTCGGTTCCCGTGGCCCCCACCTACATAGATTCCTCTGTAGGTGCTTATGCCCGGATACTATTACATAGACACACTCATCTCTGTAATTCCCTCATTTTTCCAGTTCTCGTTCGGCTGTCTCATATTTGCTGAAGTGTACTAGTAGATACTGTTGTGAAGCTCTACGCATCTGGTTTAGATATCAGGTTACATTGTATTGGGAGTAAAAGAAGCTTAACGCACAAAACAAGAGTTTCATAACCACAACTGGACCATGTTTTGAAATTATTTACAAATTACAAAATTCGATGTGTACTTACAGACAACATTTTAGGTGGAATGAGTAACAAGAAGACGGAAAGTAACTTACTCAGAAAACCCCAAAACAGAACACACCTGAACACAACAAACATTACCTCCCACTAAATGCACACGTGGTTTCTATGATGATGCCAAAGTGAAGAAGATAAAAGACACTGTGCCCTTGTTCAAGTGACCCTTCACGTAGCAGATACCCAAACATGGAAGGCTGGAGTCGATCTTCCTAAACTCCAAAGCCTTGAGAGACCGATCTGACAACCCTCAGCTGGGCGCTAAGTCCCCGTCCCAGCAGTTACACCTCCTGCAATTGAAAATAATCAGAACAGTTTCACTTTCACCTCCAATCGCAAATAATGATGATCACCGCTACCTGGTGCACTTGGTCGTGGGTTGAAGGAATCCCTCTACATACGCACTTGCATTTCATGATGATTTAAAGTTGTCATTCAAGTCACCGTAAAGTAGCAGGTTCAGACGCAAAAGGGACTGAATTAGACCTTCCCCGACTCCAAAGACAAGAAGACCGCTCTGATGAATATCTCAGCTCCTGAGTTCCCCGCCTTGGCTATCCTCAGCTGGGCGCTACATCCAGCAGTCAGAAAGTCCCACTGTCACCTCCAACCGACAAGATTGATCTTGCCGACTATTGGTTCGCCTACTGGTCCAAATTTCAATCAAACCACATCAACACCAATTCTGGGTTGTACTGGACTTGACAGTTTGATTCAACTCCGATGCAAACGCGCTGTGTCCACCTCGTTGTTGTTGCACGTTTATCCTGCACTCCTCAGAGGGAAGCCGCCTGTCATTAAGAAGGTGTCTCGTGATCAGAACCAAGATTTGATTAAGATCGATTACTCCCTGGCAGGTGAACAATAGACCGATGAATGGGCTGATTATAATTCCCCACGCGCGACACCACCTCCTTCATTATAGATTTGGCCACGCGAGTTCCACTATTAAATACTTTAATGACAAATTACAAATTCTATTATCAGATCATATTTCACGATTAGCACTTTTTTATACACATACAAAATAATTTATATTGGGTGATCATTTTGAAGAAGTACCTACCTCGTCGTGGTAAGTAGAGGATCATTACAATAAGCTGATGGGAAGCCTATCTCATTTTTAGGTACCTATCGCTTTTAACACATCTGACAGCGTTTTTGGTCTCACATGTTCTATAATTTGTGAAAATAATTAATGTATTTATCCATTTAAATTGTGGAATTTCCTCCTGGGTCAAATTAGGAGAACTAAAACAGCCAATCAAACAAGTGAGAATAGTCGGGCTAACATCGGCGCTAAAATTGTCTCACTCGGTGCTAAAACACTCCATGTTTGTAGAGTTGTAGCGTCTACAATATGCAGTATTGAGCAGATCTTGAAACGGTCATTCATTTCTAACAGATATCCAAAATTTTGCCTGTGTTATAAGAATCGCTTCTTGCGAAAAGGGTCTTTATGGACTTTTTCCGTTTCGAGATAATCGAGAAAAAATTTGTATCTCTTTGTTAGGTTATTTCATTGAAATTTTTACTGGGTATCCCTCAAGTTGCCCATTTTCAGAAACCATATTGATTTTGTTTCTTATGTTTATTTGTTAGGTCTAAAATACAAACAGCTGTCGGGATAAGGTCCCTTTCTGCAAGAACCGGTCGTGGAGATTCCAGATAACGCTAAAATTTCGGTTAAACAATTTTTATAGGACAAATTGAAGATTTTGAGGTCGTAAATATTGAAGATAGTAATCAGCCGAGCCACAAAGCCCTTTACCTATGTTCAAACCCCATAGTTTGAACCCAGTTAAAAATCCCACGAGTACATTAACACCTAGGGTTTTCCCCAATTCGTATACGCTTTGTGAGGAACATATCTCTTTTGGTCAGAATTCCATTTTGCAATTCCCAGGCAGCTTATCATTCAATACAATAGGCATTCAGGTCAAATACGAAGCCCAGGTCTTCAACCTCTTGGGTTTTTTCAACAGTTTCATACCCCTACCTGTATGCAACAAGAATTTCTATTGGCTCCCCAGTTGAGCATTCTCATCCACCTCCACCTTCCCTAAACCGTAAGGGAGGTGGTACGAATGTTACGCGATTTACTAGGAAAAAATTGTACAACACTTCATCTCCGACTTCTCGTGTGAAACGTATCACTGCCTTTCTTAAGACATTCAATTATTTCTAAATGTGTGTAATTGTCGAAGTACTAAATATATCAAGTTTCAGTTTCGTTTTCTAATCGAAGTGTTTATTTGAAACATACCTAATTTCCTGGGCATGAACATTTTGGTGCCGAAACCCGGGAAATTAGCGGAACAGTGAGAAGAAACCCGTGCTTCCGCGCTTGAACTAAATTCAGAACCAGTTTTTGCATCGATATCTACCTTCATCATGTCACTACAAGAAGAATTTGAACGAGAACTAGCAGGTAAATCTTCACATGCTGAGATTTTCAATCTATTTCGTACCACTGTCCCAAAATTGAACATCGAAGTATCTAAATCTGTCGACCCGACTGCCTTGATTAATCAAGCCGACATACTTTGCTCCGAGTTCAATACTCTTGCAATCAGACTGTGTGGTGTTACCTCTCCCTCTATGTTCCAATTTAACAAGGCAGAATCAAAAATTGCAGATTTCAACACACAACTACAAGCTCTTCTCCCAAAGTTATTTTCGGGACTGAAACTTTCATGGTTTGTTGATGCTTTGCGAGTCAAACTTTTCGACGTTCGCGCCTTCGCTGAGGAGGCCCTCGAAACTATGCATGACAAACTTATTCCTTCTGCATCATCTTCTCAGCCCTTATCACGCTTCTCAGTATTGGACGATCCAAACACGGCAACCTTAAATGCTTTAAAAACCCTCGCATCCTTGTCTCCCTCTGTGCCGATTTTCAATGGAGATATATTAGATTTCCCCACTTTCAAGGAAATTTTCACTCAAAGCGTACACGAGTTGCAAGTACCAGATGTCAACAAATTGGAAACGTTGAAGACCAAATTAGGGCCCAAGATGAAAGCTTGGATTACACCTCACCTTGCCAACCGGGCAAAATATCAAGATGTTTGGAAAGCTTTGGTAAATGAGTACTCCAATCAATACCATTTCACCATGGCCATTCTGGATAAAAGAAACGAAATTCGCCAATTGGCTAACGATAAACCTGAATTTCTCCAACCATTCATTCAGTCAGTTGAAGCATATTACGCAGCACTAACCAGCGTTCCTGCAACCAATTTAGCTGATATACTAGTTTATCATACTGCTGCCAGAGCTCTTCCTTCCTACCTGCATCGCACTTTTTATGACGAAAAAATTGCTGGGTCCGCCGAACTGCCCGATCTACGAAGTTTGCTGACTTTCCTACATTCACGCCTCACTAGAAATCTTGCTGTTGGAGAGAAGACCACTGCTTCTTTACCGTTTCATCGCCCCCGGACCGCTCCAAACTATCTTACGCATGTCAACTCTTCCCAAATCCAAAACAACCCACGAGCCTCCAGTTGTTCGTACTGCGATGAAAGGCACCTACTCTACAGGTGTCCTACATTCCTAAGGCTCCCATATCAAAAACGCAAAGATTTTGTGCAGATAACTGGAATCTGTAGCAACTGTTTAGGGGGTATTCACACAAAAGCTCAGTGCCGCTCTCCGCATACATGTTACACTTGCCAGGAACCCCATCATTCGACTCTTCATGATTTTGGATACCCAGATCATATACTGCCTGAATTCCTAATCGCAAAGATGACCTCAGCTAAGTCTCCACTCAGCTCTAGGGATAACACTCTTACTCGGAAACCTGCAAGGACAATTGGACGAAGAACCAGCCACGCGGTACAACGAGACTCATACTCCAGCCAGGAAGGACTTCATCGGTATGTCTCTAATAATTCTGAAGACGAGCTAGATAGTCATATTGTATCACATAATGTATCTCCCTCATTCGACTTAACTGCTGGTTCGCCAGCTGACTTGCAACCAAACCCTCCAAACGAAAATTACCGCTCGTCTTCATTCAATAACCGTAGTAAATTTGCACCGCACTCTAATTCAAGATATTCTCCAGTCCCATGCCAATGTAAAAGCGCCTGTAATTGCAATGGGACTATGACCAAATGACTAGGAGACTCCCCAAGGAATGACATGAGCCATTGCTCCCACAAGCCTAAGACTATTCACAGTTCCAGTAAACCTGTCAGTCTTCAAAATTCGAAATTCAACCTTCAGCAACACTCGACCCTCAACTTTAATCATCAGCGTTCTTTCAAGTCAAACTTAACAGTCCCATTCAAGCAAATTAAATCCAATATTCGTTTTCCGACAGGTTTTTCTTTGATTCCAACTACTCTAGTCAATATTTCTGCCCCCAATACTCATAGGTCATTCCTTGGTAGAGCCATTTTAGATTCAGGATCCGATTCAAATATAATGTCACTTGCCTTCGCCAATAAAGTTAAACTGCCCCTAAAACCTACGAATTCCAGTCTGAAGGGTGTAGGAGGAGCCTCCCTTGATCAACACATATTCACGACTCATGCTATTCTTCATTATCCTAATATAGGGAATCAGATTTCTAGTCCTCTTTGTCTAAAATTCCTAGTATTACCGCAACCTACCGCCCCATTACCCGTTGTCAGCTTTTCTAAGGACAATTGGCCATTCATCAAAAGGTTGATACTGGCAGATAATAATTTTAACACGACTGACGAAGTTCAAATTATACTATCCTCTGACGTACTACAGAAGTCACTCAAACCAGAAATTATAAATCCTATTGCTGGTTCCCCATTTTTTCAAAATTCTCTTTTTGGTTGGTTAGCTTCTGGTCAGATCTCTATAGGTAGGAAGAAAAGCGTCAGGTTTTCGGAAGAGTCGCTCGAAAACAAGCACAAGGCATTAATTAATAACTATCATGTTCATAAGGATCAAATCCCAAGTTCTTCAATTCTTTTAGATCAAAATAATTGTGATGAACAGATTAATTCTTTAGCTAGTGATGCAACACCACAAAAATTAACACCTTACGAAAATTATCTAAGTCAAGCACGTCTCACTCTCTCTCTCCCTCCAAAACCACAGCGAGAATCAAACTACCGTTCAAGATCTCTCAACGTTTACCCACTGACGCCACAACCCTCCTACAAGACCCAACACTCTGAAATTAATTCATGTAGGAAAATAAATTTGACAAATTTTCACACCCTATTTCCTCCCAAAATTGACGAATGTCAGGAGGCTTACTCAGATCAGCGGTGTAGAGAAATCCTTATAAACCATTATGCCCGTTTGCCCCCAGATAGATTGAGACTCTACAAAGAGCGTCCTTTGATATCTACAGTTAGTTCCAATTTTCCCTCAATATCCACGAGTAAACCATCCAATCTTGAAATAGCAAAGTTACTTGAATTAATGTTCACTGTCGAATCTGTAGAACCCTCAAATCCCCTAACACCTGATGAAATTCTAGCTGAGGAAATTTTTCAAAATACCACTCATGTACTTCCAAATGGGCGATTTCAAGTAGACCTTCCTTTCAAGAACAATCCGAACATGCTAGGAGATAGTCGAAAGGTAGCACTTTCACGTTTCTTCGGACTAGAGAAACGCCTCGCAAAGGATTTGAATCTGTATCAATCATATAGACAATTCATGGCCGATTATCTCAATCAAGGTCACATGGAACCAGTCACATCCCCAAAACCCGGCCAAATTACTTACTATATTCCACATCATGCCGTGAGGAAAAAGGATGACCCACCAGAAAAGATTAGAGTAGTTTTTAATGCCAGCCAAAAATCTAGCTCAGGATTCAGCTTGAATGAAATCCTACTTCCTGGGCCCCGATTACAGCAAGATATTTCTGAAATTTTGACTTCATTTCGTTTTACTAAATTTGCCGTCACCGCTGACATTCGACAAATGTTTCGACAAATAACGCACAATCCCTTACATCGAGACTTTCTCCGTATTTTTTGGCGAGATGATCCTTCACTACCTCTCATTGAGTACCGGCTCACTACCGTTACGTATGGGACGGCTTGTGCTCCCTTCCTGGCGTGTAAAGTGGTACAAAAAATTGCTCAAGATACAGTTTCTACTCTCCCTCTTGCTTCTCAAGCCTTAACTCAGTCAACCTATGTTGATGATATCCATTTTGGAAAAAATTCCTTACAAGAAACAATAAAAGCTAGGGACCAATTAATACAGGCATTAAAAACTAATGGACTCGAACTCAGGAAGTGGGCCGCGAATGACCCGCAAATTCTGGAGGGAATACCTTCTGACCACATTCTCCCCTGCTCTCAATACTTTCACTTAGGAGTCAAACCCGACGCACCTTTAAAAGTCTTGGGTATCGTCTGGAATAATTTACACGATGTATTCTCCTATACAACCTCTCCAGTACCCGCGATTCAAACAAAAAGGGATCTAGCCTCGCAGATTGGGCAACTCTATGACCCTCTTGGCTGGATCATTCCCATTTCAGTATATGCCAGGATAATTCAACGTGACGTAGTTTTGAAAAAATTGGATTGGGACGCACCGCTACCATCAGAGCTCAAGGCTCAATGGGCTCGATTTGCCAGTTTCCTTCCAAACATCACTCACATTTCTATCCCGAGATATGTTCCAATCAAACCACCCCACTTTTCGATTGCAGCCTTTGCAGATTCAAGTGAAAAGGCCTATGCTACTGTTGTATACCTAATTTGCCACGACTCCAACCGAGTTTCCTCCCACCTACTAACTGCTAAGGCACGTATGGCCCCCATCAAACAAGAAACTTTACCCCGACTAGAATTACTTGCTGCTGAATTATTAGCCAAAACAGTAAACAAAGTTAAGCGCCGCCTGCCCCATGTTCATAACGATCAAATTTTCGCCTTTTCCGACTCTACAATAGTACTATCTTGGTTAACAGCTGACCCGGCACCTATATGGAAAGTTTTTGTTGGAAATAAGGTAGCTAAATCACTCGATGTAATTCCACCAGACAGATGGTTTCATGTAACGTCAAAGGAAAATCCCGCCGACTTAGCCTCCAGAGGAATCTCCCCTGAACACCTTCCGAATCACCCTCTTTGGTGGCAAGGCCCTGCTTGGCTTTCTCAACATCCAACTCAATGGACTCTCACTCGAGTTAGGCCCATTTTAGAAGACCCCACTGTTCAGTCAGAACAACGTCGATGTAGCTACTCTCATGTCTTACAAGTAGAGCCCCAATTTTCCGATTTATTAGAAAACAAATACTCATCGCTTCCTAAGTTGCAATCTCTCGTAGCCCATTGTCTAAGGTTCCGTAACAATTGTGACAAATCTAAGGAAAAGGAATTTGGCCCCCTCAAATCACCTGAACTCAAAGCAGCACTTATGGCACTAACTAAGCGTTCACAGCTCCTCTCCCTTGCCGACGAATACGCCGATGCTGGTCTAGATAAACCTAAGCTTCGCATCTCGAAGGTCCTGGGTCTCTTCATAGATTCAAATGGTGTTTTGAGGGTAGGGGGACGACTCAGATACGCTCAGCTCCCGTTTGAATCACGGCATCCAGCCCTTCTCCACCCTAAACATAAATTCACTCAACTGATAATTAGTCAAGCCCATGAAGATTGTCTACACGTAGGACCCCGAGCTACGTACGCAAAAATTCTGACTAATTTTTGGATAATTAATGGGGAACACACAGTTAGGCAGCAGTTGTCCGGCTGTCGGAGATGTTATTCCATCAATCCAAAACCCTTTAAGCCAGAGATGGGAGCTCTACCCCCTGATCGAACCGAATTACTACATCCCTTTAACCAAACAGGTATTGACTATGCTGGTCCTTTTCCACTTTCACTGACTGGGAAACGAGGTTCTAAGGTTATCGAAGCATATCTATGCGTATTTGTCTGTATGGCCACGAAGGCTATACACTTAGAATTGGTCCTAGATCTTAGCTCTGACGGTTTTTTACAAGCTTACGATAGATTTGTTAGTCGTAGAGGGTACCCAGCTATAGTTTGGACCGACAATGGGAAAAACTTTGTTGGGGCAAACAATCACCTCAGGCGCCTAAGGTCGGTACTTATAGACAACCACCATTCTGAAGCCGTTGTACGACACACTGCCCGACAAGGAACCATCTGGAAATTCATTCCACCGCGCGCCCCGCACTTTGGAGGGCTTTGGGAGGCCGCGGTAAAATCAACCAAAAGACTATTGAAATTAGTTTTAAAGGACCAAACCCCAAGCCTTACAACACTGCAAACAATATTAGCTAAAATAGAAGCCATTCTCAATTCGCGTCCACTTTTGGCCTTATCTAACTCTCCAGCTGATCTTGATGTTTTAACTCCTGCACATTTCTTGATTCATCGCCCCCTAGTTGCTCCGCCTTCCGAACCTGATGACTCACCTGCCTCTCTCCTCCCTAAGTGGAAATTGGTTAAAAACATAGAGAAAAGTTTTTGGAAGCGCTGGCAAAAAGAGTATTTACTGACTTTACAAAGTAAGGAAAAATGGAACACTCCATCCCGACCCCCCAAGGAAGGAGAAATAGTAATAATCAAGGAAGACAATACACCGCCCCTCTCCTGGAAATTAGGAAGAATTGTTCACCTCAACTATGGGGCTGACGGAACGTCCCGTGTTGCTGAACTTAGCACCTCCTCCGGCCCTCTAACCAGACCATTGACTAAATTGTGTCCATTACCAGACAACCCTTGATGTTTCAATCGCGGGGGGACGATGTTCAAACCCCATAGTTTGAACCCAGTTAAAAATCCCACGAGTACATTAACACCTAGGGTTTTCCCCAATTCGTATACGCTTTGTGAGGAACATATCTCTTTTGGTCAGAATTCCATTTTGCAATTCCCAGGCAGCTTATCATTCAATACAATAGGCATTCAGGTCAAATACGAAGCCCAGGTCTTCAACCTCTTGGGTTTTTTCAACAGTTTCATACCCCTACCTGTATGCAACAAGAATTTCTATTGGCTCCCCAGTTGAGCATTCTCATCCACCTCCACCTTCCCTAAACCGTAAGGGAGGTGGTACGAATGTTACGCGATTTACTAGGAAAAAATTGTACAACACTTCATCTCCGACTTCTCGTGTGAAACGTATCACTGCCTTTCTTAAGACATTCAATTATTTCTAAATGTGTGTAATTGTCGAAGTACTAAATATATCAAGTTTCAGTTTCGTTTTCTAATCGAAGTGTTTATTTGAAACATACCTAATTTCCTGGGCATGAACAACCTATTATCCTTTTGCGGACGCAAGACTGGCCAGGTGAATCAAGCGTTGTGGTCGTATGGCATGTGTCACACGCAAGCCGCCATTTGCTACGACGAAGATTATGACGAAGATTATTCTCCGATGATGAGTCAGCCTGGACGTCATGGTATTTACATCGATATCGGAATTTCCGAACAATTTTACAAACATTGTTAGTGTTCTAAATTCAGTCGAATTTTCCAAATTTCCCCCGATTTGTAATCTTGATGAATGGCTGGACCCTCTGATCAAGTTTTTCGTAACTCTTCTAAAATGATTACTATTTCACTCTTAAAAATGAGGTATGATTTGACACTCGCTTTTACTAGTTTTTGATTGGACCATTTTGATGGGTTCTGATCGGCAGAACTCTTTCTATTTTGATCAAATTGTGCTACTTACCTTACAAGCACGCTGAATAAATTTCAGCTGCCACAATTCAATGGCTTAGGTAGAACATTACTTAGAACGCGACGAGTAGACCAAAGTCAGGACACGTATTTTCCATTTGATAAGGCAAGAGTACTGTTGGGTATTTATCCGTCAAACCATTATTATGAAGGGTGATAAATAAATTGAAGAGCATTAAAAGTAATAAATAGGAACTGCTAATTTCTTGTAAGAACTATTTGAAATTGAAAAAAATGCCCAGAACTAGCGTGTTTGAGATAAAATAAAATAAATTAATTAACTTCATCGGCAAGTTGTAATCTTGTGAAAATAAATATTTAGATAAAGTAAACCACAAATACAAAGGTTCTCGCAATATTTGATTGACTAATTGAATAAAAGAGTTGAAAAACAAACAATTATGATCACAAGTGCAACATTCCCAGCTGCAACGAGTTTCCCATTAGGCAATTTATTCATTTGGAGGAAGAGGAAAAATTTTGCTGCCCGAATTATTGAACCTTTTTCGTTGCTAAGGTATCTGAATGGGTAAATATCATCCAGAAGTTACTTAGAAGATCGTAGGAATAAGTAATTGAGGATAAAGACGGCTGCATGTCACACTTGCCATCCGTCTAAATTGAGCTGACAACAAGTGCATGTCACACATGCCATTGTGTGACATTGTTAGCCATTCAACCTTGTCAATAGAAGACGTTCAGGCTTACAATGGCATGTCACACATCCCATACGACCGCAAAAGATTAAGGGATGTTGGAGTCCATGCATGAAGGGACATTAATCCAGGAATAAGGATTAAATTAAAGCAGCGCCTGGAGAAGGACCCAACCTGCATGAATCGATGAAACCAATGAAAAAAAAGGTTAATATCGCCACAATCTCGATTTGACCAAATGTAGCGCTAAGGGCCCTTTGTGCACAAGAAAATTGCAATGTAAGGCCGATGAATCCTCCTTGCCTGTACCAGCCGTCACCGATCAGTATGCCTGGCCGCTCATTCGCTCTGTATATGGAAAGATAGAAAGGCTGCGAATTCATCGAAGTATATCGATGTGATGGAGGTAGCACTCACGTATTTACATGTAATTTGATGGATGAAAGCTGCGGACGAGCGGCTATCTCCTACACAAGGCAATTTTCCCCTATTCAACCGAACAATCGTTCGTTTACTCCTCTGGAAGTACCTCGTAAGATGAAGATTAGGTAATCGTGTCTTAGTATAAAATAAATGTCCCACGTCGTGCTTGGTTTTATCGAGGAATCTCAACTTATTGAATCGAGCGAGTGGAAAGCACCGAGTCCGCCAACGAGATACGAAATTATGGAATCTCGCGGATTCTGATGAGGCTGTCAGCCGATGGGTGCTGGTCGTTACAGGGTTTCAGAAATTACTGGAAGCAGCAGAAGGTACTTAATGATGATGGCGGTTGTTAGACGTCGTTACTTCAACCCGCTCATCATCCGGTCTTAAGCCCGGTCATCAAAAGCCGCGATGACTCCGGTACAACCAGAGCAAAGTATCGCAGGTTCCTCGCTGTTTTCCACTTCTTTTTTGAGATGCCGAACGTTCGGAAAAAAATAATGACTAGAGACAGTTTTTATTTCCTTTTGTTTATCTTGAAGTCTTTTGACATTGAATCGCTACTTTTATGGTCCCTTCGACCATCTTTTTCCTCAGTACGCAGTTGGTGGGAGAAAAGCGCCATATTTAAGATGCTCTTAAAATTCTTAAGATACTCTGAAAATTCAAATTTCCTCTATTTCCTAAAGTGTTAGGAATTATATTTTTCGTTGTTTCTCAGAGCATTATATTTATCTAGATAACTACACTCTATTAGAGAAGGGCCTGGGTATCTCCTGGGAGATAGAATTTCATGTTCTTTGCCGATGTTACTTAAATTGGGACATTTCTAAAGTCCTACTTTGAAATTTACAAGTACTTAGTACTTAGCAAAATATTATCGATCTGCACAGCCCTAACCATGGTCCTTTCCTTCCATAATCAACAACCCACAGTGAAATCAGTTTGTTGGATGATAAATTAATGATGACACGATTAGGACACACACTACTAGGATGACACTATATTGTGACACTATTTAGGTGCCCGATATCTGTGGTTGGTAGTTTCTCAGATAACTTGATGTCCCAAATTCGGAGCTATTATTAAATTAGGCACCTTTCCCCCACCTACAATGCCTATCAACACTAGGTTGGAAAACGATTTCGTTTATTCATCTACGAACTGAATAACATCCACATTCCTTTAATGAAAACCACCTACAAATAGGTAGGGGGTGCGCCTTGATTTTTTTTTTTTTAGATTTTTAATCGAAAGTAGACTACATCCTGAGAATTTTGGCACCAACCGCGACCTTCTAGCGTGAGTAGATCTGTTTCTATGAATTTTTAAATTTTCGACCGTTTATGACGTCACGCGCCCCTCTCGCCTGGGCGGGACTCCCCAGCCCACTGTGACGTCATAGACGGTCGAAACTTTAAAAATTCATAGGAAAAGATTTACACACGCTAGAAGGTCGCGGTTGGTACCAAAATTCTCAGAATGAGGTCTACCTGAGATTAAAAATAACAATAAACAGTTTTTCCTACCCAGGCGCACACCCTATTAAGCGCCGATTACTATAATTTTTATTTAATTTACCTCCATGTATTCGAGTTTATTTATACATACTTTAGACAGTCCCAAAATTATTAGGAAAAGTATTTTTTGTTTTGTTTCATACAGTAAATTGCGATGAAAACTAGTTTCTCAGGGGACGCCCCCTAAATAAGAGGGGATATGGATATGATTATATCATCAAGTAGATATGATTAAACTTGAAACTAACAGTCTTGTGTGAACTCTCCATTCGGAATCTTTCTACGAGTATATCAATTACAACAATCTTTTCGGTTCGTATAATGTAAACAACTGGCGTGGAGGTGCCTAATACACATCTAACCAGCAAAACCTCCTTGTCGCGCGGAATAGTATAGGCACAACGCGCTGGCGCTTGTCTCGCTGGGGAGACAGAAGACGTGGAAGAAACAGTCATCCGTTTATTAAAATATTAAGTAGGTACTGTATTTTTTCATTGCAAATTCGGAAATAATAATGGTATCTCTGTTCAAAAAAAATTATGATAACTTTCAAATAGAATAGATGGCAGATATAACCCAAATCAACTCAAGAGAGCTTAAAAATTAGATATCTGAAATTGGAGAGACATTTAATCTTCGAAACAGCGATCTTAGTACTGCTATTATCAAAATAGTTACGAGTACAAAATTATTCAACAAAGTAGATACTGATGAAAAATGTCGAGAAAAATCGTCTAAATGAGTGGGAACTACTATACTCTAATAAATGTAATTGTAAACTCATTAACTCATGCTGAACAACTAATACTTTCTTCTTATAGACAAAATTCAGTCGAAAAAAAGTATTCAACTTTCTTAAATTTATTAAATGAACAACCAAGGTACCTATGGAATATGAGAGCAGTATAATGATACTGAAAAATCCTGAACTAAGAAGAATAGGCCCTATTCTCAAAATGAGAAAAATTGTCTTTCTTCTACATATAAACGCCGGATGATGTATCTGCCTACCAATGAGACGACTAACCCCTCTGTTTTTGTTTGATTGCAGGAATGATTCCCGTTCTGAAGAAGTTGAGTGGCCTCTACGGGTGGTACATCCTGGTCATATTGACGCTGGGCTACCTCACCGCTGAGTTGGGACACTTCCTCATTGGCGTCACGAGCAAGCAGACCGCAAGAGATGTGCTGTACGGAGACATCGCCTGCATGCTCAAAGAACAGATCCTTGAGGAGAACTTCAATCTCACGATGCAGTTCGCTTGTGAATCCGCTTTAAACCAAAGCAGGTAGGTTCGAACACAAAAACAATTTTGCAGTTCATTCTGGAATTAGGCAGAGGAATTGAGGAAGGCCTTCGATGTCTAGTCCTGCGATATTCATTGCCGTAAGTGTGAGTGATGAAAAATAAAAAATAAAAAACCGCTAACGTGCCATCCAGATTTCACACCACACGAATCAATTGAAATTCCATAATCAAACACTTGGTCAATCGTTGTGATTTTTAGTTGATGCAAAGAAAAACGTGGATTGTTATAGCATCCCCACTAGATACATAGATTACTGGACTTGCTCATCCGAGTGGTTTAGACTTGTAGTCTCACCACACGAAAGTATTCACGGTTATGTGTCCTTACTGTCTAACTCCTCGGCCCTAAATATTAACATCAAGAAAGTTATTACCAAAGCGCCAAGAATCACACTTTGTGGGTGTAGTAGGTAAGTAGGTACAGATCCACCCTGCCTCTCCGAAATCCTATCTTTTAGAAATGGTGACCGTTTGAAATTTGTCGAATGGGGGGAAATTTTGACTCATCGATTGATAGGAAATGGGCGAAAATTACGAAAGGAGTTTCAGAGTCCATCTATCCGAGTTAATCTTTGGAGTTGGATTAGTGACCTTGTATTAGCCTCGTATCAAACTCTAGAACCTACTCATCAATTTCTTCCTTTCGATTAAGTGTTTGAATCGGGTAGGTGGAGTTTGGAATGTTGAAAAAGTTCTCTCCAGTTGAACAACGAGGTATTTTCGTAGACTGATAAGTATCCGTGGTCATGTACAACGCACTAGTAATCCATTGGTGATAATAGAATTGTGTATAAATCGTACAATATCGTAAATTACATGAGGAATATGTAGAATCAGTGCTCAGACTTCGTAGAGCGAGTCACCTCTATTTCCGGAAGCTTGACAGAGACTGGCGTGGAATAAGTACCTACGAATCTCATAGTTATATAATAATTGTTCCATGAATACTGGAGTCTAGGAATGGAAATCGGTTATCGATATTTGCTTTTTAAAAAAATTGATTTTTCTTTGACGATTACCTATTAATGTTTTTTAATCTATTGTCTTGCTCCGATTTTTTCTGTAGATCGATTATCTGTTTATTTTTTACTGCAATTGATTGTCAATTCAATTTACAATTGAGTGTATGTACCTGCTATCCACCTGAAAAAAAAAAACCTTTTCAACGAAAACGAAAAAACAATAAATGGCAAATCAATAAAAAGGAGATAATAATAATCAACGTATTCAGACTGGTTGGTACCTACCAAACAGACAGGCACGGGATCAAAATTGTTCAGGAAGGCCTAAAATGTAAAACACGAGTGATATTTTGATTTTGGAAAACATTTTTCCTTTTTTTTTTAACTTTGAAAAATGGAAACAATCCTTCCGCTACCGAGGTAGACCTGGTAACCAAATTTCCTCTACAATCAAAATTTCTTCTCGCATTTTACTACGTTTTAGACCTTCCTGAACATTTTTGGTTTCGTGTTTGTTTGTGTGTCATCAAACGGGCAAAACTATACGAAGCTATTGTCCGATTTCTATTAAATTTTCAGGGGTTGTGCGAGTTGGCTTGTAGGTGGTCCCCTATGAAAACCATCGCCCCCGTATCATTAGTAGCTTCTGCGGATGCGCAAACGTAAAAACCTTCTAACAGCCTACATCTATCCCTATATTTATCACCGGAATACGATGAAATTTTCAGGGATTGTACAGATTCGTGTAAAGATGGTCCCCTATGAAAATCATCGCTGCAGTATCTATAGTAGTCTCTGCGCATGCGCTAACCTAAAAACCCTTTAACACCGATTACTTCTACATTTTCCATCCGAATTCGATAAAATTTGCAGTGATTGCGTGGGTTGGCGTGAAATTGGTCACCTTTGAGGGTAGTGCTAGGTACGAGGTATAGTGCTAGGTGATAGGTACAATTCGGTTATGGGTACGATGAAGCTATGTGACACACCCACTTGGCAGACTTTTAAACATTGAGCTACGAATGTTTTCTTTTTCTTTCAGTTGTGAGGCTCTAACATATGAAGATGGTGAACAGTATTGCGAATGGAGCAGGAACGGCTTGGGAATCGACTACCAAGTCTTAGCTGGCCCAAGTTTCATTGCTGTGTACACCATCGGTGGAGTCGTTTTGGGAATTGCTGCTGACAAGTATAAAAGGTTCGATTGAATTATTTGTTTGAAATACCATCTTGCAGCTTCAAATGAGACAATGCCATTATTTGTATTTTATTTTTTCCCCTTTATAGAGTTCCTATGCTTGCTGTCGCCGTACTCGTTTGCGGTGTATCCGTGTTTTTAATTGGAGCAGCCAAAGAATTCTGGCATCTTCTTGTTCTCAGGATGGTGTTCGCTGCTGGGTAAGTTTCCACTTTCACCTTGGTAAGCGAAAAGTAGGCAGGTACCTAACAAGCAAAAAGTATTCGAAGTGCATGATTCAACTATACAGGAAAATCTGTACTTATGTTGATACGTACTCCAAGTATCAATGTATTCCACCAGAAAGCACACTCGTAACTCTACCCTGTAAGCTACCAAGATTTCATTTTTATCATGAAAGCATTTCACGGTTTAATTTGCTTGAGCTAATGTTAATCACAAACACAGTTTTGTACATACCTTCCTAGTCGTTTTCTCATCAAATTTATAATTTTTCATTCCTCAAATTTACAGTGAAGCAGCTCTGAACCCAATGTCAACTGGTGTATTGTCGGACATCTTCCCTGAGGTGAGGCACGATGAAGTCTTTTCAGACTCCTATAATTTTCAACGGTTAATTCAATAATATACTTACTTCTTTTTGTCGCGCCGTAAACTTGAGTTTATTTTTCAATTGATAATCGCATTGGTTTACTGCAGATTTCGATTTTCAAGCACTGAATTAACTACCTACGTCGAAACATAGCGATGAACATGTAAAATTGAATAGGAAGTAGAAGTTACCACACGTGTTAGGTGTTGATTTTGGGGAAAATTGTTTTGATTGAATCGCGTCAGTATTTAAACTTAACTATCGTTCCAAAATGTATGGCTCAATTTTGAAAACCCCAAATTTTCACATTGGCGCGCGTAATAGTTGAATCCACTGTTGAAAATTACGAGTAGTAACTACTGATTTGCTCAATCAAATTCATTTTGATTCGGTTGTATTTGATATCAAATCATCGCAAACTGCTTCATCGTTCGAGTGTAACCATCAATCTCTTACTAAGATTGTACCTACGTAATAACTGGTAGTTTGTTACTGTAAGGGACCTACCAGCTCACTGTAACCTATCATCCAAATTACATGACGATCATATTGATACACATACATGTTCAACCGTATATGTTTTACTCGTACGTACCTCCCAACAATATTCAAGATAGGACAGGGCGAACTGATAAAACTTATTGGCATTCATATTTCATCATTTATTATAAATCATAAAAACACTACAAAATCTCTATAGAATCTTACGTCTTTTCACAGAACCTAAGAGCTCTAGTCATGTCTATCTTCAATTGGGGTATTTATGGAGGGATTGGATTTTCATTCCCAGTCGGCCGCTACATCACAAGCTGGAACCTGTGGGATCTGGTGAGCCAATTTTTTTGTATTATATTATTTTATTGACCTATTCTGGTACATTTCTCAACTTCTACACCTAGATTCAAATCCGGAATCATGAATCAATTTTCTATCAGAGACACCGACACAATGAGTGGCTGGTTTAACAGAAATAGCGAATAAATTAATCTTAGACGTGGTATGTAGTAACCTAAACAACATCTTCCAGGGGTGGAGATTGCCCTACTATGGAAGCGGTTTGTTTGCCATAATTATTGGCATCCTCACCGCCACTACTCTCAAGGAACCAGAAAGGGCAGCAATTGGTGAAGAGAAGGAAGAAGAGAAAGAAAACAATTCGCAGGAGAAATCTGACAAGAAAGAGAACCCCTGGATGGTACTGCTATCGCCCCGCTTCATCATGCTGTGCATTGCTGCATCTATTCGGCACACTGGTAAGATTGGGCGCTGGAAAGAAAGTAACGCGTTGAATCCAAAAGTTTATTGAACTAAGTTCCTTCCGAACCTGCTCCTCGTGGGTTGTTCTTCACCTAGATCAGCACGTCAGCAGTAGATTGAAGTCGAAGGCCCTGAGCGAGAAGCTTAGTAATGCTATCTCTATATCTAATAACACATCTTCTTCAAAGAACAAAACCTGACTGTAGACCCATCATATAGGCACATCACTCAAGTGCATTCTTCGTCATTTCAGGTGGCCTGTGTTTCGCTTACAATTGTGACCAGTTCTACAGGGTTGTATTCCCTCACATTGATCTGAGTGGATGGCTGTTCTTCGTCACATGCATTGTTGGGGGAGTCGGAGTCATCGTAGGAGGTTATGCTTCAGACAAACTTGTTGCAGGAATGGGAGTCCGTTCCAGGGTTGCCATTCTTGCTTTGAGCCAGGTAATTTTATTGATGGTGTACCCAACAAATGTAACTCTTATGATAGTGACACCAAATTTTAAGTTCATTACCATTTAGGCCTTTTTTGCGCCATTCAGTTGGAATATGTCGCTCGGTTGAATCTAACAATAGCTAGTTTATGCCTTATAAGTAGGAAGAAATCAATGGTGTCTTAACATCCAAGTAGGAAGTAGTTAAAATCCCATAACTTATCTCTTTCGAATAAGCCCTGAATTGACCAAAGCTCTGCTTAGTGGTTAGATTTCTAGATAGATAGATAGATTTCTCGATCTCAGCGCTTCAAGCGGCCATAAATGAACTATTCCGGGATGACGTCATTTTCCCGGTATTTTTAAACATTCGTATTTTCTGCACTGTTTTGTTTATTCGTAAATTAGGAAGTTTGGGCTGAAATTTTGCCTTAGGAGGTTTTTCGAGTAGGTGAATCCGATTTTGGGGTCAAAAATAGGAAATTCCGACATGGTGAAATTCCTCATTGAATCTAATCTAATCTATACCTAATTGAACCATGAAGTTTTGTAAATATTTTCAATGATGTACACAGTGGTTATTTAATTTTCAGTTGATCGCTACTCCGTTTGCCTTTGGAAGCATATACATGGGACCTGTTGGGTCGATGGTTACACTCGCCATTTCATACCTGTTCGCCGAAATGTGGTTCGGAATACTCTTCGCTGTACTCGTAGAAATCGTACCTTTGGCCATACGATCAGCAGCCATTGGTGTCTTCCTTTTTGTGATGAACAATATCGGAGGAAACCTTCCAATTTTGATGGAACCCGTTCGCAAAGCTACCTCATTTAGCGATTCATTGGCCATCTTCTACGCCGGTGCCTATCTTGTCAGTAAGTATCAACCACAACTCACGTCCGATAAATTTATAAATACCTAAGCATCTAATCACCCCAGAGAGAGCAAAAATTCAATATCTTTTGAGAAAACTGTGACTTTGACCTCTTTGAGAGGCGTTGTCTAATGAACAGTCCCGCTCTCTCTTCGTGCCTCACGACGTCAAATCTGGAAAAGTAATCACCCTGAGTGTGGTAATCCAGATCATATTCTATGACTGAGATACTCTTAGTATGTAGGTACTGTCTTTGTGAAAATCAACTCCTTCAAACAATGGTAATTCTAAACCCTCAAAGTTTAAGGCTGAAGGACTTGGCGATATTCAACACAGTCGGATGATCCAATTTTTTTTGATATTCTGGGGGTTATTGGGGACTGGCATTCGTATGTATCCATCAAGCACCAATACAGTCATGTCAATAGTGGAAAAATGCAGAGTTTGATGTTTCTGATTGTAATATACAGATAGCGTGGTATCTGCAAGTGATTTTAATTCACTATTTGAATAGAGAGAAAATTAGCCTTTAGTTGATTGTTTGTTTGTGAAAGTAGACTGACGATACTTACGATGAGTAGTTTTGATCCACGCATTTTCAAATTTTCCTAGAAATGTGATGGATGTAACTTGACTCCTCAGTGTTGGATTGAGTCCTTGTTATGTGTGGCATCACTATTACTATTATTATTATTAACTTATCACGTCTTCAGACAATGAAATCAGATGACAAGGCACCCATCAGCCAAATACACCTAGTAGATAGGCGGCTGGATCTCGTAACACCGAGATATTACGTGGACACCACCCCTGACAGATATTACCAGTTCCACTCAGTTGATGTGTTTAGACAGTGTCAAACCTCGGATTATAGCACCTGATTTATCTTTTTCCAGGCTCTGTTCTTTTCGCCATCACTGCCATCATGATGAAGAAACCCAAGACCCCGAAAGTCGACGCCGAACACAACATGAATGGAGTTGACAATGCTGCCTATGCCAACACCGAACAAAATCAAAATAATAAAGTGACAGAGAGTCACTATCTGTAAAACATGCAATTCTTACTTCCTGGAGTAAGAAACGACGGGTGACCCTTCGGTCACAACCGCAATACAAAAGTTTTGAAAGGCTGTGCTTTATAATCAACCAAGTGCGGAACGTGAAATTGTGAGCACTGTGGATCACTTCACCTGTGATGTGTTGTCATTCAGTAGTTTTTTTTACAGGAAAGCCCTGTGTACAGAGTAATTTGACTAACACTGACGTTTCTGCACTGCATGCCTTGTGCCTTAGTTACTTTTTTAATACCAACCACCAGTAGTGAGATGAATAGAAACGTGAACGTTAAATTTTCATATTTATGTATAAATTAAACTATTAAAAATACCACTTGACCTCAGGAGATTGCATTCTCCTTTTTCATAATCAGTACATTTGAGTAGCGACCTTCTTTGTTCCATCATATAATGTGCCTATTCAATTTCTTCTAGCCATTATCGATGTAATTCGCAATGTACTTGTGTACAAAAATCGGTAGAGATATGTCGAGGGGAACATTCGCCAATAATGGCCCCTTGATGATGTGAATGAGGATGACTGATGAGTACCTAAGCGTGATACGGTTCGAGTTGACAACAAGTTCCATTAGATTAGGTTCCCTTTTATCTTGTCAACATTATTTATGTTATTTAAATGAATAAATTTTAATATTTATGAGAATGTGGTATATTTATTTGGTTGCCATTGTCGTCTAAATAGACGAATAGGTGATTAATTGTTTGTAATTGCCACAATGTTATCAGAATGTGCTACCTTAGACTGAGGAATGCCTCTGAAATCGTGTAAATAATATTTTGTAAGATCAAAATAAAACATTTTTCGACAAAATGTTTCTTAACGTATTAAAATATGCCTTTCCTGTACATCCCTCCTACATTCACTTCTCTCATCCCATTAAACGGTAAAAACAGAAGCTGGTATCCATCACAATACTCGTAATCCAAAAATGTAACAAACATAAACCAATGAACAAGAACTTCAGAACTCATACTGTACTTTTAAAGAGCATGAAGATTAAAGAACAATATTGATAAGGGAGGTACTTGATAATATCAAGTCAGCAATATTATTGCTTTGTGAGTGACGTGGAAGTTGAGAAAGCAGCCACTAAACTGACAAATGGAATGGTGGCAGATTTCTGTGCAGAGGCCATTTCGAAACTCGTTCAAGGTATTCAAAATGCATTGAGGAGTCTGACGATTTTGTAGAACAATAATAGAATTCGGAACTATTCACGTCAATTTCATGACTTTATTAAAAAGTAGAACTTTTTTGTGGATACCCTTTGTACCCAATGACCACCGATGACACCCTGTTGCGTGACAGAATCCTGAGTCATATTTGGAAATTTCCGGGTAATGACTTTGTTTCCTCAAATCTAAGACTTTTGTTTTAAGGGTGCCCTTGAGGACATTTCATTATTGAGGTGTTCCCTACCAAATTAGTTTTAGCCCTAAGTCTAAACGTCTGTAGTAGGTAGGTGCAACCTACCCTCTTTGAACATAAGTATATTTGCCAGATAATACGACGACTTACTCCTCACCTTGAACGTCGTTCAAGGGAGGTTGTCAGGGGACACGGGGGTGTATGTGGCGTGGCTGAAAAGTACCTAAGTAATGAGACTGGGAGCTCAGCAAGCAATCTAGCAACGCTGCGCTGTTATCCACGATATACAATACTGTGAAATTATTACCTAAGTTCGTGCTGGCTAGAGGTACCTAATTACTTCTAGAACAGACAGTCACACAGTTCACCGAACCAGTTTCTTTTATTTTTCAACTGGCCAGTTGGCCGGGAAGAAACTTCGAACACTTTGAAGGTAATTTCGTTGAATGGATGTCACACCATGGATCCACCAAACCTACTTCCATACAAGTTTACCACTAGGTGCGCTGCCAAGAAATAATGGTTCCCCAACATCCTCCCACCTAATGTTCAATGAAGAGCATTCATTACCAAGTCATAGGTCCAGCCGCTTAGGAACTTTGACTGCAAGGTAACAAAAGCCACACGTGGATTGGTCTGGGCAGCAAGTTCGGAGACTTCAGCAGGATCAGGAACCTCTTCAAAGTCTTCCAAAGTATCCAGGGCCTCCACTTCCTCCTGCTCCAAATCACCGAGAGGAGGCATCGCCATTTTCACTTCCTGTAGGAACACTCGCTGCAGCGGACAAGTCATCATTCCTTTTCAAAGGAAGTCCCTAATATGACCGTCACGTCCACGAACAATAGGTATAAACAAATTTGCACCCAACAACAACCACATTCCAGTTTAGTTTCCAGGCTAAATTTAGTTGCATTCTTTGAATAAAATACTTTTCCGTTTTAAGGGGACCAACAAGTCGATTTTTTGTCGGGAGGGTCAAAATTTTTTTTTCCTGTTTTTCAATAATATACTTGATTCTTAAGATTTCAAAAAAAAATTATCCAAATATGATGACTAGAAGTGTTTCAAATAGTGCTTGGAACCTAGCGAGTCAGATGGCCTCGAGCAATATGTTAGCCCCAGAGCGCAACTAGAAGAAAAACAACGGCCGTGAACGCTAGTATGTAATGTTGTATTATGAAAAAATGACAGCATGCATCGTAAAGATTACTCACTCAATGTTCAGTAAATACCAGGCCCGTAGGTAAAGGTAGGTAAAACACGTAGGTACACAACACACGAAATACGAACTCGCGTGATGTACACAAAATAGGAACTCGCGACGAGAAAAGGTTAGCTTGTTCTTTGTTATTATTTTCGAAGATTTGAGGTGGCCAGTCGATGTTTCTGGTTCGATATATCGGTTATTACTATCGAGAATGAAAATGCAGTTTTATTGGCTGAGAAACGGCCAATCCAATTGCCGGAATCTGACTGCCGCGTTTTTTCAATTCAAACCGCTCTCCTGTAAAATCTCATTTTTGAGCACTCATGTTCCTTTTTCCAGGAAACTACTCGTCCGAATGCAACCAAATTTTCAGACCATGTTATCATAGTTGTGATCTACAAATACTGCAAGACATTCTGCGATATTAAATCATGAAAGTTCACCAGAAAGGCTCGTTTATCAAAATGTGTGTTATAATTGAAAATTCGTGAAATTTTTTTTCTAGGGAGTTTTGAAGGAAGTTGCTTGCCATATCTTGCACACTGTACCTACTGAGTATGCTGTAAAAGTTTCAGACCTGTAGCTTGAGTGGTTCAAGAGAAAAAAAAAAACCTACCTCGTGAGTGTGTATCTCCCCCCAAATGATGATATCGAAGAACTACTCCAGCAGCTCAGCAGTATTATTATGCGGCTACATGGAAGTAGGATTGTAGTGATGGGCGACTTCAATGCACATGGGCAGGCTTGGGGTTCACCAGTTAACAATCGACGTGGCCAGAAAGTTTCACTGTGGATCCTATCGCACAACCTTGCCCTGTGCAACGACGCAACTCAGGGCTTTACATTTGATGGATCGCAGGGAAGGTCAGCTATCGACCTCACGTTGACCACTCCAATGGATGATGGATGGGTTGAGGATTGGGCATTGCGATTCGACACTACAAGTGACCATGGTGTCATAACATTCAAGGTAATGCATTCTGGAAGTGTGGCTTCATCGCCAATGCCAAATAGATACAACACTCGCAATGTCAAATGGAAGCCCTTCAAAGCAGAACTCGAGGCATCAATGGTGGATTACGTGCTCCAGGACATGACAGACACCTCCTCCATAGAAAATGACCTTGAAGACCTACAAAATGCAGTACATCTAGCAGCGAAGTACACCCTGCCGAAAAAATCTGAAGGTAAGATCAAGGGACATCCATGGTGGGACGACGACATCAAAAAACAGAGATCATTAGTCCTCAGAGCTCGCAGAGTGGCACAAAGAGCATGCCTCCCAGAGAGAGTTAACCTTAAAAGATTATACTACGCGGAGAAAGCTAAATTTAAGGCGCTGACAAGAGAGCGAAAGAGGAAGAGCTGGAGAAGGTTCGTTGTCGAAGACATTGGCCTCAACCCATGGGGACTGGCCTACCGCATCATCAGGGAGAAGATAAAACCAGAAAAAGCCCTGGGGTCATTGATAGTGGATGGAAGAAGGGCTGAAAATCTAGATGAAGCATGTCAGATGTATCTGGGACAGGTTTTCCCATTGGATGACCCTCTACAGGACTCAGCAGAGGAGTCACAGCTCCGAGTAGCAGTCCGTGCGGACCCAACAACAGAAGATGCTCCCATGTGGACAGTTAACGAACTAATAGATGCCATAGCTACATTCGGAAGAGGCAAAGCACCAGGACCCGATATGATAGACATGGCCATGATCAAAGAGAGCCCGGCATCCTTTCGATATGAGCTGCTGAATATTTGTAACAGAGCGCTCAAGGAGGGTATATTTCCAAAGCAGTGGAAAGTTGCCATTATTAGAGCCCTCATCAAAGCTGGTGACCGAGATTGCTCGGACCCCAACAGCTTTCGACCAGTAAGCCTACTATCAATGGGGGGTAAACTACTGGAGAAAATGATCTTAGTGCGAATCACATCCAATCTTCTGTCAGCCCATCACCCAAGACAATACGGTTGCACAAAGGGATGCAACACGGAGTCGGCTATCGCCAAACTAGTGAATACCATACGTGATTCGACAATGCCAAACGTTATGGTGATATTTTTTGATATTGCAGGAGCGTTCAACACTGTCTGGTGGCCACTAGCTCTGAAAAAGCTCAAGGAGTGCGACATTCCTAGCAATGTATACAAGCTTCTACTTAGCTACTTCGAAGACCGCAAGGCAGTCATGGTGACGCAATCCAAAACCATCCATGCGAACGTATCTAGGGGATGCCCCCAGGGATCAGTTTTGGGTGCAGCCATTTGGAACTTGGTGTTCTCTGACCTTCTCAGGCTGTTTGACAATAAAAGCTGGGAGGCAATAGCGTACGTTGATGATCTGGCGGTTGTACTGACAGCAAGTTCAAGGGCACGTTTGAAGGCCCAGGCTGAAGAATGTGCGGAGATGGTGAATCGGTGGTGCGAGAGTGCGAAATTGAAGCTGGCTGCAAGAAAAACACAGGCGGTAGTCTTCAGGGGAGCTGGCGACTCACGCCATCCCACAAGATTCTTGGTTGGTGAAGCTAGAATTGAGGCTTGTGGCAGAGCAAAATATTTGGGGATAATGCTGAATCAAAAGCTGAACGCAAGTGACCACATGGACTCCTTAACACCTTGAACGCGGATCGCGTCTATGTCACGCAAATCCCGGGGTCTGTGTGGCTGGCCGCGTCTATGTCACGCAAACACCTCTCGCAAAACAGGTTCAAGAATATCTGCTCCTGTTCTTTCGTTCTCAGTTTCCACTCTTTTCTAGCTTTTTTTCGTGATAGATGAACATATTATGAGTTGAACGGTTCAATCCGGAGCTGAATCGGTCGAGGTTGAAGGTAATTGAGCAGTTATCAAAGTGACACCTTATCTTTGTGTGCGCCTCCGGTAATTTTTTTATGTTTTCACATTTTTCATCCATTTTTACGGAATAATTCACTCTTTTTAAGGTTGATCGACATTGTTTAATTGTTGGTTGTGTCAATAATCAGCTGAATCCTCTCATAAGTCTCATACTTTCAGTTCGTAATCGTGAAAAAGACACAGTGGTTCGACTCCGATTTTTTTGTGTTTCACTCGGTTTTTCTGTTTTGAATCTTTGCCAGACAACTCTACAAAGCTCCCAAACAAGAGAAGACTTGTTCTCTTTCCAGGTATGGAATAACTAGCTATTGTATTGTCGTACATGATTGATTCCTACCCATTCTATGCACCATCAACCTATCTCCCTTGCAAAGGCCGCCAGAATTCGCGTCCAGTGGACGGGCGGCCTAAGCCAGCCCACTCACATAGGGGTTGATTTCCCATTCAAACTGGAGCAACTTGACACCACCGCTGGCCGCGTCACGTTGACGCCGAGAATAAATTCTCAAAATTCTCAACTTTTTTTTATGTCAAAATTTTTGAAAAAATGTACTTTTTAATATATGTTGCTGCTATAGCGTTTCGTCGAAAAAAAATTTCTCCGCCACAGGGGACCAACGCGTTTTTTTTCCCGCGTGTAAGGTGTTAATAGCTAAGGTGACGAAGTTTGCTGGTGGGGTCCGAGGGTTGTGTGGATCTGGATGGGGGACGACATTTAACGAAAGACTGCGATACTATAAAACAGTGTTTCTTCCCACAGTGCTATATGCCTCCCCCACGTGGTGGCATAGACCAACAAAAAAGATGCGGCTAGACATCCTTAGTATGCAGAGGGCAGCACTTTTGGCTGTCACCAGAGCCTATGTGACGGTCTCCACGGATGCTTTGCAGGTTCTTGCTGGATGCCATCCTTTAGACCTCTTGCTCGATGCCAGGGTGGCTTTCGTGGGACTGAAATGGCCGGACAGAGTTTGCTCTGCAGCCCATCCAGAACTGTCCAATGCACTTGACTGCGAAGAAACAATCCGCAACCCAGACAGTACAATACAAAACTGGATTATTGGAGAATGGCAGCAAAGATGGGATTCAAGTGCAAAAGGACGAATTACCCATAGTTTCTTCCCCAATATACAGCAAAGACTTCAGCAGGTATACGTAGAGCCCAACTACGAAGCTTCACAACTCCTAACAGGTCACGGAAACTTCAGTGCTAAGCTACACTTCTTCAGGCGCAGACAACAGCCTTCATGCCCATGTGGAGCCATCGAAGAAACAGCGGAGCATGTACTCCGGGCATGCACGTTGTATGATGGAATTCGGTTGGAATGCTTTGGCCACATATTGACTACCGAGAACCTGAGCACACTCATCAACACCAAAGAGGATTATGTCAAATTCAAAAAGTTTTGCGAAGCGTGGGCCAAGAAGAGAGGAGGAGGAGCCGAGCTGGCTGAGGCAGAGCGAAGAAGCAACCCGTGTGATTAGGATCAAAAAGGGGACCTTATATGTAGACAGGGTGATGATGGAAAGTTAATAAAAGTACCTCACTCCCTCAGAATGTATGTTTTGCGATTCATCTGTGTGTCTGTGATCTATGTGTATGTATGTCTAGAGTAGGAATCACTGTGATCAATTAGCACTTATGAAACACACTGTGATACTAGGATAAGACTAGGTTAGGTTGTGATAATAGGTTTAGGTCGTTAGGTTAGATAGTATGAAAGAGCGAGCAGATGTTGGGGACCCTACCGGTCCCTCGGGGGGGCAGCAAACCGGTAGGTTATTTCATAATAATATGATTTCTTTATTTAGCATTCTATTTATTTCAATTTCTGTTAATTTCAAGGGCTGTTGGCCATCCTGGACTTTGCAACACCCATAGAAAGCGGGAAGCCCTACAAGACGGGAACCAGGATGACCGTCCATAGGAAGGGTGGGCTCGGGAAGGCTGGTAGGTGTTTCCCCAACACCTCTGGCTAGTATGAATGACAGTATGAGAGTATTTATTGAATGTCTGATGATGTGCGGAACAGCTGTGATCTTTCCTGTGATAATTTATGTGTAGATTATTAGGTTTTGCGTATTAGGCAGGGGAGGATACTCGGTACTCGCCCTGCCTCACAGCATGAAGATATTGAGTCCTGCGACAACCAATGAAAGGAAAACCCCATGATACATGAAGAGGGGGAAGAGTACTGAGGTGCTGTCGAAACAGGAATGACATGAATGAAAGCAGCATACTATGATGAGAAAACCCCAAGTTATAAGAAGAGGGGGATGAGTAACTAGATGCTGCTGACTCCTGTCCCTTGAAATACATCCCATGAAAACCTGGCACCTCCACGTGGGCCATCCCGGGCACATTCAGTACGAATGTGGCTAACGCCAGAGGGGACGGGAGGGCCTGCTGTATCATCAAGAGAGAGTGACGAACTGAAATCCACTACTGCCGCACGAGGATACTGAACTGATTGTATTGGGCCAATAGGCCCCAGAAACAATCATTCCACTCTGATACAGCAGGTTCAAGAGAAAAAGGAACATTTTGATGAAAAAATGAGGTTTGCAGATCATTATAATCGGGGCTACAACTTCATTCTGGTAAACCCGATTGATTTCAAATTTTCACCAATCTACCACGATTATTAGAGGACCAATCTCTGAAAATTTCATCAAAATCGGGCGACTCATGGCGAAAATATTGCAAAAAAAATAAAAAGCTGCCCGCGGCGCGGAATCGACTTGTTGGTCCCCTTAACATATTTTTTCACGAGATTCCATTGAATTATAATTCGGTTTCAATAGCTTTTGTGCGCTCGATTTCGGTTCTTCGTCCTATTTAGTTGTAGAGGATCCTAGAATTTAACTACCTGCTTTACTTTCCGAGTGTCAGTAATTTGCGGTTGGCATTTTAATTCTATTTCTCCACAATTATGTTGCTACTTTGCGAATAACGCTCGTTCGAAACGCATCGGCGTTGACTAATCATCGGAAAGCCCCCGCAACCCGTATCGTTTCCCGTATCTTAACCCAGACACAGGTTCTGTAAGTAGGCTCACACTTTCTTACTAAATCACTTCCCTTATCCTCGTGGTTCAAATCCGAAGATCCAATAGGTAATATCTATTCTATTGATACCCCCCCCCCCCCTCCTACATAGATGTTCTTGAGAGATTAAACGTTCATTATGCGATTCACACCCGTGTTTCTGATTCATCATTCCAAAAACCTCCTTACAAAGGCCATAAAAGCCCCGCCTAAATACCAGCAATAGGTGTGGTGAGTGGAACTAGGATCTCCACAGGCTAGCTAGGGTATACTATTCATTAATTTGAGTAATGTGGACTTATCAGCACGTTATAAAATTTAATTGATTAATGAAATAACAGATTGTTCACACTCAGAAAAAAACGAAAATATAGGGAATATAAAATAAAAAAATCTCAATCCAAACATTTAGCAGTAATTCGTTTCAATTTTGTGTAAAACGTAGGTATATACGGGGGGGGGGGTGTTAAGTATACCAATCTGATAATTTTACAATTACTGCTCATTTTACTGTAGTTGATAGGCTGAGTGATTTCATTCCTTTTTAAAAATTGAAAACTATCATAGAATGACAAAAAGTCAAGGAATTTTCATCGATTAGGTCATTAATTATTCTCATTGAACGATCGGTTGGTCCCTCAGAGCTCCTTGTGGTGTTAAGAAATTCAAGAAAATGTTGGAAATTTTTAATGAATGAGAAACATTGAAAACGAAAATTATTGAACTAAGTAGGGCGTTTTGACATATTTCACCCCACTTTTTACCCCACAGAAACCTTCGGGGCACAATTATACTCCAAATGGAGCCGATACATACTCAAAAACCACACTGATTCACGGGCGGTTGGGCAAAAACCCAACTGAATAACGACTTGATTGACAGTAGCCTTTGTCCACGTGAAAACATAAATTCTGCAGGACGAGATTACTTCACAGTTGCTACCTATATTCGATGAAATTTCACTGATTCTGTGGTTTGGAGCCCTGGTTGGCTGACTCCCTACTTAATACATTGTCATGAGATCATCAATTTTGGAGGGATCTGGATTTGCATCGAATCAAAAAATATAATTTATTATGAAGGCGCTTACAGCTCTTGGATAGCGATGTTATTACAGGTAGGGATTTTCTGTCGAAATAAACTCAATTTTGTACCTCTTATATGGTTGGTAGGAATTAATCATGGAAAACCGGTGTTATTTTCAGACGGGTGGTCTTTACAGAAAATATAATCGTAACTAATAACGATTGGCACGGCGCTAATAGGCAACCCGCCTCACAGTCGTGTATTGCGGATTGAGGCGAAGCCGGGAAGGGGCTATTGGAAGTAAGAAAGGCCGACGTCAACTCACTGCATCAGTCTCCTTTCCAAATACGGATCATTTTGCAATTTTTGAACTACCATCTAACGGAAAAAGTAGAATAATTCCACGGGTGAATTGAAAAAGGAGAGACTTTCAGGGACAGGAGAGCCCTAACCTAGGGAGTAGTAATACCTAACTAAAGTTAGGTAAACAACTATGCGATCCATTACAAATTAAAAACATGCTATTTCATTAAATGTGATGGATTTCATAGGGGAGCATCTACACGTCGACAATTCCAGAGAAATTTATCGAAATCGGACAAAAACGTCGTACAGTTTTGCCCGTTACAGGGATTCATGACAGACACGGAACCAAAATTGATCAAGTAGCCCTGATACGTGAAACATGAAATTTTGATTTAACATTACTAAACCTCTGAATATACAAATCAACTCATGAAGCAACAACTCTGCCAGTAATGACGCCTTGATTTACAAAAACGCTGCAAATTATTACACAATGATTTTTTATTTTTCTATATAGATCACTCGTCTGCAAAGCCACCAACCATCCAACTTGAAGAAAAACATCGATCGTATTTCGGTCAGCTATTATTTGAACGGAGATTAGGCCTCTTTGGCGATTCACACTCGTGTTTCTGATTTATCGTACGTCAAAACCTTCAATTCTCGTAGTGAGCGATAGGTTTGTCCTACAGAGCTCCGGGTGGTCTCAAAAAATTCTATAGAATCTTAAATTAAAGGAAAAGCAATACCTTTATGTCAAAATTAATTTTTGAACCCTTAGAAGTGACCTAGATCAACCAAAATCTTCGGGGCACAACTAGACCCCAAATGGAGCCTACATACCATAATTTCATCAAAATCGGTCAATGCTAAGTGGCAAAAGTGCCGCGTACGGACGGCCAAATTTTGGTTTATTATTTTCAATAATGAACCTTTGGAATCGACCAAAAAAAAAAAATAAATAAATAAAAAATAACACCCAAAAAAATTAATTAACAAAATAAATAGTATCGAAGATTTTGGCTGATGTAGGTCACTTCTAAGGGTTGAAAAATGGATTTTGAAATTTTGAAAACGTCCTAACTCAAAAAATTTTGATATAAAGGTATTGTTTTCCTATCAATTTGAGATATTGAAGAATTTTTTGAGACCACGCGGAGCTCTGTAGGACAAACCGTTCTCTCCCTACGAGAATTTAAGGGTTGAAGTTACGATAAATCAGAAACACGAGTGTGAATCGCAAAAGAGGCCTAATCTCCGTTCAAATGTTAGCTGACCGAAATACGATCGAAGTTTTTTTTTCAAGTTGGATGGTGGTAACAATGGCAAAGCCCAGTTCTTTGCAGATGAGTGATCTATAAGAGGAAGCTATGTGCCACACCCACTTGGCAGACGTTTTTCCAATCTTTCATTTGAGCTTGATCAGTTCCTACAATAGTTAGGCTTCCACGTGATTCGAATCCCATGTTATTTTGAGCGTAATGTGCGGCTTTCTTGTCAAAAGGGCACATATCCGTTCTCCATAAAGTCTTCAGTACATTTCGATCAACACGGTACAACCTGTAAGAGTCTAAAATATTAAAAGCCTGTTTCTAAAGGGTAAATATCCAAATCACTCTAGTCTCGACCTGAGAGAAAAGAAAATTGAACTAGGAAAAACACTGCAGAGCGTTGCTCATTTCTGACCGACTTCAAAACTGCAGTAGGCGCGAAGGAGGAGGTTCCCTTTTCGGTGTGTCACAGGACGACGACTTTTTTAAACATGGAACATGTTATTGCCCTGGGGTACTACCCTAGAGGGGCTTTTCCCTCTAGCGAGACGCGAAGCGCCCAGTCTTTTTTAGGACGTCCCACTGTAAGACTTGGGCGTCCTTATGCGATCGATCTGGGGTGAAGTTGGACAGCACTCAACAGAAAAAAAAATTAACCACACAGTAATCCGTTTTAGACCATTCTGAATCCAAATCCGCGAAAAAAACCATAGGTGTATGTCTGTGTGTGTGTATGTGTGTGTGTATAGGTGGTATGTGTGTATGTGTGGTATCGTACATGGCGCTTCCTGGTCATTTGCTGCGTATAGCCACCGCATACCTGGTCATTGAGGTGCATTGTGGTCCTTTTTTCAATGACCAGTTGTGTAGGTCAACTTTAGCGGCCCCCAAAAAATCGAAAACGACCCAGAATTTTTTTTAAAATAATTTTATCTCCTTCTACGATCATTAGAGAACATGTTTCAAAAAGAAAAAACCAACATAATTACCAAAAACTATTTAATTTAATTAGAAAACCAAACCAAACCAAATGACCAGTTGTGATAGTGAAATACTGCATTCAGTTTGTGTGTCATACGCGTACTGGCGCGTTACAACTGGTCAGTCAGTCACTTCCCCCTCTATTTTTCCAAAGCTCGTTGTGTGCTGCTCGACGTTAATTTTTCGAACTAATCAATGCTCTCATTCTGGCCTGTTTTTGGAGGGCTTAGGGAGTTTTCTATCTCCTTAACCCGCGAGAGGTGATCACCCATACGAGGGTTGGAGGTGATACCTGAGTGCTGTGCTCAAGTCACGTTTTCTCGTACAATTTTTGCAATAACTCCGTTATTATTTGTCCTATCGACCTACGACTTCGTATGTATACTCTCAGATTGTTGAATGACAAAATATATGAGTGGGGGGTCTATTAAAAAATGTTTAATAAAATATATAAAAATTGTTTTATGTCCCAGGCCCTGTTTTTTTTGTACATTTTTCATTATAACTCTGCTATTATTCGTCCTACCGACCTGAAATCCCGTATGTTTACTCTCAGATAGTTTACTAACAAAATGTTGGGGGGGGGGGGGTTATATCAAAACGCTGCAAATCATTGCTCAAAGGTTTATTATTTTCTGCATAGATCATCCTTCTGTATAGATCACTGGTTCTCCATCAATAGCACCTACCACCATCTGCATTCTCCCTTGACCTTCCCTCTCAAATTTCAGCTCCTGCGTTCAATAGGATTGAAAATGGCTTCGGAGCTCACTCAGCAGATCAGTGATCTGAAGAGTTAAGAAGATCTCCTCGAATGCTGGAGACGCCTGGAAGAGCACCTCCATTCAATAGGATTGAAAATGGCTTTGGAGCTCACTCAGCTGATCAGTGATGTGAGGAGTGAAGAAGATCTCCTCGAATGCTGGAGACGCCTGGGAGAGCACCTCCATTCAATAGGATTGAAAATGGCTTTGGAGCTCACTCAGCTGATCAGTGATGTGAGGAGTGAAGAAGATATCCTCGAATGCTGGAGACGCCTGGAAGAGCACTTCCATTCAATAGCATTGAAAATGGCTGCGGAGCTCACTCAGCTGATCAGTGATCTGATCAGTGAGCAATGATTTGCAGCGTTTTTTACCTACAAACATTGTTTTACCTACCAACTTTTTTTTTACCTACCAACTATTGGTAGGTACTACCTACCACACTAAATATAATGGCTTCACACCTTCACAATCAAGTTTATTAGAAAGAACTAAACGCTTCACACTCGATTCGAAAAATAGAAAGCTTGATATGGAAATTTGATTACTGGTTAGGCAGAAGGCAAAACTGTATACAAATCGAAGAAATGAACAGCGATCGCATTTTAGTCAGATAAAATTTGAACGGCGATTAGACCTCTTTTGCGATTCACACTCATGATTCTGTTTTATCGAAGGAAAACCTTCAAGTACTCGTAGGGACCACACAGTTTGTCCTACAGAGCTCCGGGTGGTCTCAAAAATTTTTAAAAATTCTATACTATTTAAAGTTGGTGAAAAAACGATACCTTTATTTCGAGAGTTTTCGAGCTAGGGCACTCTTGAAAATTTCAACCCTTAATTTTCACCCCTTATAAGTGACCTACATCAACCAAAAGCTTCGCGGCACAACTAGACCCCAAATGGAGCCCATATACCAAATTTGAACCAAATTGGTCCAGTGTTGCTAAGAAAAGTGCCGCGTACGGCGGACGGACGGAAATTTTTTTATTCGATTTTCGGATTCTACGTACCTTGAAACGTAAAACATCAAATTTTGAGGGGGGGTTAAAATTTTTTTTTTTTCTTGCTCGATTCCAAAGGCTTATTATTGAAAATAGTAAACCAAAAGCAATGCGCGTATGCAGTATATACATAAATTTATCATATAGCTCAGAAAAATTGGTAGCTCTCATTACTCATTTAATGATAAGATTATAATACGGTATGATGACTTAGCATTCAGGCAATAAACAAATTTCAGTTATTTTGCAGACATAAATAGCACATAGCGTTGGTGAAAAAATATATTTTTTTATAGCATCAAGTGCCTATAAAATGTAGCAAAACGCTGCAAATCATTGCTCAAAGGTTTATTATTTTCTGTATAGATCACTGGTTCTCCATCAATAGCACCTACCACCATCTGTATTCTCCCTTGACCTTCCCTCTCAAATTTCAGCTCCTGCGTTCAATAGGATTGAAAATGGCTTCGGAGCTCACTCAGCTGATCAGTGATCTGAGGAGTGAAGAAGATCTCCTCGAATGCTGGAGACGCCTGGAAGAGGACTTCCATTCAATAGGATTGAAAATGGCTTCGGAGCTCACTCAGCTGATCAGTGATCTGAGGAGTGAAGAAGATCTCCTCGAATGCTGGAGACGCCTGGAAGAGGACTTCCATTCAATAGGATTAAAAATGGCTTTGGAGCTCACTCAGCTGATCAGTGATCTGAGGAGTGAAGAAGATCTCCTCGAATGCTGGAGACGCCTGGAAGAGCACTTTCATTCAATAGGATTGAAAATGGCTTCGGAGCTCACTCAGCTGATCAGTGATCTGAAGAATGAAGAAGCTTTTGAGTAATGATTTGCAGCGTTTTTTACCCACCAACATTTTTTTTACCTACCAACTTTTTTTTACCTACCAGCTAGGTACTACCTACCACACCATACTGGCTTCACACCTTCACAATCAAGTTTATTAGAAAGGACTAAACGCTTCACACTCGATTGGAAAAATAGAAAGCTTCATATTGAAATTTGATTACTGGTTACGCAGAAGGCAAAACTGTATACAAATCGAAGAAATGAACAGCGATCGCATTTTAGTCCGATAAAATTTGAATGGAGATTAGAAAACTCTTTTGCGATTCACACTCATGATTCTGTTTTATCGAAGGAAAACCTTCAAGTACTCGTAGGGACCGAACGGTTTGTCCTACAGAGCTCCGGGTGGTCTCAAAAATTTTTAAAAATTCAGTACTATTTAAAATTGGTGAAAAAACGATACCTTTATTTCGAGAGTTTTCGAGCTAGGGCACTCTTGAAAATTTCAAACCCTTAATTTTCACCCCTTAGAAGTGACCTACATCAACCAAAAGCTTCGCGGCACAACTAGACCCCAAATGGAGCCCATATACCAAATTTGAACCAAATCGGTCCAGTGTTGCTAAGAAAAGTGCCGCGGACGGCGGACGGACATTGCAAATTTGGATTCTACGCACCTTGAAACGTAAAGTGACAAAGTTCGAGGGGGGGTTATAAAAATTTTTTTGCGATACGATCACATAGGCTTATTATTAGAAATAATAAACCAAAAAAATAGACTCACAAAGATTAGATAATATTGCTTAGAGGCATTTTCATACTTGAATTAGTTGTAAAATTCTTCCCTACTGTTTTCAACGTGGCACACTCCGTAAACATACGTACTAAAATAAAATCAAAGGTATACACTCTATCCTCGCTTCTGACAGGAAGGTTGAGTTCAAAAATTTATACAATAGGTGCATTGGGTTCTCTCATAATAGGAACTGGTAGTGTAGGGTGCTATTGTTCTGTAGGTATCACGTCAGGTAGGTGAGACTACATACACTATGATTCCGTTCTACTTTGAATGACATTGAAATGAAGTAAACCATTGGCAACTAATCCGGGAAATTTCGGCGGTATCTTCTAGAAATTTTGAAGAAGTCGAGTAGTTGTATACCTGTCTGTTTTGAAAGAACGGAATCAAAACTTACTTGAAATGAACTGTCAGGAATTCATATTCAAGTGGTCACAAATAGGTAGGTACCCGTATTAAGATTGTGGTGCTGAAGGGTTACCCAGAGTTCGTATTTTTTGTTCTTTACAAAAAATACGTTTAAACTAGTTATGATGTGGGTTTTTATTATGAGAATGTTAACAAACATTTTCTTGCCCTCTATTTCATTTTTTCTGACCATGTGTATGTATTTTTTGATCGAGTATTTGAGTTATACAGGGTGTTACATTTTGTAATGGTCACAGGGCAGGATTCGATGTTACAACTGATTTTCAGCAAAAAATTCTTAATAGGAATTTTTTGTAGAAGCTTCATTTTTGAGTTATTTCACTTTTAAGATTTTTTTCATGTTCCCCACCTTCTGTCGGCAAAAATGGCTTTAACTCCCCGAATTTTCATGTTAATTTTTGGTTTATTATTTCTAATAATAAGCCTATGTGATCGTATCGCAAAAAATTTTTATAACCCCCCTCAAACTTTGTCACTTTACGTTTCAAGGTGCGTAGAATCCAAATTTGCAATGTCCGTCCGCCGTCCGCCATCCCCCGTCCGCCGTCCGCGGCACTTTTCTCAGCAACACTGGACCGATTTGGTTCAAATTTGGTATATGGGCTCCATTTCGGGTCTAGTTGTGCTGCGAAGCTTTTGGTTGATGTAGGTCACTTCTAAGGGGTGAAAATTAAGGGTTGAAATTTTCAAGAGTGCCCTAGCTCGAAAACTCTCGAAATAAAGGTATCGTTTTTCCACCAATTTTAAATAGTACAGAATTCTTAAAAATTTTGAGACCACCCGGAGCTCTGTAGGACAAACCGTTCGGTCCCTACGAGTACTTGAAGGTTTTCCTTCGATAAAACAGAATCATGAGTGTGAATCGCAAAAGAGGTATAATCTCCATTCAAATTTTATCGGACTAAAATGCGATCGCTGTTCATTTCTTCGATTTGTATACAGTTTTGCCTTCTGCGTAACCAGTAATCAAATTTCCATATGAAGCTTTCTATTTTTCCAATCGAGTGTGAAGCGTTTAGTTCTTTCTAATAAACTAGATTGTGAAGGTGTGAAGCCAGTATGGTGTGGTAGGTAGTACCTAGCTGGTAGGTAAACAAAAGTTGGTAGGTAAAAAAAATGTTGGTGGGTAAAAAACGCTGCAAATCATTGCTCAAAGGCTTCTTCACTCTTCAGATCACTGATCAGCTGAGTGAGCTCCGAAGCCATTTTCAATCCTATTGAACGCAGGAAGCTGAAATTTGAGAGGGAAGGTCAAGGGAGAATACAGATGGTGGTAGGTGCTATTGATGGAGAACCAGTGATCTATACAGAAGGGTGATCTCTGCAGAAAATAATAAACCTTTGAGCAATGATTTGCAGCGTTTTTATCTGATAATACCGTTGGAAAGTGCGTAAATTTTTCCAACTCCATGATGGAGTAAAACTTTTTCTTAAATCGGGACACGGATAAAGAATGGACCTAAACAAAAACTGGTGAAATCTTGGAGAGCTGGAGTTCTGTAATTCGGCTTGTGAATTTTTGCCTGTAAGTCTAAAAGATGCGCCAAAGTCTCAGCTTTCCAACGGTTTAGTTACTTTTATTTCAATGGGGAAATTATTTTAAAAAACGCTGCAAGTTATTACACAATGGTTATTATTTTTCTATATTGATCACTCGTCTGCAAAGCCACCAACCAAAAAGTGCGGCAAAAGTGCCGCGTACGGCGCACGGCGTACGGCGGACGGACGGCCACATTTTATTCGATTTTTGGATTCTACGTACCTTGAAACGTAAACCATCAAATTTTGAGGGGTGTTGAAAAAAAATGTTTTCTCGGTCGATTCCAAAGGTTCATTATTGAAAATAATAAACCAAAATGTGTGTTTGAAAGAAGAAAAACGTGAATTTCTTCAACGAAATCAGCTTTCCGACTGAGACGATCAGAGGGATTGAACGTTGGGATGGAGTGGCAGAATTGGGCAAACTCCTATCTACTCATGAATTATGATGTTAAAATAATTTTAACACAGTAATTATTACTGATGGATATGAATAAAATAATGACAAAAATATGTTTACAAACATGATTAAAATAAGAATAAAGTTGTATTCACACATAAGAGTGTGATTGAACAAATAAACACTGTATGAATAACATTATATTCCTAATCACAGGGAACTGTGCGATTAATTACACGAAATGTGTGCTCGATTGTCTCAGTCGGAAAGCTGATTTCGTTGAAAAACAATTCACGTTGAAATGTTCATTTCGTTGAAAATAAAGGTAACTAAACCTTTGGAAAGCTGAGATTTTGGCGCATCTTTTAGGCCTAAAGGTGAAAATTCACAAGTCGGATTACAGAACTGTTATGTTTGCGTGTCGGTGAGTGAAGAGCTGACCTTCTCGCTGCGGCGTTTGACTTTCTTTAACCCCTACTCAACGAAGAGAGAGAGATCCCTATCCTAACATGCAGTACTGTCGCATCGGCGGTTCATAACCATACCGTGGTTGCTAAGCACTGAGGAAGGCGGCTAGCCCGTCAGCCCCGGCGTTTCAGGGAAACCTAGGAGGATGACGGGATATTTACCTATTGAGCCTACTACTTCGAGGAGATCCTTATTCGAAGAGAAGGTTTGAGAGCGAAATGATGAAGACGATAGACTGGACTAGATTGGCATAAGGAGCATCCCTGAGTGATCTTATAATATAAGATAATATATTTATAATGTATATTAAACACATGTCGTTAGCTCGGGAGAGAGAGAGTTGGAAAGGTGACGTCATGTTGGCGTATCCCCCGTACCTCGTCTCCCCCAGTGGGTGATGACTCATTCAGGGATCCTCCCGGTAGCTTCTTTATTTAAGAACTAATTATTGATGATATGTGGGTCATAACAAGAACCAATGAGGTTTTCAAACATATTGAAATTTCCAAGATTTTACCAGTTTTTTCGTTTAGGGTCCATTTTTTATTTATCCGTTTCCGATTTAAAAAAATATTTTTCTCCATCAAGAAGATAGGGAAATATACGCTCTTTCCAACGGTCTAATCATGACAGAAAGTATCATGAAAATTCGGGGAGCTAAGCCGTTTTACTGACATATGGTGGAAAACACGAAAAAATCTTAAAAGTGAAATAAACTCAAACCGAAGCTTCTACAAAAAATTTACTATGAGGCTTTTTTTTAAAAATAGAAATGAGTTGTAAAATTGGCTCTTGCCCTGTGACCGTTATGAAATGTAACATCCTGTATAATCCTCCGTTTCCAGAAGGGCAGTTCAATAGAAGTGTGTAATTGATCTTAGTCGGAACCAGGTAACAGCAACTTGGAAAAAATGCAACGTAAAAATTCCGTTCTCATCTACTAAGGTTCATAATATGAACCTAGTAGAGAGTGGATATTAGTAGATGAGTGGATATTATCCACTAAGGTTCATAACTAAAAATAATAAATGACCAAGAAACAATATCCCCCGATTACACAGGTGTCTACAAGCAGATCTCATTCCTTCAAGGGGTCGGTTTTACAACTAATTTGCAACATAAAGTGCCTCATAATGTCATTTCATGTCTTAACATCGGCACATAATCGAGAAAACGTAACGAAAACTTGCCCACGCTTTAACACTTTTTCATGTATCGACCATACTTCATTAAACGGCCATAGCTCCCTCATTTCCCGAGTAATCTCAAATGTGAAGAGACCGTTGGAAAGATCGTGAATTTTCCTGTTTCCCTAATGCCAAATACAAATTTTTTCAGTTGAACGTTATTATGGGTTATTATAATAAAGCAACCTAACAAGTGAACTTAGCAACTTTACTTTACTTTGTACGCGGCACTTCCCTTAGTTACCATGGATAATTTTTTGATGAAATTTATTATGTGGGCTCGATTTGTGCCCCGAAGCTTCTGGTTGATGTCAGTCATTTCTAAGGGTTGAAAATTAAGGGTTTGAAATTCCCAAAAGTGCTCCCGATTTCTTCTCATGAGTGTGAAGCGTTTATTTCTTCGAAATAAACTTGATTGTGAAGGGAAAATATGGTTCGTAGGTAGTGACAATGACCAAAGCTGTGAGTTTAGTAGGCGATTGATCTACTCAGAAAAATAATAA
>CM019167.2:113987130-114007824 GCA_009739505.2 Apolygus lucorum | reverse complement strand
AAAATAGGGGTTGACATTTTCAAAACGCCCTAGCTTGAAAACTTTGGAAGTAAAGGTACTTTTTTTCATGAATATGAAATGGGGTATTGAAGTCATTTATTATTATTATTTATTTATTTATTATTGTTATTATTTTTTTTTCAAAACAGTATGCTCAAGAATGACGGTAATCGGGTCGGTTCGTCGAGAAAATGTTTAGAAGAAATTAAGAAAAGGAAGGAATCATTTAAGGAAGGAATTAATATTGGTAAGCCAATAAAAGTCGATTTTTGCTACCTAGTCTACCAAGGTAGCGGAAGCATTGTTTTCACTTTTCAAGGTTGAAAAAAAAAGTGTTCTTTAAAATCAAAATTTCCACTCGCGTTTTACGTTTCAGACCTTTCTGAAAAATTTTGGTTCCGTATCTGTCTGTCTGTGTTTCTGTCATGAAATCCTTGTAAAATGCATAACTAGATGAAGTTATTGTACGATTTCGTTGAAACGTTCAGGGACTGTGCGGGTTAGCGTGTAGACGGTCCCCCTATGAAAATCATCACCCCCGAACAGCAAACGTGAATCAGTAGTTTTCATCAAAATTTGATGAAATGTTGTAGGATCTAATTGGTAAGATTTGGTAATTGGGTAAGATCTAATTGGCCTGTAGACCAGGGGCGGCTGCTGATAGGAGCATAGGCGCATGTGCACCCCCAGCCAATTAAAAAAGAAAAAAAAATCAAAATTAGTTCCTCTGGGTTTGAAGAGTAAGTTGGATGGTGACAGAAGACACGATCGTAGGTACTGTGCTTGTTGAATCTACGCGCGAAAACAGTGGCGGGCAGCTCCCTCTTTCCTGACCAATCAGCGGCGGTTCGCGCAAATCCAGTTTTATGCTCGGTTTCGAGGAGGGTGACGTCATTCGAGGGAGGCAGGCACGTGAGATTGACCAACCAGAGAGCACGAAATGTGACCTTGAGGAGCAGCACGGAGGCTGTGCGCCTGGGGTGTGTGAGTGAGTGAATTTCCAATTTTATTATTGTGTCTTCCTGCCTCACTGGTTTCCCGGTTTCCTTATCGTAAACAAACAGAACTGATAAGGGCATTTCGCGTTTTTCGTTTAACGTAAACTATTCGTGTTTGTCGGTCGTGAAAAAGTGCGTCATTCCAGAAACTGGCCGCCCCTTGCCGTCTGTACCTGGACTCCAGCAGACGTTAAAATTTAAAAATCGTGCAGATTCGTACCGTAAGTTTAATGTCAAATAATATTCGACTTCTTATAATATTATTACAAGAAGGTAGATTGGTTTTGCAGATGTGAAGTGACGAAGAAATTATTTGAGGCTTGGGTTAAAGACGGCATAAGTGATCTCCCATTTAGCCAAAAAAACGCATTGGCTGTCTCCCATAAAAACGCTCTGGTAGATTTGCGTATATTGGGTCGTCAAAATATAATTAATGCAACAACTCAACAGTGCATATCATCTTAATCTGATGCAAAAAACCAAAACGGTTAACAAAAATAGGTACATTCTGTCTCGAATTATCGTTAATTTTTCTTCCGAGTTGGACGATGTTTTGAATCATCACGGGCAAATACACAATGTCAATTTATAGTATTGTCAGTATAGGCGGTTTTATGTCACTGCTGTATTCATCTTGGATCGCAATTATGATGGTTTTACCGTGTTCAGGTGGATTGTTACTATCATAAATTCAACTCGAGTTCCTCGGGGATTAGCATAGTGTTGGTCTACGGCCATACCACGCAGAACAAACCGGTTCTCGTCCGATCACCGAAGTCAAGCTGCGTCGGGCGTGGTTAGTACTTGTATGGGTGACCGCCTGGGAACACCGCGTGCTGTAGGCATCTTTTTTTGCCCTAAATTTGTTACAGAATGTGCTAAATTACAATTTTTAGCACTCAATTTGGTCGAAAACTTGTATTTTGGAGGATTAAACTTGTTGGTAGGTCAACTATGTCGAATTTAACTGCTATTGGCATACCATTTGGCCTGGAAGTATGTTGTCACGAAGGAATGAGCCAAAGATTCCAATTTTTCTTACAATTTTCATGCATTAGGTAGGTAATAGTTGGTATGACGAGATGGATGAGTCAACGAGAATTGTGCAATCTCTCACTAACATTAAATTCCTGGAGGAGAATTGAACCTGAGACTCGGATTCAGCTCCCTGAAGAATATTCTTTGTCAAAATCTATACCGTTTTGGTTCGTATAGCGTCGGAATAAATGTGCAAAAATGTCATTTCAGCTTTGCAATAAGATGGATGCATTTCGTGGGTTTAGACCTTTGATGATTAAGCATTTCAGAATTTCTGTTAACCACTAGAGAACATTATTTTTCGTGTCTATTGCACCTACGTATTTAGTACCGTTTGCAATTTTAAGATGAAAAAGTTACCAAGATTTATCCCATTTACATATCGTTACATAATTTCTATTTGGCAGAGAAAAGCACCTATTCTGTCCCTTCTCCGTAGCTTCTCCTGATCTCCGTGCACCCCCTGAGTTCAGGGCAGGAGCCGCCACTGCTGTAGACGGTACCTTACGAAAATCGATTGAACTCTCTGCGAATGTTCAACCGTGAATCCCTTGTAACAGCCATAACGTCTACATTTCTCATCCGATTTCGACGGAATTTTCAAGGTTCATGCAGGTTGTAGTAGATACTCCCCTATGAGGGTAGATCAAGGTACTTAGAGATTGATGTTTTGAGAATAACTACTATGCATCGGATCATCTAAGCATTCGGGTTATGGATAAGAGGAAGCTATGTGCCTCACCCACTTGTTTAATTCTCTTCCGATCGAATTTCATGTCACTAAGTGTTCCTCCTTCAGCAAACAAATTTCGTTATGAAGGCATCCACACCTCTCCGATAAGGAATGTTGACATTCTGTCAAACTGATTGTTGACCTTCCTCGATAATATGATTGGCAGGCAAGTATGAATATGCTAATAATGGGAAAGCCGGGTTTTTTCTGACGGGTGATCCTTATTGAAGAATAATAAACCGTTGTGTAATGATTTGGACGGCAGACGGACGGGAACATTTTTATTCGATTTTCGTATTCTAAGTACCTTGAAATGTAAACCAACAAATTTTGAGAGGAGGTTGAAATGTTTTGATTCTTGGTCGATTCCTAAGGTTTTTATTGAAAATAATAAACCAAAACTGCAGGATATAGCCTGTTGTTCCCTCACCCAGTTGTAACTAGGGGCTCGGGGTTGTCAGCAGTCAGTAGATTGTTATGGGCGAATAAAGAACTTTCAGTTCCCCTGTGTTTCTTATACACTTCAGGCGGCGACGAGGATAAAAATAATTTGTTAACTTGTCTGATAGACTCCGACAATTTTTGTACATTTTTTGTTGTACCTATTCTAATTCTTTTAATGGGATCAATACATACTCATAAATTAGGAAAACAATTCTGCACCCCCCCCCCCCTGGATAGGATAACTGACTGCCACTGTTTTCAGTGTGTGTAAGCAGAAATAGAAGGCCTCAAGCCATCCTTGGTTTTAAATTTTGGTTTATTATTTTCAATAATGAACCTTTGGAATCGACCAAGAAAAAACTTTTTGTAACACCCCCTCAAAATTTTATGGTTTACATTTCAAGGTAAGTATGTAGAATCATCTACGAATAAAATCACTCGCGATGAGATTGTGGAAAACCATTTTAATAAAAACGGAGTTGAGTAGAATGTTGTCTATTTCCACGAAAATAATGAGTTACAAGTTAAATCGATTTCGACGGTTAGGTCATCATCAGTAACAAACAATAACGTTATTGTTTGTTACTGATGATGACCTAACCGTCGAAATCGATTTAACTTGTAACTCATTATTTTCGTGGAAATAGACAACATTCTACTCAACTCCGTTTTTATTAGAATCATCTAATCGAATAAAAATTTGGCCCGCCGTCCGCTGTACGCGGCACTTTTGCCACTTAGCATTGACCGATTTTGATGAAATTTGGTATGTAGGCTCCATTTCGGGTCTAGTTGTGTCCCGAAGATTTTGGTTGATGTGGGTTAAGTCTAAGGGTTCCAAAATGAATTTTGAAATTTTGAAAACGCCCTACTAAAAAATTTCGATATATCGAAATTTTAAAATTTTTAATAATAATTTAATAATTTTAATAATAAGAAATGTTAAAAATTCTATAGAATCTTAAATTGAAGGAAAAACAATACCTTTATATATAAAGGTTACGTACCGTAAGGTATTACGTACCGTAATCCCAGGAATACTAACTGGGAACTCTATCGAGAAATCCTAAAGCAAGACCTTGAAGGACTTGATAGAGAAATATGCACTTCAGAGCAACTCGATGTAATAGCAACTGAAGTGCAAGCCGCAATAACTAAAGCCTATGAAGAAAGCTGCGAGCTGATTACCAAAGCGAGCAACCGAAATGCTCCATGGTGGAGTCGTAAACTAGAAAGATTGCGTACTCTTGCGAGGAGGCTCTTCAATAGGGCCAAAAGGACTGGAGAGTGGGACTTATATAAAAGACACCACTCCGAATATACTATGGCACTAAGAAGAGCAAAAAGGTCATCCTGGAGGAACTTCTGTGAAGGATTGGAAGAGGTCTCTGCAGTAGCTAAATTGCAGAAAGTTCTTTCCAAGGATAGGCCGAACCAAATTGGTTTACTTCAGAAGGCAGATGAAAGTTATACAAATGACGTCAAGGAGACTCTGGAACTCCTAATGGGAGTGCACTTTCCAGGCTCCGTCGTTATACCAGGGGACCATTGGCCCCATGCTCAGGACAGAGAAGAAGATATATATCTGCCGAACCGAAGAGTCCTAAAACGAGCAAAACAAATTTTTACTTCCAATAAGGTTAAATGGGCGATCAAATCGTTCCAACCTTATAAGTCTCCAGGAGGCGATGGCATTTTTCCAGCTCTTCTTCAGCAGGGACTGGAGATGCTTAGCCCAATAATTCTGAAGACTTATATAGCTAGCTATTCCCTAGCATACATACCAAATGTATGGAGGAAGGTGAGAGTGGTGTTTATTCCAAAGGCTGGTAAATCCTCCTCAACACAGCCTAAATCGCAGAGACCCATCAGCCTCACCTCTTTCCTCTTGAAGGCAATGGAAAAAATCATTGGCCAGACGATCAGGGATGATCATCTCAGCAAGAACCCTATTGCAAAGGCCCAGCATGCCTATCAAAAGGGTAGATCAACTGAGACTGCTCTCTCAGACACTTTCTCACTGATTGAAAGGGCCTTGGAATCAAAAGAAGTGGCCCTCTGATGTTTCCTGGACATAGGGGGTGCTTTCGATAACACCAACTATGTTTCACTGGAAAGAGCAGCTAGAAACAAAGGGATCGAAGACCCTACCACCCACTGGATCAAAGCTATGTTGATCAGTAGGGTGATTACTACCACACAGGGCGGGGCGAGCATCACTGTTCTAGCTAACAGAGGTTGCCCGCAAGGAGGGGTTCTTTCCCCACTGCTCTGGCTGTTGGTGGCTGACGAGTTACTTGAAACTCTAACTCGTGCAGGTTTTGAGGTAATAGCCTACGCGGATGATCTTAACATAATAGTTAGGGGCAAATTCGACTGCGTCGTATCAGACCGAATGCAGTGTGCTCTGAATATCGTCCAAAAATGGTGCTCAGACCAAGGGCTTCATGTTAACCCAGAAAATACCACTATTGTTCCCTTCACGAACAGAAGGAAACTATCTCTAAAAACTCCCTATCTTCATGAGCAGAGTATTTCGTTCTCCAACGAAGTTAAATATCTGGGGGTTGTGATAGACCATAAACTCTTGTGGAACAAGCACCTAGAGTGTATCCTAAATAATGGGCTTGTCACAGAATACTCGGAAAAACATGGGGTCTAACGCCCAAAATGACCTCCTGGTCATACAAAGCGATTGTCAAACCCATGGTCACCTATGCCTCAGTAGCATGGTGGCAAAAAACAAACCAGGCTACATCTATGCTCCAGCTAACCAAACTACAAAGGCAAGCATGCCTTGGTATATCTGGAGCAATGAGTACCATCCCTTCAGCAGCACTAGAGGTTCTTCTTGACCTCACCCCTCTACATATCTTTGTTCAGAGGACAGCCTTTCTGGGGGCTATCAGAATGCTGCACTCGGGAAAACTCAAACTCCCCCCTCGTAAAGGGAGCCACCTGGAAATACTGGACCAAGTCCACACCGATCCAGTGGCCAAGTCAGTCCCTGACATTATGTCAGAGAGAATGAACTTTTACCTACCCTTTAGAGTGATCATCAATGATCGTGAATGCTGGAAAAGAGGCACGCCTCAATATGAACCAGGTTCACTTCTGTGGTACACAGATGGGTCTGTGATGAATGGAAAAGCTGGCCTAGGGATCAAAGGCCCAAATTTCAGCCTTACTAAACCCCTTGGAACAACAGCGACCATTTATCAGGCTGAAACCCATGCCATAGAAATATGCGCACGAGAGATCGCCAAAAAACGACTCAAAGGTGCAAGAATTTACATAATGTCTGATAGCCAGGCAGCCCTAAAGGCCATTGCAGCCTACTCAATAACATCAAGGCTAACCTGGGATTGTCCGAACTCCCTGAAGGCTGCGGCTCGGGGCAATAAGTTAACTTTGCTCTGGGTCCCTGGCCATGAAGGAGTAGATGGCAATGAAGAAGCCGATCGACTCGCTAAGCAGGGTTCGGAATCCCAATGTTTTGGTCCTGAACCCCTACTCGGGGTTACCAAGAGCTTCATTACTCAACAGGTCCAAAAATGGGAGGATAGCAAGAGAGCTGCGTACTGGCGCAACACTCCAAAGCAGAGGCAAGCCAAGCAGCTAATCACCATCTCCAAAAAAAGAGCAAAAGCTCTGCTGTCGCTAAGGAGGAAGGACCTTCGCACCATTGTGGGTCTCCTGACTGGCCATTGCCCCCTGAGATACCATCTCAACAAGATGGGCAAGGCCAGGACAGTTGAATGTCGACTCTGCTGCGAAGGAGTCGAAACAGCAGAACACATCCTCTGTGAGTGTCCTGCTGTAGCATCTACCAGATTCCGGCATTTCGGTAAGGTACTCTTGTCCCGGCCGAAATTGCTCGGAAAACGCCCGAAAAACTTCTTCACTTTGTGAAAGAAGAGGTTTTCAAACAGGCACTTAAGTGAAAAAGGGAATCCGGTCACAATAGATCAAACCTATGGTCTCAGTGACTAAGGGCTTGCCCCGTCCCAGTAAATCAAAAAAAAAAAAAATAAAAAAATAAAGGTATTGTTTTTCCTTTATATATAAAGGTATTGTTTTTCCTTCAATTTAAGATTCTATAGAATTTTTAAAAATGTTTAGACCACCCGGAGCTCTGTAGGACAAACCGTTCGCTCTCTACGAAAATTTAAGGTTTGGACGTACGACAAATCAGAAACATGAGTGTGAATCGCTAGAGAGGCCTAATCTCCGTTCAAATTATAGCTGACCGAAATGCGATCGATGTTTTTCTTCATGTTGGATGGTTGGTGGCTTTGCAGACGAGTGATCTATAGAAAAATAATAAACCATTGTGTAATAATTTGCAGCGTTTTTGATAATTCTCGCTAGCTTGTACTCGAGCTCCCGGAACTCAATATTTCCTTTCTTCACTGTTCGCTGAAAAAAGTACGCATCGTTAAATCGCCAATTTTCAGGGAGACTCATTCAAAGGGTGAAAACTTGATTAAAGTTTCTTCATCACGTCACATTATTGGCTATTTGACTCTTGGAGCAAACGAGATACGATTTCCCGTACCTACCGAGAAGTAGGTTACATTCCAAGCGAGATCAAATAATCATAAAGTCTAAATATGTTCGTACAAACGACGCGGTCATGCTGGGAATTAATTTTCCAGGGAATTCAAACACTGTTTTTCATATTTTGTCATTACAGACGTTCTCGCTGTTCGAATTCTTGAAGATCGTTCGAAGGTTTGCCTTTGAGCTTGTCAGTTATGGGTTTCGAACGAATGGAAATCCCGTTATTCATCCTCTAAAAACCCCGTTGAATCGTAAAATAATAAACTCGTAAAAATGATAATTCGAAAATACGGTAGCTTCGTTATATACATAGACTTTACAGGTTTGGAAAGAAGTTCATTTTTATTGCTCACTCGGCAGAGCAGTAGTTTGTAGTTCAGTTTTCAGGCTCGGGGAGTAGGAAATGCACCATTCAAAATATGTCGAGTTGTGGTGTCTCTTCGAGGGTATTTGGTGAAAGAGCTGCCGAACGAATCCGTGAGAATGGTAAATATTAAAGGACAAATTCCTCCTGGCTCGGCTGTCGTATCGAAAGGTGGGCAACGAAACCTGGCGGAGAAGATGAGTTGCGGGACGTGCGGAGGTTGTGGAAAAACTTCTTTGAGGATTGTGGCGAATCACGCTGTTAATGGCGAACATTCGCGGTGATTTACGGCGATCTGGAGGTTTACTGCGGGGTTTACGGTGAGAGTCCTATCTAGTCCTATCGCAATCACGTGTCTCCTCAGGATCATAGGCAGCAGTAAAACCAGACGGTTTTCACGGCTCCCTCGCATATTCACGGGAAGAAAAAAACCGCAAAGGAAAAACTCGTGTTTTCGAGCCGCAGCCCCGCGTGAAATCCACCATCTTTCAGCGAATTTCCGAAGGAAATGAAGCAAAGGCCTCAACATTTTTAATATGGAAATACCGGAAATGGAAATAGGGTATCGTCTACACGCCAATTAAAAGAATCCCACAACATTTCATCAAATTCGGATGAACAATGTAGGAGTTATAGCTGTTACAAGGATTTTACGTTTGCGCATGCGCAGAGGCTCCTGTTAATTTGGAGGCCGTGATTTTTATAGGAGACCATCTACACTCCAATCCGCATGATCCCTGAAAATGTCTTCGAAATCGGATGGAAAATGTGGAAGTTTTGGGTGTTACAAGGAATTCACGTTTGCGCATGCGCAGCAGCTACTATCAGTCCGGGGGTGATTATTTTCATAGGGGACCGTCAAAACGCTAACCCGCACAATCCCTGAACATTTCCACGAAATCGGACAATAACTTCGTATGGTTATGCCCTTTACAAGGATTTCATGACAGACACACAGACAGACAGACACGGAACCAAAATTGTTCAGAAAGGTCTGAAACGTAAAAGGCGAGTGGAAATTTTGATCTTGAGGAACTTTTTTTCAACCTTGAAAAGTGAAAACAAAGCTTCCGGTACCTTGGTAGACTCGGAAGCGAAAAATCGAGCGAGTGAATAGTAGGTCCAGCAGAGCTCCGGGTGTTCTCATTCGATTCTGACAATTCAATGCTATGGGGTATTTGGGGGTCGGAAATTCTGGCTTTTGACCTCAAATTTGGATTCAGCACCATTGAAAACCTCTACACTCCAACTGTATGCCTATTGATACTATAACATGTGGTAGAAAAATTAAACAAAGAGATCACACATTTCAAAAAAAGGCGGGCCTCCATGAAGGCACACGCACTACGCGGCGGGCTAGTGTGTGTGTAGTGTTTTATAGTATCCAAGGCCACGAGACAGGGGCGTTGGGTGACTGTTTTTTTTCTTTTTTAATGACTGAACACCTTGCAATTCGTTATTCTGGTACCAATCCGCCTAATTCTAATGGGGGGTGCGCCTTGATTTATTTTAGATTTTTAATCAAAAGTAGACTGCATCCTGAGAATTTGGCACCAACCGCGACCTTCTAGCGTGAGTAGATCTGTTTCTATGATTTATCGAAGTTCAGACCATTTATGACGTCACGGACTACAATCATCACGAGACTTCAAGATTGCAAGACTGAGAAACTACGAGACTACAATCACCACAAGACTGCAAGATTGCAAGATTGAGAAACTACGAGACTACAATCACCACGAGACTGCAAGATTGCAAGACTGAGAAACTACGAGACTACAATCACCACGAGACTACAATCACCATGAGACTGCAAGATTGCAAGACTTGGAAACCACAAGACTACAATCACCACGAGACCGCAAGATTGCAAGACTTTGAAACCACAAGACTACAATCACCACGAGACTGCAAGATTGCAAGACTTTGAAACCACAAGACTACAATCACCACGAGACCGCAAGATTGCAAGACTTTGAAACCACAAGACTACAATCACCACGAGACTGCAAGATTGCAAGACTTGGAAACCACAAGACTACAATCACCACGAGACTGCAAGATTGCAAGACTTGGAAACCACAAGACTACAATCACCAGGAGACTGCAAGATTGCAAGACTTGGAAACCACAAGACTACAATCACCACGAGACCGCAAGATTGCAAGACTTGGAAACCACAAGACTACAATCACCACGAGACTGCAAGATTGCAAGACTTTGAAACCACAAGACTACAATCACCACGAGACCGCAAGATTGTAAGACTTTGAAACCACAAGACTACAATCACCATGAGACTGCAAGATTGCAAGACTTTGAAACCACAAGACTACAATCACCACGAGACCGCAAGATTGCAAGACTTTGAAACCACAAGACTACAATCACCAGGAGACTGCAAGATTGCAAGACTTGGAAACCACAAGACTACAATCACCAGGAGACTGCAAGATTGCTAGACTTTGAAACCACAAGACTACAATCACCACGAGATTGCAAGACCGCGAGACTTTCGAACCTGAAAACTGCAATCACCACGAGACCAGAAGAGTGCGAGACTACATTCCTACGAGACTTTTAAACGGATATCAGGACATTTCTGGCTGCTCGATGTATTTTAGCGTTGGGCCCTAAGGATTTCACATAGCCAAGAGGATTGCCAGTTCGCCTTACTGACCACCTCACACAATATTACAAGTCGGTAGTTTGTGGTAGTTTGTTCTATCCTGATAGAAGGGGTTTCCAACTCACACAAGAACCAGAAAGTGGATCGATGATGACGGGAGCGATCATAAGGAAGAGAGATCGACCCTTCTGAAGGAAAACCGTGAGGACTCGGGGAAAAAGAGCAGCAGAGGTGCGAGCGATGAGTGAGGGCGGCTGGAGGGGGACTCGCCCGACACCCCAGTTCTCCTACAAATGCACAAATGCGATCGATAACGCTGCACGTCTGCTACGGCTGTTTCTCAGCCCTCCCCGTCCCCTCGGATCGTCTTCCGACAACATCTACGATTACGGCGACCTTGGAGTGCAGCCCCGCGCTTCATCTTCTCGTCCTTCAGAACACATTCAGCCCACGCCTGAGCTTTAAAACGCTGCAAATTAATACTCAAAGGTTTATTATTTTTATGTGTAGATCACTCGCCTGCGAAGAACACAGCTTTGCCATTGTTACCACCTACTCACTATATTCTTTCTTCACAGTGAAGTTTAATTCGAAGAAATGAAGAGTTGTGGGTTGGATTACTGGTTGCTAAGGACGCAAAACCAAGTACAACTCGGGAAACGCTAAAATTTGAAGGGAGATTAGGCCTCTTTTGCGATTCACACTCGTGTTTCTGATTTATCTTAAGTCCAACCCTTAGGAGCTAATGGTTGGTCCGACAGTGCTCTGGGTGGTCTCATTCAATTCTAAAAATTCTATTCTATTCTAAATTGATGGAAAAACAATACCTTTTTCGACATTCCAGCCCTTATTTTTCAACCCTTGGGAGTGACTGAAATCAACCAAAAGGTTCGGGGCACAACTAGACCCCAAATGGAGCCCACATACCAAATTTCATCAAAATGGGTCCATGGTAACTAAGAAAAATTCTGCGTTCCGGCGGACGGACGGCACAATATTGGTTTATTATTTTCAATGATAAACCTATGGAATATACCAAGAAAAAAATCTTTAGCCCCCCTAAAATTTGTTGGTTTCAAGGTACTTAGAACCCAAAAATCTAATAAAACTTTTGCCGTCCGTACTCGGCACTTTCCGTAGTTACCTTGGACCAATTTTGATGAAATTTGGTATATGGGCTCCATTTGGGGTCTAGTTGTGCCCCGAAGCTTTTAGTTTGTAGGGGGAAGGTATTCTCTCACTCTACAAATAACAACAATCTGACTCCAACAGATAATGAAATGTATTACCGAATATGAACAAACTATTAGCAATTTTTAGAACGGAAACTGAACTGACAAGAATTAATTAGCAGCTAGAAAGCACGGAAAAAAAGGCGGCGAAAAATTGACGTCGAAAGATCAAATCTGAAATTTTGTAACATGTGTTCTAATTGGAAAATTTGGAATTTTGTTAACAACAACTCTAGTGACACTGAAATTTCAAAAACGCCCTAGGTCAAAAAATTCTGATGTAAAGGTATTTTTTTCATCAATTTAAAGAAGTATAGAATTTTAAGGATCGAATGAGACCACCCAGATGTCTGTAGGACCAACCGTTTGGTTCCTATGAGAGCTCAAAGGTTGAACTTACGATAAATCAGAAACACGAGTGTGAATCGCAAAAGAGGCCTAATCTCCGTTTGAAGTTTAGCTGACCACAAACTGTGTACCGCCTTCGGCGCTGTTGAAGTCGGTCAAAAATGGGACTGTTGGTCGATCGAGTTGCATTAAGTTTTGCGTCCTTATAAGCTATAGCAACCAGTAATTAAATTTCTAACGAAGGCACCCACAACTCTTTATTTCTTCGAATTGAGTTTGAGTCGTTTATTTCCTACAACACGTTGATTGTGAAGTAGGAAGGTTGTATCTATGGTTGGTAGGTACTGACAATGGTAAAGCTTCGTTTTTCACAGACTAGTGATCTATATAGGAAAATATTAAAGATTTGTTTAATATTCTGCGCAGTTTTTATTCGTTTTTTGGATTCTACATACCTTGAAACGTAAACCAACAAACTTTAAGGGGGTGTTAAATTTGTTTCTTCTTGTTCGATTCCAAACGAGCATTATTGATAATAATAAACCAAAACGTTATTCAAGTAGCTGCGACACGTAGCTTCCTCGTATCCATAACACGATTGTATTGATCCAAATCGAATCGATACGTGTTTATTTGAAGCAGCAAGTTTATTACTATGTAGACAACATGGACGTCAATGTATACGATTGTTAAAGAAAGAATAACAAATCGCCAGCAAAAAACTTGACTAAAATATCCTAAAATACACTAAAAGTGTCCCGTAGGGGACCTCAAAACTTCAAGCGTCGTTTCTAAAACTGAAAAAGATGAAATTTCAAGATTAATTCTCGATGTGCCACGTTCAGCAACAGGCTGACATGTTTTAGAAACGATAGACGAGCACTCAAAAATACAAAATGCAACCCTTGCCTGAACGTCGCTTTTGTTTTCTGCTTGCATTCTACATGAAAGCCGATACTGCACGAGAGCACAAGCTTGACAATAGTGAAACAACAAGTCAACAGAAGCGGATGCACCTGACAAAAGCCTCGCTCATTCATAACTGGCTGAGATTTTCATAGAAAGGAGGGCGACGGGTGTTTGAACCCGATTCTTCGAGTGTGGCTTTGAGGGCTCTCACGACTCTGTGGCCGCCTCGCATTGTCGACTTATCAACGACGACACACCAACCCTTCGACTAACTTTGCTTCTTCATACTCACTTGTGTTCAGAAAAGAGCCACTTACGAGAGATCGCATTTTTTCTACTTCCTCCCTTCGAGACATTTTTAGGCCTGAAACATCGCTGAAACGTACAATCCAAAAATCGAACAAAAATTCCGTCGTCCGTCCGCGGCACTTTCCCCACTTAGCATTGACCAATTTTGATGAAATTTGGTATGTAGGCTCCATTTGGGATCCAGTTGTGCCCCGAATATTTTGGTTGATGTAGGTCACTTCTAAGGGTCCCAAAATCAATTTTGAAATCTTGAAAACACCCCTAACTCAAAAATTCTGAATAAAGGTATTGTTTTTCCTTCAATTCAAGATTCTATAGAATTTTAGAATTTTTTGAGATCTGTAGGACAAACCGATCGCTCCCTACGAGAATTCAAGGGTTGGACGTACGATAAATCAGAAACACGAGTGTGAATCGCAAAAGAGGCCTAATCTCCGTTCAAATTTTAGCGTTTCTCGAGTTGTACTTGGTTTTGTCGTCCATGTTTTCTTCAAGTTGGTTGGTGGTATCAATGGCAAAGCCGTGTTCTTTGCAGACGAGTGATCTACATAGAAAAATAATAATCAGCAACACGAGTGTGAATCGCAAAAGAGGCCTAATCTCCGTTCAAATTTTAGCTGACCGAAATGCGATCGATGTTTTTCTTCATATTGGATGGTTGGTGGCTTCTGAGACGAGTGATCTATATAGAAAAATAATAAACCATTTTGTAATAATTTGCAGCGTTTTTGGCAACTTTCTCGGTCAATGACTCGTGTTGAATGTGTTAACTGACATAGACCCATATTCGGGTCAACCAATTCAATTCTCTAATATTTCAATTTTCGTTCCTGTTTGATAATTGCTGGTCTGACCAAAATATCTGAGATAAATAAATTCATGAGATTTCATGAAAAAATGAAATTGGTTGACAAGGTTATTGATCAATATGATGTTTACCCTCGGTCCCTATATTAAAGGAGTTAGTATTTATAAAAGGGATCTCTCGCGTAATTTGAAGGAATTTAAAAGTTTCATATTTAACTTGAGGTACAAATGGTACGTAAACGAAGTAAAAATTGAGTTCGAGAGAAAGATGGAACCTATTTGTAATAAAAACCACATAAATTGCTTCATGATGGAAGTTCCTTAGCGCCACAACTGGTCAGATGGAAATAGTGGTGTTTTTCCGTTGGTTTCATCGATTTGTGCAGGTTGGGACCTTCATCAGGCACTTCTTCAGCTAGAAAATGGACGATGCATTTTTTGATCCATGCAAGAAAGGGCCCCTATTCCATTAAATAAAGGCCCCTATTCCTGCATTAAATTCAACACGGCATCGTGTTCCCCTGTGCCTCCTCACTTTGTTTTCCCAATCACCTGGACAATCTACTCAGCTAATCCAGAGGCCTTTGAACAAGGAAATCACTTGTAAGTCTGCTGATTACTTTATCTTCAGTCTATTCTGATAGTAAAACCTTTGCTTTGCTCAATACAAAAAATTTCAATACAAAAAAATTGGTACTTTGGGGACATTTTGATGATCCATCCTCTATCGCGATCGGGTTCGTTTATTTATTCATGTTTGAAAACAGAAAAAAAAAATTCTGCAAGATCTCCCACATCATTAATCACACTAGATTACAAAATTTAGGGGTGGTCTGGCTGCCTCGTTCTTTCACCACTTTTCTTATGGTATTTGGTGCGCTGAATACGAATCTGACGTCAGTTTTTTTTGTTTATGTCGGATTTTCAAGATATAGCTAGATTTAAGATTTTTCTAGTTCTCACTTTTCTTCATTTTTTAGTGAAAACTCATCTTGCTCAAATCTCCTCAAAAAGTACTCAGACTTATAGCAAATTTCATGTAGAATCCGAATATGTACTTAGTTTTTAAGTAAAACTGTGTTAAACTACCTATTTTCCAAAAAACGTATCAAAAAACACCGGTTCTCAACGTTTTTTCTTCGGGGTTTCCCTTACATTTTGCCACTTGAAAAAAAAATTAAGGCTAAAAAATTTTCTTGGGCTTTTAATTTGTAGGGGGGACACCCCAGAGGAGAATGAGACCAATCGCAGCCTCCTAAACCCATTAATATCGAAGGAAAGAGCTTTTTCATGGCACTGAGATGAAAATTCACAAAAACCGTTAGTTAATTTTTCGAGATAAGTATGTGCGTTCCTAAATCTATTTTCCTCAAATGGATTTTCCTTTCTTCTACATTTTTTATGCTTGTCACCTATTAAGAGTAAGATCGAAAATAGGTACTCAAAGGGGGAAAATCATAATTGGGAAACTCTTGTTTTGTTAAGTGATTTTAATTCAGTTTTAAAAACGAAACACAATAAACTGCAGAAAAGTTAACGGTGTAAATCTGTTTCATGAAGGCTCAGATGAATCAATAGTTGGTATAATGTTTGGTTATTCCTCCACCTCAGAGGTTTCATCGCCGGCATCTATGTAGAGAAAACTTCGCCGCCTGAGGTAAATCTCTTATAGGTAATAAGGTCCAACAATAGTCCGCCATCATGTGAACTTCCCAATACCCTTTGTACCGTTCTTCCATGGTTTTCATATCTTGGTGAAACCTCTGAGGTGGAGGAATAACCAAACATTATACCAACTATTGATTCATCTGAGCCTTCATGAAACAGATTTACACCGTTAACTTTTCTGCAGTTTATTGTGTTTCGTTTGTAAAACTGAATTAAAATCACTTAACAAAACAAGAGTTTCCCAATTATGATTTACTCCCCCTTTGAGTACCTATTTTCGATCTTACTCTTAATAGGTGACAAGCATAAAAAATGTAGAAGAAAGGAAAATCCATTTGAGGAAAATAGATTTAGGAACGCACATACTTATCTCGAAAAATTAACTAACGGTTTTTGTGAATTTTCATCTCAGTGCCATGAAAAAGCTCTTTCCTTCGATATTAATGGGTTTAGGAGGCTGCGATTGGTCTCATTCTCCTCTGGGGTGTTTCCCCTACAAATTAAAAGCCCAAGAACATTTTTTTAGCCTTAATTTTTTTTCAAGTGGCAAAATGTAAGGGAAACCCGAAGAAAAAACGTTGAGAACCGGTTGTTTTTGATACGTTTTGTGGAAAATAAGGGGGGTTAAACACAGTTTTACTTAAAACTAAGTACATATTTGGATTCTACATGAAATTTCCTATAAGTCTGAGTACTTTTTGAGGAGATTTGAGCAAGATGAGTTTTCACTAAAAATGAAGAAAAGTGAGAACTAGAAAAATCTTAAAACTATCTATATCTTGAAAATCCGACATAAACAAAAAAAAATGACGTCAGATTCGGATTCAGCGCACCAAATACTATAAGAAAGTGGTGAAAGAACGTGGCAGCCAGACCACCCCTAAATTTTGTAATCTAGTGTTATTTATATTATAAGGGAAAAAACAGGCCATAATTTCAAAAATGAAACAACTTATTGCTGGGAAAGGGCAACGGCCCATGATACTTGGCAAATCTCATTTCATGAGAAAGCTATGTGCCTCACCCACTAGCAAAAATCTCTCGAGTTGTTCCAATATCGTAATTTGTAACCGAAGAGGTGAACTTAATTTGGGTTTTGGGGAAGTATCGTTCGGAATATCATCCAACTTATTGTGAGAAATAAATTACAGAGCATTTCTGCATAGCATTCCATTCCATCTAGAGACTTTTGCCCGTTATCTGTAGCGCACCTACCTCGGCAAAGGGCTTAAAAAAGCATTCACTTGTCTCTGTTGAACAATCGCCTTGGAAATGAGATTGCCCTCCGCCCAGCTCACCGAAATGAGAAAGTCAATGAGGACCCCCCTAATAAACGGAGGGCGTCGCGCATAATGCGGCCCTTTTCCCCCTCCACCGCCTTTCTATTCCCTAAATCTTGGGTTTTTGTGATGAAAAGCAACTCGGAGTCTCAAAGCAACAATAGGTAACGCCACTCTGTGAGAGGAAGGAAAGTAGAACGCAACGAAGCGTTTGAAGTCAGTCCTTCTCAGGTACGAAAGGGAGCCAATCACGTTTGTCAATATTCGGAAGGATCGTTCCTAAGAATATTTTTATCGAAATGATGGTGTTTTTGGTCTTTTTTGTTGGCGTATAACCCAATGAAACCTTTGAATCCTTTCAGAATCAATCAAACAGGAAAAAACTATTTACCTCGGCCGTTTCTTTGCCAGAACCTTCTGCGTTCTTTTGGATTCATTCAATTATTAGATGGAATAGAAATTATAGTAAAACACGTCGTCTGACGGTCGTCAGCATCTTATTCTTCTCCTGTGCACCGTGGTGATACTTGGAGGATTGGCCTTCTGTGAACTGATTTGTGGAGATATGGAAAAGGATTGAGAAAGTCAGGATGGATGCCAGAATGCTCTCTACATAATTCATCCGCTGTGAAAGTGCAGGGATCTGATGGTTTAGGCGCTGCTTTTGATCCCTCATGACTCCCTGCAAAACTCAGGAAAACTGCACTTTCAAGCTGTGATTTGACTGATTGCAGGCACAGGAAGAAGAGCTGTAATTGTCATTGAACTCAGTACAGATGTTGAGGGATTACAGACTCTGCATGCGGTTGAAGGTGCTTTGTCATCTAGCGGCTGGGATTTTGAGAGGGAGAGATTGTATCACATGCCAAGTAAGGGTAAGAAGCTCGACATCGTTGCTGTCAAGCCCGACCAGTCTTGCATTATCCTGGATATGCAGCTTGGACATGGAGCAGACTTGGCGGGCTAAGATAAGAATGTATGATAGAGATGATTTACGGCAAGCGGTGTCGGAGCTGAAAGGAGTGGCACCCAGCAACACAGGGTGATGGCTGCAACCCTGTCATGGCGCAGGGTGTGGTGCGGGAAAAGTGCCACGGAGTTGCGCGAGTTGGGCATCTCGGTAGGCGTCCTCCGTGGTATCACCAACCGTGTCCTGCTCGGCTCATATTTGAACTGGTGGTCGTTTTATAGAGGCACTTCCCTTCATCCCTCTCTCCCACCCCCACCTTCCTCATCTTCCCTCATCCCTAGGGCCGGCGTCGGGTGAGTCCTGGGCGTCCTCCCCATTATATTTCATTTATTTATTTATAATTATTTATGGTGTGCCCCTGCGTCTTTCAGGGGAGTTTCTAAAAAAAAATAGGTACATCGACACGTCATTGATTGTCATGGTTCAAGATTGAGGTATTTTTTGTATTGGAATACAGAAATGAAGTCACTGGAATAGATAAGTAGGTACTAGAAAACGTGTGCCATGTAGGTGTGGCACATCGCTCTTTTGTACAGATGATCCGATACATAGAGGCTACTCAAAACTTCATTACGCGAGAATCTACTACAATTATTATTACAACTTCCCTCTGAATTACAACTTCCCCCAGACATTTAGTACATGGGCTCCACCTAGTTATGGCACGAAGCTTAATATGATCATTGTCTGTCACAGCTAAGGGGCAAAATGTGGGGGGGGGGGACATTTTCAAAACGCCCCAGCTCGAAAACTTGCGATACACAGCTATTGTTTTGCTTCCGAGTCCTCCAGGATAGCGGAAGCTTTGTTTTCACTTCTTAAGGTTGAAAAAAAAAATGTTCTCCAAAATCAAAATTTCCACTTTCGCTTCCTGAACAATTTAGGTTCCGTTTCTGTCTGTGTGTCATTAAATCCTCGCCACAGCCATAACTTCCACATTTTACATCCGATTTCGATGAAATTTTCAGATATGCGGATTGGGTTGAAGACGGTTCCCTATGAAAATCAATGCCCCCAGACTGATGGGCACTGCGCAAGCGTGAATTTACCTGTAACAGCTATAACTTAACATTTTCCATCCGATTTCGAAGAAATAGTCAGAAATTGTGCGGGTTGCAGTGTAGATGGTCCCCTAAGAGGGTAGTTCACGGTACTCAGATATTGATATTTGAGAGTAGCTATGAGATCTTCTACACAGTCGGGTTATGGATAGTAGAAAGCTGCATCTGAAGTACCTTACTACATAACTCCCTCGGGTACTAGATGCACGTGCACCACCGCGAGCACCCTTCATTAAGGAGAGCCTGATGAAGCGAAAAGCGCATGCTCAGACTCATGAGAGAAATGCAACTTGAAATGGAACCAGGAAACAAATGTACAAACTTCCTGAGGGGTGCAGGAGTGCAGATTCAACTTCCGCAGCCCCACTCTCCAGTCCGCAAGGGTTGAATTCCGCGGCGCCTCGTAATTCCTCGTAGTTACCCGTTAAAGTTGGTGATTACATTTACTCGGCCTTAACTATTTGAGACGAGCTTCCCACCTTCTAAACTCCAAGTTCCTAGTTCTGGTTGCTAGTTAGCGGCTGTCGAAAGGCTCTTCCTTGAGTACGCTCTTCCACAACTTCTCTTCAACGACGATTGTGCATATGTATTTGGTTATCGTACTTTTCGTCCTTCGCCGTGGTGAATTCTCAACTACTCGCTCCAACAAGACGAAGCTATGTTCTAACTTTATTGCGACGATGAAAAAAAAGAAATGGAAGGCACCGCGAGAGTGAATCCATTTTGAACGAAACTATTGGCACCGAGTACACAACAAAGAAGTCATGATTTCCATACGACAAACCTAAGCAGAAAATCTAAACTTTATCACACTGGATCCAGCTGTGAGGATTTCCTCAACAGCACAGTTTTATCAAGAGTCCACTCTTCTGAAATGTTCAAAAAACTCCTCCAAAATAAGAATTGCGACTCGAATTTCACGGTATACCCACAACTTTGGGCTGGTAGGTACTTTCTGTCAAGAAAACAAAGAAACCTTATGCGATAGGGTTGGTAAGAACTGTGTTCTTGGTAGACGGAACCTTTGTGTAATAATTTATATTGTTTTGGATTCTACGTACCTTGAAACGTGTACCATCAAATTTTGAGGCGGTTTAATATTTTTTTAGCTCCAAAGATTCCAAATAACAATCCAAAAGTGAAGAAATACCACTTCAAATAGAAGCCTCACAAAAAAAGCAGGGCATTGTTGCTTCCGAGTCTACCAAGGTAGCGGAAACATTGTTTTCACCTTTCAAGGATAAAAAAGTCCTCCAAAATCAAAACTTCAACTCGCGTTTAACGTTTTGAACCTTCCTGAACAATACTGGTTCCTTGTCTGCGTGTCTGTGCTTCCACAAA
>CM019167.2:113963959-113987030 GCA_009739505.2 Apolygus lucorum | reverse complement strand
TGAAATTTGGTATGTAGGCTCCATTTGGGATCCATTGTGCCCCGAATATTTTGGTTGATGTAGGTCACTTTAGGGGTTCCAAAATCAATTTTGAAATCTGAAAAACACCCTAACTCAAAAAATTCTGAATGAAGGTATGTTTTCCTTCAATTCAAGATTCTATAGAATTTTTAGAATTTTTGAGATCTGTAGGACAAACCGATCGCTCCCTACGAGCATTCAAGGGTTGGACGTACGATAAATCAGAAACACGAGTGTGAATCGCAAAAGAGGCCTAATCTCGTTCAAATTTTAGCGTTTCTCGAGTTGTACTTGGTTTTGTCGTCCGTTTTCTTCAAGTTGGTTGGTGGTATCAATGGCAAAGCCGTGTTCTTTGCAGACGAGTGATCTATATAGAAAAATAATAATCAGCAACACGAGTGTGAATCGCAAAAGAGGCCTAATCTCCGTTCAAATTTTAGCTGACCGAAATGCGATCGATGTTTTCTTCATATTGGATGGTTGGTGGCTTCTGAGACGAGTGATCTATATAGAAAAATAATAAACCATTTTGTAATAATTTGCAGCGTTTTTGGCAACTTTCTCGGTCAATGACTCGTGTTGAATGTGTTAACTGACATAGACCCATATTCGGGTCAACCAATTCAATTCTCTAATATTTCAATTTCGTTCCTGTTTGATAATTGCTGGTCTGACCAAAATATCTGATATAAATAAATTCATGAGATTTCATGAAAAAATGAAATTGGTTGACAAGGTTATTGATCAATATGATGTTTACCCTCGGTCCCTATTAAAGGAGTTAGTATTTATAAAAGGGATCTCTCGCGTAATTTGAAAGAATTTAAAAGTTTCATATTGAACTTGAGGTACAAATGGTACGTAAACGAAGTAAAATTGAGTTCGAGAGAAAGATGGAACCTATTTGTAATAAAAACCACATAAATTGCTTCATGAAGGAAGTTCCTTAGCGCCACAACTGGTCAGATGGAAATAGTGGTTTTTTCCGTTTGTTTCATCGATTTGTGCAGGTTGGGACCTTCATCAGGCACTTCTTCAGCTAGAAAATGGACGATGCATTTTTTGATCCATGCAAGAAAGGGCCCCTATTCCATTAAATAAAGGCCCCTATTCCTGCATTAAATTCAACACGGCATCGTGTTCCCCTGTGCCTCCTCACTTTGTTTTCCCAATCACCTGGACAATCTACTCAGCTAATCCAGAGGCCTTTGAACAAGGAAATCAACCTGATTTATAATAAAAAATAATAATAACATTACTTGTAAGTCTGCTGATTACTTTATCTTCAGTCTATTCTGATAGTAAAACCTTTGCTTTGCTCAATACAAAAAAATTTCAATACAAAAAATTGGTACTTTGGGGACATTTTGATGATCCATCCTCTATCGCGATCGGGTTCGTTTATTTATTCATGTTTGAAAAACAGAAAAAAAAATTTCTGCAAGATCTCCCACATCATTAATTACACTAGATTACAAAATTTAGGGGTGGTCTGGCTGCCTCGTTCTTTCACCACTTTCCTTATGGTATTTGGTGCGCTGAATACGAATCTGACGTCAGTTTTTTTGTTTATGTCGGATTTTCAAGATATAGCTAGATTTAAGATTTTTCTAGTTCTCACTTTTCTTCATTTTTTAGTGAAAACTCATCTTGCTCAAATCTCTTCAAAAAGTACTCAGACTTACCTATAGGAAATTTCATGTAGAATCCGAATATGTACTTAGTTTTTAAGTAAAACTGTGTTAAACTACCTATTTCCACAAAACGTATCAAAAAACACCGGTTCTCAACGTTTTTTCTTCGGGGTTTCCCTTACATTTTGCCACTTGAAAAAAAAATAAGGCTAAAAAAATTTTCTTGGGCTTTTAATTTGTAGGGGGGACACCCCAGAGGAGAATGAGACCAATCGCAGCCTCTTAAACCCATTAATATCGAAGGAAAGAGCTTTTTCATGGCACTGAGATGAAAACTCACAAAAACCGTTAGTTAATTTTTCGAGATAAGTATGTGCGTTCCTAAATCTGTTTTTCTCAATTGGATTTTCCTTTCTTCTACATTTTTATGCTTGTCACCTATTAAGAGTAAGATCGAAAATAGGTACTCAAAGGGGGAGTAAATCATAATTGGGAAACTCTTGTTTTGTTAAGTGATATTAATTCAGTTTTACAAACGAAACACAATAAACTGCAGAAAAGTTGACGGTGTAAATCTGTTTCATGAAGGCTCAGATGAATCAATAGTTGGTACAATGTTTGGTTATTCCTCCACCTCAGAGGTTTCATCGCCGGCATCTATGTAGAGAAAACTTCGCCGCCTGAGGTAAATCTCTTTTAAGGTCCAACAATAGTCCGCCATCATGTGAACTTCCCAATACCCTTTGTACCGTTCTTCCATGGTTTTCATATCTTGGTGAAACCTCTGAGGTGGAGGAATAACCAAACATTATACCAACTATTGATTCATCTGAGCCTTCATGAAACAGATTTACACCGTTAACTTTTCTGCAGTTTATTGTGTTTCGTTTGTAAAACTGAATTAAAATCACTTAACAAAACAAGAGTTTCCCAATTATGATTTACTCCCCCTTTGAGTACCTATTTTCGATCTTACTCTTAATAGGTGACAAGCATAAAAAATGTAGAAGAAAGGAAAATCCATTTGAGGAAAATAGATTTAGGAACGCACATACTTATCTCGAAAAATTAACTAACGGTTTTGTGAATTTTCATCTCAGTGCCATGAAAAAGCTCTTTCCTTCGATATTAATGGGTTTAGGAGCTGCGATGGGTCTCCTTCTCATCTTGGTGGTGTTTCCCCCTACAAATTAAAAGCCCAAGAAAACATTTTTTTAGCCTTAATTTTTTTCAAGTGGCAAAATGTAAGGGAAAACCCGAAGAAAAAACGTTTGAGAACCGGTGTTTTTTGATACGTTTGTGGAAAATTAAGGGGTAAACACAGTGGTACTTAAAAACTAAGTACATATTTGGATTCTACATGAAATTTCCTATAAGTCTGAGTACTTTTTGAGGATGATTTGAGCAAGATGAGTTTTCACGAAAAAATGAAGAAAAGTGAGAACTAGAAAAATCTTAAAACTATCTATATCTTGAAAATCCGACATAAACAAAAAAAATGACGTCAGATTCGGATTCAGCGCACCAAATACTATAAGAAAGTGGTGAAAGAACGAGGCAGCCAGACCACCCCTAAATTTTGTAATCTAGTGTTATTTATATTTATAAGGGAAAAAAACAGGCCATAATTTCAAAAATGAAACAACTTATTGCTGGGAAAGGGGCAACGGCCCATGATACTTGGCAAATCTCATTTCATGGAGAAAGCTATGTGCCTCACCCACTAGTAAAATCTCTCGAGTTGTTCCAATATCGTAATTTGTAACCGAAGAGGTGAACTTAATTTTGGGGTTTTGGGGAAGTATCGTTCGGAATATCATCCAAATTATTGTGAGAAATAAATTACAGAGCATTTCTTGCATAGCATTCCATTCCATCTAGAGACTTTTGCCCGTTATCTGTAGCGCACCTACCTCGGCAAAGGGCTTAAAAAAAGCATTCCACTTGTCTCTGTTGAACAATCGCCTTGGAAATGAGATGCCCTCCGCCCAGCTCACCGAAATGAGAAAGTCAATGAGGACCCCCTAATAAACGGAGGGCGTCGCGCATAATGCGGCCCTTTTCCCCCTCCACCGCCTTTCTATTCCCTAAATCTTGGGTTTTTTGTGATGAAAAGCAACTCGGAGTCTCAAAGCAACAATAGGTACGCCCTCTGTGAGAGGAAAGTAGAACGAAACGAAGCGTTTGAAGTCAGTCCTTCTCAGGTACGAAAGGGAGCCAATTCACGTTTGTCAATATTCGGAAGGATCGTTCCTAAGAATATTTTTATCGAAATGATGGTGTTTTTTGGTCTTTTTTGTTGGCGTATAACCCATGAAAACCTTTGAATCCTTTCAGAATCAATCAAACAGGAAAAACTATTTACCTCGGCCGTTTCTTTGCCAGAACCTTCTGCGTTCTTTTGGATTCATTCAATTATTAGATGGAATAGAAATTATAGTAAAACACGTCGTCTGACGGTCGTCAGCATCTTTATTCCTTCTCCTGTGCACCGTGGTGATACTTGAGAGGCCTTCTGTGAACTGATTTGTGGAGATATTGGAAAAGGATTGAGAAAGTCAGGATGGATGCCAGAATGCTCTCTACATAATTCATCCGCTGTGAAAGTGCAGGGATCTGATGGTTTAGGCGCTGCTTTTGATCCCTCATGACTCCCTGCAAAACTCAGGAAAACTGCACTTTCAAGCTGTGATTTGACTGATTGCAGGCACAGGAAGAAGAGCTGTAATTTGTCATTGAACTCAGTACAGATGTTGAGGGATTACAGACTCTGCATGCGGTTTTGTTGAAGGTGCTTTGTCATCTAGCGGCTGGGATTTTGAGAGGGAGAGATTGTATCACATGCCAAGTAAGGGTAAGAAGCTCGACATCGTTGCTGTCAAGCCCGACCAGTCTTGCATTATCCTGGATATGCAGCTTTGGACATGGAGCAGACTTGGCGGGCTAAGATAAGAATGTATGATAGAGATGATTTACGGGCAAGCGGTGTCGGAGCTGAAAGGAGTGGCACCCAGCAACACAGGGTGATGGCTGCAACCCTGTCATGGCGCAGGGTGTGGTGCGGGAAAAGTGCCACGGAGTTGCGCGAGTTGGGCATCTCGGTAGGCGTCCTCCGTGGTATCACCAACCGTGTCCTGCTCGGCTCATATTTGAACTGGTGGTCGTTTTATAGAGGCACTTCCCTTCATCCCTCTCTCCCACCCCCACCTTCCTCATCTTCCCTCATCCCTAGGGCCGGCGTCGGGTGAGTCCTGGGCGTCCTCCCCATTATATTTCATTTATTTATTTATTTTAATTTATGGTGTGCCCCTGCGTCTTTCAGGGGAGTTTCTAAAAAAAAATAGGTACATCGACACGTCATTGATTGTCATGGTTCAAGATTGAGGTATTTTTTGTATTGGAATACAGAAATGAAGTCACTGGAATAGATAAGTAGGTACTAGAAAACGTGTGCCATGTAGGTGTGGCACATCGCTCTTTGTACAGATGATCCGATACATAGAGGCTACTCAAAACTTCATTACGCGAGAATCTACTACAATTATTATTACAACTTCCCTCTGAATTACAACTTCCCCCAGACATTTAGTACATGGGCTCCACCTAGTTATGGCACGAAGCTTAATATGATCATTGTCTGTCACAGCTAAGGGGCAAAATGTGGGGGGGGGGGACATTTTCAAAACGCCCCCAGCTCGAAAACTTGCGATACACAGCTATTGTTTTGCTTCCGAGTCCTCCAGGATAGCGGAAGCTTTGTTTTCACTTCTTAAGGTTGAAAAAAAAAAATGTTCTCCAAAATCAAAATTTCCACTTTCGCTTCCTGAACAATTTAGGTTCCGTTTCTGTCTGTGTGTCATTAAATCCTCGCCACAGCCATAACTTCCACATTTTACATCCGATTTCGATGAAATTTTCAGATATGCGGATTGGGTTGAAGACGGTTCCCTATGAAAATCAATGCCCCCAGACTGATGGTTGCTCACTGCGCATGCGCAAGCGTGAATTTACCTGTAACAGCTATAACTTAACATTTTCCATCCGATTTCGAAGAAATAGTCAGAAATTGTGCGGGTTGCAGTGTAGATGGTCCCCTAAGAGGGTAGTTCACGGTACTCCAGATATTGATATTTTGAGAGTAGCTATGAGATCTTCTACACAGTCGGGTTATGGATAGTAGAAAGCTGCATCTGAAGTACCTTACTACATAACTCCCTCGGGTACTAGATGCACGTGCACCACCGCGAGCACCCTTCATTAAGGAGAGCCTGATGAAGCGAAAAGCGCATGCTCAGACTCATGAGAGAAATGCAACTTGAAATGGAACCAGGAAACAAATGTACAAACTTCCTGAGGGGTGCAGGAGTGCAGATTCAACTTCCGCAGCCCCACTCTCCAGTCCGCAAGGGTTGAATTCCGCGGCGCCTCGTAATTCCCTCGTAGTTACCCGTTAAAGTTGGTGATTACATTTACTCGGCCTTAACTATTTGAGACGAGCTTCCCACCTTCTAAACTCCAAGTTCCTAGTTCTGGTTGCTAGTTAGCGGCTGTCGAAAGGCTCTTCCTTGAGTACGCTCTTCCACAACTTCTCTTCAACGACGATTGTGCATATGTATTTGGTTATCGTACTTTTCGTCCTTCGCCGTGGTGAATTCTCAACTACTCGCTCCAACAAGACGAAGCTATGTTCTAACTTTATTGCGACGATGAAAAACAAAGAAATGGAAGGCACCGCGAGAGTGAATCCATTTTGAACGAAACTATTGGCACCGAGTACACAACAAAGAAGTCATGATTTCCATACGACAAACCTAAGCAGAAAATCTAAACTTTATCACACTGGATCCAGCTTGTGGGAGAGAAAAGTTATCAATTTCCTCAACAGCACAGTTTTATCAAGAGTCCACTCTTCTGAAATGTTCAAAAAACTCCTCCAAAATAAGAATTGCGACTCGAATTTCACGGTATACCCACAACTTTCGGGCTGGTAGGTACTTTCTGTCAAGAAAACAAAGAAACCTTATGCGATAGGGTTGGTAAGAACTGTGTTCTTGGTAGACGGAACCTTTGTGTAATAATTTATATTGTTTTGGATTCTACGTACCTTGAAACGTGTACCATCAAATTTTGAGGCGGTTTAATTTTTTTTAGCTCCAAAGATTCCAATAACAATCCAAAAGTGAAGAAATACCACTTCAAATAGAAGCCTCACAAAAAAGCAGGGCATTGTTGCTTCCGAGTCTACCAAGGTAGCGGAAACATTGTTTTCACCTTTCAAGGATAAAAAAGTCCTCCAAAATCAAAACTTCAACTCGCGTTTAACGTTTTGAACCTTCCTGAACAATACTGGTTCCTTGTCTGCGTGTCTGTGCTTCCACAAATCCTTTTCACGCACAAAACTATACGAAATTACTGCCCGACTTAGATACAATTGTCCAGGATCGTGCGCGGACAGGTGTGTTGATGGTGCCCTACTAAAATCATCGCCCCTAGATTGATCGCAGCCTTAACGCATGTACGACTTGTAACAGCCATAGCTATGACCGTAGTTACGCTTGTAACAGCTATAACTTCAACATGTTCTATCCGGGCTGCCTAAAAAAAAAAAAAAAAGCTCCAGCTGGAAATGTATATGACTTTCCGACAATTTTTGAGTTGTGCTTCAATTTTTTGAAGCCATAATTTTTGTACTTTTTTTCAGGTTTTTGCTTATAGCTCGATAATGATGCGTTCTACAGAAAAATTTACTCAGATCAAAGTTAATTAACTTAAAATTTCTCGTTGAATGAGCTACTCAAAAGTTGAATCCCGTTCAGCCTTTCATGCAAAATCAAATGTCAAACATTGGCAATTTTTTCCTATCTGGCTGAAATAGGGTTGCGATCATGTTCAAACACCTATCCCTACCTAAAAAATCGCTAATACAAGTGGAAAAATCCACATATCGGAGTTTAGGGCATCAAATTATGCGTTAGTGAACACCCAAATCTTAAAATCCAGTTACTCTGACGCAGAGATAAAAATAAAAACTCGACTTTCAAACAAAATTGAGAGAAACTCAAACACAACTAACTGTACTACTGAGTTCGATGGGTACATCGATCAGGGCGCCGAGAAAAATATAAAATCTGCTGTAATTTATTGATCTAACAGCCTCTAAATTGTATGTTCTCGACTTCGATCTGTGAAATTTTCAAGTTGGTACACACGTTTGAACATAACGACGACCCTCTTTTCAGAGAAGTTGGAAAAAATTGACAACATTTGGCGCTCTAACGACTGAACTGATTTTAATTTTAGAGTAGGGGAGGTTATTGGTGAGGGGAGGATAAATTGCGGCGGATCCTCAGTATGTGCTAATGTTGTTTATTTTCATGTCGAGCTAGCTTTCGCCCCATGAGGCATCTTCAGGACACTTTCTTTATGATTTGCCATAGTTTTGTGAGTAAATGAAGGGTTGACTTTCATTTCAGCTGTTTCTACATATGTACGTCTATTAGCCCAATAGCATATATTCCCATAGCTTTTCTCCATGTAGCATTCGTGCTTATAAATAGTTATAAGTTTGATGGGATGATATTTAGGTCTGACTTCCAGATCCTGTCCTGTTGATTTTTGTTTTCCAAAAATGGTCCAGTTTTTTGAACAAAGAAGGGGAAATCCCAAGTCCTTTAGCTTTAAAACATGCCTTGGAAGTGCTGGGGCTTATGTGCTTGTGAATCTGTTTGTATGGTAGCTTGTATAAATATGAGGGTAAAGACTTTTTAAAAACATGTGGCCCCTTGAAAAAGTCTTTATTTCGTCTCTATTTCAAGTCTACATTAATATCTCTATTTTTTTTAAAGTCTTTACCCTGTACTAATAAAACTAAAAAACTAAACTAAACTAAAAACTGGACCATTTTGGAAAACAAAAATCAACAGGACAGGATCTGGAAGTCAGACCTAAATATCATCCCATCAAACTTATAACTATTTATAAGCACGAATGCTACATGGAGAAAAGCTATGGGCATATATGCTATTGGGCTAATGGACGTACATATGTAGAAACAGCTGAAATGAAAGTCAACCCTTCATTTACTTACAAAACTATGGCAAATCATAAAGAAAGTGTCCCGAAGATGCCCCATGGGGCGAAAGCTAGCTTTGACGCTTTGATTTGACGCAGAATTGTGTACTGATCAACTTTGATTGATGAAACTTTTAGTAGAATACATCATTATCAAGCTACAAGCAGAAAAAACAGAGAAAAGTGCCCAAATTTTGTTTTTTTGACTCTCAAAAGTTAAGAACGACTCAGAAACCGTCACGAACTGATATACAATATGATTTGGTTGGTTTAGGATTGCAACCATATTCCATATTGTGCTTATTGTTCTAAGCAGCACAGCCTTTTTTGCCTAATTTGCCTGGACTACAGGTGATTGCAATGATGTTCGTCGCAAACAGATTATCGGGGTCGCACAAGGAAGCTATGTGTCACATCCACTTCTTAGAGCATTTTGCAAGTCATCCTTTGCAAGCTGTAAAACTGCGTCGCTTTGGATGCTGGATCGTTAAAAACTGCGTGTAGTCCCATATTGATCAAACTTGAGGGTAATACGGGCTGGCCTACAAAATATTAACGCAAACTGATTCTTGTGGCTACTGCTACTATGAAGCTATGTGCCACAACCATACCTACAAAGCATCTATGAAAAGTTTTCGTACGGAAAGCCTCAATGTTGCAGAATCAATGTTGGAGAATTCTGAGTTGGTTGTGGTGGATAAGTAGGATTACATGTAGCCCGAGGAGCTGACGATCCCCTTCGCTTCCCTCCCTCTGTCAAACGCATCCCAATCAATTCACTGGCCTCGAAATGGGGTATTGGAGGAAGTAATAGAGAGGGAGTTCTGTTAGGGAAGTATTTTCATTACATCAGATCTGAGTCACCAGTTTGACAGTGGAGGGAGGCTCGCGAGGGACGACGCCTTCGCGCGGTAACTTCGTCTTTTGTGGCACCATTCTGCACCTCAATAAACTCCGAAACATTTTGGGTACAACGGCTTCTGCAAAATTATTCAACATTTTGGAAACGTTGATTTTGACCAAGGCTTTCTTCAAATTTGGTTCTGGTATGTCGAATTTGGTTCCGGTGTCTTCACGACTTATGATGGATTACAAAAGTACAATCTAATACTATTTTCTGAATCATATTTTTTGTCAATTATTGGGATTATATTCCCTCAATGGGTCAGGCAGAGTACTCTCCGATTTCGTTCTAACTGAAGGTAGCATTGCATGTCGCCAACAGTCGTAAGCTGGTTTAATGAACTGGTTCCCTTGAGATCACCGAAGTTAAGTCCAGTCGGCCCCGGATTTTATCTGGATTGGTGACCGCTCGCGGGCGGTATCGCAGGTCTTGATATTTTTTCGGGTTGGGCCGACGGGGAACTCCGCTCCGCTTAAGCGGGTGATGCAATTAGTAGCCAATTCGAAAATTCCACGTGAAATGGTTGTTTACTTTACTTTTGGTTTATTATTTTCAATAATGAACCTTTGGTATCGACCAAGAAATTTTTTTTAACCCTCCCTCAAAACTTATTGGTTTATGTTTCAAGTTACGTAGAATATAAAAATCGAATAAAAATTTGGCCGTCCGTCCGCCTTACGCGGCACTTTCCTTAGTTCCCATGGACCGATTTTGATGAAATTTGGTGTATGGGCAACATTTGGGGTCTAGTTCTGCCCCGAAGCTTTTGGTTGATGTTGGTCACTTGAAAGGGTTGAAAAATAACGGTTGCAATTTTGAAAACGCCCTGTCTCAAAAAATTTTGACATAAAGGTATTGTTTTTCCATCAATTTAAGATAGTATTGAATTTTCGAGACCACGCGGAGCCCTGTAGGACCTACCGTTCACTGCCTATGAAAACTTAAGGGTTGGACTTACGATAAATCAGCGTGAATCGCAAAACACATGGGCCGATTTTGATGAAACTTGGTATATAGGCTACATTTGGGGTCTAGTTGTGCCCCGAAGCTTTTGGTTGATGTCAGTCACTTCTAAGGGGTGAAAAGTAGAGTTGAAATTTTCTATAGTGCCGTAGCCCGAAAACTCTCGAAATAAAGGTTAAGTTTTTCCACCAATCTCAAATAGTGTTTAATTTTTTGAGACCTTCTAGAGCTCTGTAGGACAAATCGTAGAGAACAAGAACTCAAGGGTTGAACTTAAGATAAATCAGAAACACGAGCGTGAATCGCAAAAGAGGCTTAATCTCCGTCCAGATTTTAGCTGGCCAAAATGTGATCGCAGTTCGTTTCTTCGAGTTGTACTCAGTTTTGCGTCCTTAGCAATCACTAATCGACTTTCCTAATAATTAGGGCAACCTTAAATCCCTGTTTGTTCGAACTGAGTGTGAAGCGTTAATTTCTTCCAAATAAACTTGATTGTGAAGTGTGTACGTGGTAGGTAGGTAGTATCTAGGGTTGGTAGGTGGTGGCAATGGCAAAGCCGTATTCTTTGCAGACGAGAATATAGAAAAATGATCTATATAGAAAAATAATTAACGTTTGTGTAATAATTTGCATAATAATTTTCTTTAAAGTCAGACGATGTTGAGGTCGACGATGGGTGTAACATAAAAATCTATGCGAGTTTACATTTCTTTACTCCTACCTTATTTTCTCCACTTACTCAACATATTTATCTACCCGATTTTTTGTTTCCTTTACTTCGGATTCCTTTGGGTTCATTTCGTAGCTTCCTGTTATTAATAACATAATTGTACGGATGATCAGTTCAAGATACGTCATAAAATCGTCAGTTACAAAATACCCTCCAAGTTTGAGAGAAACACAACTTACATACGAGTAGGAGGACTGTCAAACCCCCTTAAGCTCTGACAATTACGTCGAAATTCAATTGAAACTGTAGAAGTTTACCGTTCCGAGGATATCGCGTTGCAAATGAGCTGTCAAAGTTCCACTGCTAAACCAACATCCTAGTTTGAAAGGAATCGGACGGCGCAAAGAGTGCTATCTGTACACCTACCTGCACAAATCCTGAAATTTAATCGAAATCGGACTCTGACTTCACATAGTTTTGCTCGTCACAAGGATTTGAGGTCAAAAATACACAATATTGTTCAAATAAGGCAGAGAGGCGAAAAAAAGTTACCCACCCTCTCATAATTTGATAAGTAGAAACCAAAAGTCGAATTAAAAAAACACATTACTACACAACGGTTTATTATTTTTCTGTGAAAATGTGCGAAGAACACAACTTCTTCCGACCTTTCTAAGGACCAGATGAGATTTTCGTTAACTATGGAACTTAATTATGGAAGTATCAAATTTCAACTCAATTTTGGATCCAATTAATAATCAAATTGATCATTCAAGCTTGCCTATAAGTTTACTACACCATAAGTAGTCCAAATTCCAAGATTTCATGATGAAAAAAATTAGAGTATGGTAAAAAAACTCAATCATTCACTTATTCTAAGAAATTTCAGTATTACAATTGAAAAAAGCTCTTGTGGAGGCTGAGATAACTTTTGATGTTATGTCACGTTTTATTGCAAAAACTAACTAGTTACAGCACAAAGTCAGAAAGTACGTATTATAAACAATCAAACATTACAATTAAAATTAATATTACAAAATTCGGAGACTTTATAGAGCTCGACGTCAATCAATTTGGCTTTGAGCTTTGATGCTAACTGACCCCTTGGTGGAACCTTCATCCAATCTGGCGAGAAGTTAAACAGACGAACTCCATTCTGAATCGGGTTGGATCTTAAGCAGGCTGAGAGATGAGTAGCTGGTGGCCCCAGGTCGTTCCGGCATCTTGTTCCATAGTTATGAAAGTCCGAACCACGCGAAATCAAGTCTAAATTGTCATGTATATACATTATGCAGTTGAACACGAAGAGGCTAGGGATCGTGAGACAACTCATCTTCCTGAAATAACCTCTACAGCTTTGGTTGTATCCCAACTTGTATATACATAATCCTGCAGCTTTTCGTTTTTTGAAAATAGCATCACTGTTTGTAGCGTTTCCCCACAGCAGAATCATAATTATACTCTGCACGGCTAATGAATCGGGCAAAGAAAGCCATGAGAAGTATGGAGAAGGATACGGCAACTGAGAGTCACGATCTGAGAATCACACTGGGGAGTCGTCCCCTTCAGCCCTGAGAAGGCACCCACCAACGGCTTTTCGGTATGGTCTGCCAAAATAACCTTGAAAGCGCAAATATGGGTGGTAGTACTAGTTATGGAGAGGCAGGTAATCTACTCAGAAAAATAAACCATTGTGTACCGACGTGCAGCTGAAGGCTGTTCGGAAGTCGATTTCGGAATTTCTGCGTAAAACGAGACCTCCGAATAATATGAAGTTGAGACATCTTTTGTCGCACAGTTTTTAGAAGGGTGAGAGCCTTCTCTCGACATGGGTTACCGCGAGATAATTAACACCGTTCGGACCCTTTGTAAGTACTTACTGGGTTTAATCCGCCTGAGGCTCCCCAAACCCCGTTCATCATCTCGATGTTCCTCTTCTCATCATTTCGCTCTCATCGCAACTTTTACCGACTGTAGACTTTTTTTTACTCAATTGCGAGTTTCTGAGCTTGTTTTGTGGAAATCGTGTTTCATAAGCCAGACAGTGAAGGCATCCTTTCAACTTACTGTTATCCCTTTTTAATGGCTCCTCGTCACCGTCGTATTAATTGTTCAGGAAGATGATGGTCCCCCTAAGATTGCCACAAAACAGCAAATCACAACCGCTCTATGAGCGAGCGAATAAGTGGACGCTCGGCAGGTAAAAGGCTCAATACGCCACGATGGTCGAAATCTAGTCATGCACTAAGTTTTTGCTTCCGAGTCTACCAAGGTAGCGGGAGCTTTGTTTTCACTTTTTAGGACGTCCCACAGTAAGACTTGGGCGTCCTTATGCGATCGATCTGGGGTGAAGTTGGACAACACTCAACAGAAAAAAAAAATAACCACACAGTAATCCGTTTTAGACCATTCTGAATCCAAATCCGCGAAAAAACCATAGGTGTATGTCTGTGTGTGTGTGTGTGTGTATGTGTGTGTGTGTGTATGTGTGTATGTGTGTGTGTAACAAAATCTTGTGTACTCTGCACAGGCCTTAGTTCTCAACCGATTTTCCTGGTTCTTTTTTTGTTCGTCGCGGAAAACTATCTAGTTGTGCACTACGTCGCCGGAATTTCGAATTTTGCCTTTTAAGGGGGGGGAAAGGGGGGGTTAATGCTCGAAAAACGTGCGTTTTTGGGCATAATCTTGTGTACTCTGCCCAGGCCTTAGTTCTCAAACGATTTTCCTGGTTCTTTTTTCGTTTGACGCGGAATACTATCTAGTTGTGCACTACGGCGCCGGAATTTTGAATTTTGCTTTTTAAGAGGGGGAAAGGGGGGGTTAATGCTTAAAAAACGTTCGTTTGCGTGCACAATCTTGTAAACTCTGCCCAGGCCTCAATTTCCAACCGATTTGCGTGTTTCTTTTTTTGTTTGACTCAAATAACTTCCAAGTTGTACATGATTTTACCAGAGTACCAAAATTCGCAAGGGGAGGTGGTGAGTGGGGGGATAATATTCACAAAATATCCGATTTTTCAATATTTCGGTTCCTTTACTGCTTACTAATTGTACCCAAGCTTTGAAATTGAGGAAAAATTCTCATTATACCTCCGGATTTTCATGAATTATTCTCTGTACCACCATGGAATTAATAGTGGTGCCAACATGGTGCCAGGACATGGTGCCATGATGCCATAAACCGCTTATTTCGTGTTTTTTTTTTTTGTATTTCACCTTGAATACGGATGTGAACTTCGACGGACTGCCTACCAAAACTAACAGATGAAAGTTCAATGTTACGAAGTATTTCCGCTTTGGTGCCAGACTGGCACCATTGTTGGCGTTGGGGTGGTGGTTGTGGTGGGGGGGGGGGGGGTGAACTCGAATTCGCATGTTGGGTATCGTAGATCATGGATTTTAAAATGCTCTTCAGATTCGAGACTCCCATGCCGCTAGAAGTGTTATGGTAGATAATGGTGGGGGGGGGGTCAGTATTTCTTGCCTAAAGTAATAAATAAATTACATCGAGTGAAACAGTTTTATCACTTAACAACTGGTTAAACTGATCTAATGCTTATCCAATGGGACGTCCCCTGGAATGCATGCATTACTAAACAATATGTTTTTTTTCGTTTTTCGATCCGCAATAAGATGAAACATATTGTTTAGTAATGCATGCATCCCAAGGGACGACCCGTTGGAAAAAGATTAACTCAATTTCAACCAGTACCTACGTGATAAAACATACATTCTTATTTACTTTTCTACTGTACAAAACAGTTTCATTCAGTGTAATTAAGTTAGTATTTTGAGTCAGAAATAGTGGACTCCTCTTTTGAAAATGACTTGAATTTGAAGATAACTTAGAAATCCATGATCTACGATACCTAACACATGAAGCCGATCCCTCCCCCCACACATCACTAACAGTAGCAGTCTGGCACCACAGCGGTAATACGTCGTGACGTTGAACTTTCACTTGTGAAACACAAACTTTGCAAGGTGGAACCCAGGCTGAGTACAGATTTACAATAAACAGGCGACGGGAGTCGGTTCACGTAAGTAGGTACCATTTAAGATTTCAATTGATAGTTCCGTTTGCTGTGATCATCGTACTTGTAAGTTGCATGTCAAATTGGAAAAAATACTCTTACACAGTTATCAAGATCTTTACCTTTGAATTACCTTCTTTTCACACAATACTTAGCAGTATTTGGTTAATTATGGATGTCTGCATTTAGGTGTTACGTCTATAAGTTTGTAAATCTATCCTAGTAGGATAGATCTGTACTTCCGTTTTTGTAATACTACTTCCTACTACTTCCTGTAATACTACTTCCTGGTAGGCAGAAACGAAGTACCTACCTACTCTAAATTATCCATAGATATGTTATTGACGTGTTGTTAGACAAACAAGGAACCGGTAGAAAGGTAGCTACTGCAAAATCGGTAGTTAGGTATTATAAACCCAAAAAAATACAGTAAGAGCTCTGGAATAGCTAGTAGTGTTCACTACTTTCTAAAGGTGAAAGCGATCAAAATCATCAGTAGGTAGGTTTTTATATCGCAATGTAGGGTCATCCTAGTAGTAATAAATTTATTGCTTTTTCAACACGGCAAACATTCTAATTTTCGATCTGAAAAACTCATTTCGAGTCCCCCCGGAGTCTGAATCAGCTGTTGGCTATCGGCCATTTTCTAGTGACTTCGCAGGTCGGTAGCACTTAAGCGTCACTTCCAGAGTCCGCACCTTATTTTGTGACGACTCAAAATCCACCAAAAAAACGCTGCAAATTATTACACAATGGTTTATCTTTTTTTATATAGATCACTCGTCTGCAAAGCCACCAACCATCCAACATGAAGAAAAACATCGATCGCATTTCGTTCAGCTTTAATTTGAACGGAGATTAGGCCTCTTTGCGATTCACTCTCGTGTTTCTGATTTAGCGTACGTCCAAACTTTAAATTCTCGTAGTGAGCGAACGGTTTGTCCTACAGAGCTCCGGGTGGTCTCAAAAAATTTTAAAAATTCTATAAAATCTTAAATTGAAGGAAAAACAATACCTTTATATCGAAATTTTTTGAGTTAGGGCGTTTTCAAAATTTCAAAATTGATTTTGGAACCCTTAGAAGTGACCAACCTCAACCAAAATCTTCGGGGCACAACTAAACCCCAAATGGAGCCTACATACCAAATTTCATCAAAATCGGTCAATGCTAAGTGGCAAAAGTGCCGCGTACGGCAGACGGCGGACGGACGGCCAAATTTTTATTCGATTTTTGGATTCTACGTACCTTGAAACGTAAACCATCAAATTTTGAGGGGGTGTTAAAAATTTTTTTTCTTGGTCGATTCCAAAGGTTCATTATTAAAAATAATAAACCAAAAGTTAGCATCTGCGTCTGCTGGCCCCATCTGTCTCTAGTCGTCACGATCTCAAGTCGTCGCGCCTGACGTGGCGAAAACTCTCTATTAAAGGAACATAATCGCCGTTGTGACATCACTGATTTGTTCCATGGTGGCACGAAGAAAAAAAAACCTCATCCCCCGAGCCTTTTTCATAGCCCATGTGAAATCTATGGTTATTTTTCGTTAATTTCAAAGCCTGGGTACCATTATTTTCTATATTCATTAATAGGCTCCGAAATATCGAAAAACTGTATATTTTGAAAATATAATCGCCCTTCTTGCGAATTACCGTACTCAGGTAAGTAATGTGCAACAGTTGTACAGATAACTTCCCAGTAACTGTTAGTTATCTGAAACACGCGAACCGGTTGAGCACAGGGGAGTTGGCAGCGCGCTCAAAGTGTCGTGAGAATTCATCTTAACCCCGTTCCTCCCCAATAAACAAGAATTTTGAAATTCCAGCTTGTAGCGCACAACTAGATAGATTTCTGCATCAAAAAAAAAAAAACGTCTGCCAAGTGGGTGTGGCACTACAGCTTCCTTGTATCCATAACCCGATTATACAGGGTGTCTACACTTAAGATGGGCATAACTTCTGGGATCGATTCTACAAGGTATTTCCAACAAAAAATGTCCCATAGCAATTTTTTCTTAACCCACTCAAAATGCCTTTTTTCTCACTTCAAAGTTTTTTTTCGCGTTTTCTACCTTACTTCATTAAAACTCAAATTCGAGGATATCGTTGGAATGAGCTCTAACTTTCCAAGCTACCCACTAAAACCAAGAGATTGCTTGCATGCTCAGATTGTCAGCTTTCCAACGGTATATCGATTTTTCTTTTTAAAATCCATATTGGAGGAGTAAATAAAGTTCGAATGCAAGAAAACGTGAGTTTTACAAGGAAATCCAGTGTTTTGGGCGGTGTTCGATCTTAGGATGACTTGACGAGTTTGGTATCATTTCCTACGTAATTTTTTACGCTGAATCCAATGGTGATACTTACGAATAATTCTGACAGCTACAAAGTGGATTTTTCGAGGAAAACCTTCATATTTCGACAATAACAAACGTATTATTCATAAATATGGAAGTGAGCATAAAGTAACGCATTTCTACTCAACAAAAACATCAACTTTCAAGCTGGTTGATGTTTTTATTGAGTAAAAATGTGTTACTTTATTCTCACTACCATATCTAGAAATTATGCGTATTTTAAGTACGAAAATCGAAGATTTTCTTCGACAAATCCACTTTTTAGCTGTCAGAATCATTCGAAAATATCACAATTGGATTCAGCGTGAAAAATTACACAGGAAATGATACCAAACTCGTCAAGTCATTTTGAGATCGAGGGTGACCATAAACCGCTCAAACCACTGGATTTTCTTGTAAAACACACGTTTTCTTGCATTCGAACTTGATTTACTCCTCCAATATGGATTTTAAAAAGAAAACGCTGCAAATTATTACACAATGGTTTATTATTTTACTATAGATCACTCGTCTGCAAAGCCACCAACCATCCAACTTGAAGAAAAACATCGATCGTATTTCGGTCAGCTAAAATTTGAACGGAGATTAGGCCTCTTTTGCGATTCACACTCGTGTTTCTGATTTATCGTACGTAAAACTTAAATTCTTGTAGCGAGCGAACGGTTTGTCCTACAGAGCTCCGCGTGGTCTCAAAAAATTCTAAAAATTCTATAGAATCTTAAATTGAAGGAAAAACAATACCTTTATATCAAAATTTTTTGAGTTAGGGCGTTTTCAAAATTTCAAAATTGATTTTGGAACCCTCAGAAGTGACCTACATCAACCAAAAGCTTCGGGGCACAACTAGACCCCAAATGAAGCCTACATACCAAATTTCATCAAAATCGGTCAATGCTAAGTGGCAAAAGTACCGCGTACGGCGGACGGCGTACGGCGGACGGCGGACGGACGGCAAAATTTTTATTCGATTTTTGGATTCTACGTACCTTGAAACGTAAACCATCAAATTTTGAGGGGGTGTTAAAATTTTTTTTTTCTTGGTCGATTCCAAAGGTTCATTATTGAAAATAATAAACCAAAATCGATATACCGTTGGAAAGCTGACAATCTGAGCATGTTTCACCCGAAGAGCGCCCATCGAAATAGCCAGAGATTCATAGTAAAAATTTGATGTAAAAAGAGTCATATTTTGAAAAAGATTTGACGTTTGCTATTTGCCTTGATTTTTTAGAAATGGTTTATTGCTAAAATATTTTGATTTTACACTGAGTAGTTTGGAAATTTAACGCTCTTTCCAACGATATCCTTAAATTTGAATTTACTTGGTAAATATAGGAGTTATGGCAGTTTTAATGAAGTAGGGACGAAAACGCGAAAGAAAACTTCGCAGTTAAAAAAAGGGCATTTTGAGTGGGTTAAGAGAAAATTGCTAGGTGACATTTTTTGTTGAAAATACCTTGTAGAATCGAACTCTGGAGTTATGCCCATCTTGAGTGTAGACACCCTGTATAGATGATCCGATGCATAATAGTTAATCTCAAAACCCCAATCTCTAAGTACCTTCCACTACCTTCATGAACAATGTAAATGCCTATGTAAATGACTGTTACAAGGATTTTACGTTTGCGCATGCGCAGCGGCTACTATCAGTCCGGGGGTGATGATTTTCATAGGGGACCGTCTACACGCCAACCCACACAATCCCTGAAAATTTCATCGAAATCGGGTAGAAAATGTGGATGTTAGGGCCGTTTTTTTTTTTTTTTTTTTTTTTACTAACTCCCCTCAAAGACAAAATGTCTTTTTTGACGGAGGGGGCACGCCATAAAATAAAAAGAAATAATTAAATAATGGGGAGGACGCCCAGGACTCACCCGACGCCGGCCCTAGGGATGAGGGAAGATGAGGAAGGTGGGGGTGGGAGAGAGGGATGAAGGGAAGTGCCTCTATAAAACGACCACCAGTTCAAATATGAGCCGAGCAGGACACGGGTGGGAAATTTACGTTTGCGCATGCGCAGTGGCTACTGTCATTCCGAAGGTGGTGATTTTCATAGAGGACCATCTAAATACTAATGTGTAACATCCATAAAAATTTCATCGAAATCGAATGGAAAATGTAGAAGTTATGGCTGTTACAAGGAATTCTCGTTTGCGCATGCGCAGTCGCTTCTTTCAGTCCGAAGATGATGATTTTCATAGGGGACCGTCTACACACCAACCCGCACAATCCCTGAAAATTTCATAGAAATCGGACAATAACTTTGTATAGTTATGCCCGTTACAAGGAATTCATGACAGACAGACACACAGACAGACAGACACGGAACCAAAATTGTTCAGAAAGGTGTAAAACGCAGAACCCTAGTGAAAATTTGGATTTTGGATAACTTTTTTCTCGTCCTCGAAAAGTGAAAACTAAGCTTCCGCTACCTTGGTAGACTCGGAAGCAAAAAACTCAAATCGGTTGGAGACCGAGGATTGGGCAGAATGCATAAGATTTTGTCTCGGACACCCACACACAGACACATGCCTCAACTGAGATTTTCGCTTATTATTTTCAATAACGAACCTTTGGGATCAAGTAGGGGAACATGTAACCCAGTCAAAACTTGATGGATTTCGTTTCAAGGTATGTAGAATCCAAAAACGCTGCAATTTTCTACTTACCAATTAATCTAAGGGTACTGGGGGGGTAGGGGGGGGGGGTATTTTACTGTACAGATCGCCCGTCTGCTTAGAACTTGTCCGACGACCTACTAGCGTTAACATTGATATTCGAGAGCTGCAAATCTCTTCATTACGAAATTTCGTTCCTGGTTGCTAAGGGAGTCCAACTAAGTGACATAAAACCCTCTTCGAAGAATCGAACCTATTTTAACCAGCTAACTGTGTTCAAAGAATTTGATCAAATGAAATTTGAACAGATATTAGACCTATTTCGGTCGGCGAACAAGTTTTTGCGATTCACACGCATGTTTCCGATTTATTGAAACTCCAACCCTTAATTCTCATAGGTAACGAATGGTTCGTCCCAAGGGTAAGTGAAGGAGAGGTGTGCTTACTCTCGACGGCTGGAAAGTGGCGTGACGTCACCAGAGTCCTTCGCGCGAGTAAAGTGCACTACTACACCAAGTGTGCAGATAACTACTGTTCCCAAGTAAAAGGCAGTCAGATGGGAATTGGAGGTGGAGAGAATATTGAGAGTAACTCTAGAGGTCTTCCATAGCCCCGCAGCCAACGTCGGGTTTCCCGACACGCGATACCGCAATTTTGATGGCTGAGACTACGTTGACGTTGGCGAGGGAACTTGACTGAAAATTTCGCGTTTGGGGAACGAACCTTAACCACTGCGAAGTTGAATCCGGCTTGCGCAAAAGTTGAAAGCATTGTGGGATTGTTACATTTAAAATTTTTAGAATACTTTCCATCAAAGAAGTAGACATAAGACAGTTATAAGTTTCAAAATAAATAAGTAAATAATAATAAGTTTCAAAAGAAGTAGACATAGGACATAATAAGGAAGGTGATAGCCCTTAAACCAGAGTCGGGGGTGAAACCTGAGCGCCCACTATTTTTCGCTACAACTCCCATATTATTCATTCTACCGACCTGCGACTTTGTATGCATACTGTCAAATTGCTAGTTGACATAATGTAGAAAATAAGTCTGCCAGGTGGGTGTGGCACGTAGCTTCCTCGTATCCATAACCCGATTGTATAGATAATCCGAAGCAAAGTAGTTGATCTCAGCACCTCAATCCCCGAATACCTTGTACTATCCTATTAGGGGACGATCTACACCCCAATCCGCATAATCCTTGAAAATTTGTTCGAAATCAGATGAGAAACGTGGAAGTTATGGCTGTTAAAGGAATCACGTTTACTCTTGCGCAGTCACTTCTATCAGTCCGGGGATGATGATTTTCATAGGGGACCGTCAACACGCCTACCCGCATAATCCCTGAAAATTTCATCGAAATCGGACAATAACTTCTTGTAGTTATGCGCGATACAAAGATTCCATGGCAGACACACAGACATACAGATCTGGAACCAAAATTGTTCAGAAAGGTCTGGAACACAAAACGCTGCAAATTATTACACAACGGTTTATTATTTTTTATTTTTCTTTATAGATCACTCGTCTGCAAAGCCTCCAACCATCCAACATGAAGAAAAACATCGATTGCATTTCGGTCACCTTTAATTTGAACGGAGATTAGGCCGCTTTGGCGATTCACACTCGTAATTCTGACTTATCGTACGTAAAACCCTTAAATTCGCGTAGGGAGCGAATGGTTTGTCCTACAGAGCTCAGCGTGGTCTCAAAAAATTCCAAAAATTCTATAGAATCATAAATTGAAGGGAAAACTTATATCGACAGTAGGGTGTGCGCCTGAGTCGGAAAAACTGTTTATTGTTATTTTTAATCTAAGGTAGACCTCATCCTGAGAATTTTGGTACCAACCGCGACCTTCTGGCGTGTGTAAATCTTTTCCTATGAATTTTTAAAGTTTCGACCGTTTATGACGTCACAGTGGGCTGGGGGGTCCCGCCCAGGCGAGAGGGGCGCGTGACGTCATAAACGGTCGAAACTTTGAAAAATCATAGAAACAGATCTACTCACGCTAGAAGGTCGCGGTTGGTGCCAAAAATCTCAGGATGTAGTCTACTTTTGGTTAAAAATCTAAAAAAAATCAAGGCGCACCCCCCTTTTTTGAGTTAGGGCGTTTTCAAAATTCATTTTTGAACCCTGAGAAGTGACTTACATCAACAACCAAAATCTTCGGGGCACAAGTAGACCCCAAATGGAGCCTACATACCAAATTTCATCAAAATCGGTCAATGCTAAGTGGCAAAAGTGCCGCATACGGCAAACGGCCGAATTTTTATTCGATTTTTGGATTCTACGTACCTTGAAAGGTAAACCATCAAATTTTGAGGGGACAGCAGCTACAGCATAAACCAAAAAAACGCTGAAAATTATTACACAATGGTTTATTATTTTTCTATAGATCACTCGTCTGTAAAGCCACCAACCATCCAACGTGAAGAAAAACATCGATCGTATTTCGGTCAGCTATAATTTGAACGGAGATTAGGCCTCTAGCGATTCACACTCGTGTTTCTGATTTATCGTACGTCCAAATCTTAAATTCCGGGTGGTCTCAAAAAATTTTAAAAATTCTATGGAATCTTAAATTGAAGGAAAAACAATACCTTTATATCAAAATTTTTTGAGTTTGGGCGTTTTCAAAATTTCAAAATTCATTTTGGATCCCTTAGGCGTAACCTACATCAACCAAACTCTTTGCGGCACAACTAGACCCCAAATGGAGCCTACATACCAAATTTCATCAAAATCGGTCAATGCTAAGGAGCAAAAGTGCCGCGTACGGCGGACGGACGGCGGAATTTTT
>CM019167.2:113665218-113963859 GCA_009739505.2 Apolygus lucorum | reverse complement strand
TGTTGAACGCAAAGGTAAACTCCCGGTAAATTTGTAGTTTTCTCCCCTGATGTTCTTAAACAATCAAAATTGGGCGGAGGACTGTAAAAGCCGCCCAGGCTGGTTCAATGAATAGCAAATTTATTAAAATCGCACACAGGAATGTGACTCACCTGGAGGGGTTCCCGCGGGAAGACTTCCGTGGCCACGGAGACGTAAGATAGGTAGGCGTTTCGAAATTTTCCGAGAAATCCGACAGGTTTTCCGAGAGGTCCGGCAGGTTTTCCGAGAGGGGCGGACGGGGGGCACTTCACTCGATCGAAACAGTAGACGCAATGGCGACCGAAGAAAGAGTCTTATCCTGTTAGGTGCGGAGGGGGGTGGGTCTCTGAGCAAACATTCCCTACTGGTGCGATAAGAGGCTCAATAATAAGTTCAATGTGCATGAACATCCCGCCCACCTAGGAATATATTCCTAAATTCCAGGATACTTGCAAGTATAAGGCCCATGACACCCAGCTTGTGAGAACCTAGACAGCAAGTGGCAATAACAAATTCAACTAGATTAGTATCAAACTAGTAACAAGTTAGTATAAATACAATTATTGTAAAGATCTATAAGAAACAAAACAACGCATTCACATTAGAATGTAATATATTATGAGGGCTCACACAGTATTAAAAATGCATAAATAGATTGAGATTTATCAAGGAAGGAACAAGGGTTTGTACGAACTTCACTTCAGCCGGGGCAGTGGCGAAGACTTACGCGAAGAAAGGATTGCCCAACGGACGAGGAAGGAAAGGATACTTGTGTGGCCTCAAAATGACTAAATATTATTGTTCTGGCAAAGGGCAGAGGTAGACGATTGACCGACGGTAAACCCCAGTAGCAGTTTTGACGTCAGCAACTCTCGCTACACCATCCAATCCAGGATGCAGTGCAGTAATACGTCCAAGCTTCCAGTGTAATGGTGGTTGGTTGGAATCCTTCAGCAGTACCATCATCCCTTCCTCAAGATTAGGCACCTGACGATTCCATTTGTTTCGACACTGGAGGGTGTTCAGATAGTCGGATGACCACTTCTTCCAAAAGGATGTGACAAGTTGGCGCATCAGAATCCATCGATCACGAGGTCTGATGTCCACTGGAGGCGGTGGTTCCTCAAAAAGTGCGCCTGGGGCTCCCATCATCAAGAAATGACCTGGAGTGAGGGCTTGCAAGTCGTTCGGGTCAGACGACATAGGCACCAAAGGACGAGAGTTCAAAGTGGCTTCCACCTGCACCAGTACTGTGTAGAACTCCTCGTACGTGAGTATCTGATCGCCGATAACTCGTGCCAACAATCGCTTTGCCGACTTGATACCAGATTCCCAAAGTCCACCAAAATGTGGGCTGGAAGGAGGATTCAATTTCCACTCAATGCCAATAGTAGCTAGGTGCCTTGTTGCTGTGTCATTGAAGAGATCAGATTGGACTACATCTTTCCAACCTTCCATCCTGTTCTTGGCACCAATAAAGTTGGTTCCACAGTCACTATGCATGGTGGTGACAGAACCTTGGCGAGCAATGAACCTCTTCAGTGCCGCAATGAATGCTTCGGTGGACAAACTTGAAGCCAGCTCCAAATGAATAGCTTTTGTGGTGAAGCACACAAAAAGACAGACATAGGCTTTGAGAATTGCAGCTTTCCGGATTCGATTCATTTTGATCTGGAACGGACCACCGTAATCCACGCCAGTGACCTCAAAGGCTTTTCCAGGGTTGAGGCGATCAGCCGGCAAATCCCCCATCATGGGCTGGATTGACCTAGGATTAGAACGGAAGCATCGGACACACCTTGAAACTCGAGCAGATATGGCTGATCTGGCTGAGAGGATCCAGAAGTGACGGTGGATGATTGAATGCAGGTTTGATAGGCCAGGATGCAGATACAAGGAATGATAGTGTTCAATGACCAAGGTAGTGAACTCATGTGTTCTGGGCAACAATACAGGGAACTTCTGTTCATAAGGCAACCCCGAGTGCCTAAGTCGGCCTCCAACTCTTAGAAGTCCTCTATTATCCAGGAAAGGGTTCAACTTGCGAAGAGGTTTCGTGGCGTTTCGTCCTTCCTTTATCATAGCAATATCGGTGCTGAACACTATTCGCTGCACCCAACGGCAGCATGCAGACATGGCATCACGGATCTCAGACATAGTCAGAGGTCCCATCTTGAGTGGTAGACCCCGGGATAGATGCAGTACACGATTATTCCAAAAGCGCAAGTACCAAGCAACAGCCCGACAAAGTCGCGTTAACGATGAAAAATGACCAAAAACATTTGACAGGGGACGTTCATCAACTCCCAGTCCAACAGCAACATGACAGACCAATCGTGCCTCAATCCCAACCGTATCCGGTGGATCGAAAAGCTGCAAGCTTGGCCAATTTTCCTCAGGCAAGGCAAGCCAAGAGGGACCTGTAAGCCAAAGATCATGATTAATCAACTCCTGAGGGAACACTCCACGACTGGCACAGTCAGCTGGATTACAACTAGTAGGCACATGACGATAGCAAGCTGGAGGTACTCTTCTCTGGCAGGCACTAACACGATTAGCTACAAATGTCTTCCAACGATGAGGCGAATTCCTTACCCAGTGCAACGCAACAGTTGAATCGCTCCACACAGTAACTGATGGTTGGCCAAATGGTGTTAGAATACGAGAGACATGTTCTAGAAGTCGAGTAACCAGCTCAATTCCACATAGTTCAAGTCGAGGAAGGGTATGTCCATTTATGGGAGCCACCTTGGACTTGGCCATCATGAGCGAGATTCGGGCTTCACCAGATGGCAGCAGACACCGCAGATACACAACTCCAGCATAACCTTGCTCAGAGCTATCGGCGAATCCATGCAATTCCATCGACCGATGGTTGTCAAGCTGAACCCAGCGTGGTAGAGAGAACTTCTCAAGAGCACTCAACTCCTCTCTAAAACGATTCCAGCGCTCGCAGACATCCTCAGGTGGAGGCTCATCCCATCCAACTCCCAGCTGCCACAACCTCCGAATCAAACACTTCCCCATGAAAACAACAGGAGATACATAGCCAACAGGATCAAATAATTTGGCAATGTCAGACATTATTAAGCGTTTAGTGACTGATGCTGGTGCCTCAGAGATCTTGTAAGAGAACAAATCGGCCTTGGGCGTCCAAACCAAACCAAGGATCTTAGCAGATGGTTCTCCATCACCATCAAAGGACAAAGATTCCGCAGACACAGCACAGTGTTCAGGAGGCAACGACCTCAGAACCTCCTCACGATTACTCATCCATTTGCGTAACTCAAAGCCTGCCTTCCCAAGCAATTGCTCCAGCTCAAATCTCAATTGGATGGCCACCTCAACTGATGACACAGATTTGATGACATCATCCATGTAAGTGTCCTGCAACAGGGCCTCTGACGCTTTAGGGAAAGGTTGTCCCTCATCCTCCACAAGCTGATGCAAAGTCCTGATGGCTAGGAATGGAGAAGATGATACTCCATAGGTCACTGTTGACAGGCAGTACTCCGAAATTGACTGCTCAGGTGAAAATCGCCACAGTATTCTCTGGAAATCATGGTGATCATCATGGAGGGCAATGTTGCGATACATCTGTCTAATATCAGTCACCAGTACAACTTCATGCAATCGGAAGCGCAGCAGGATGTCCAAAATATCAGCTTGAAGCTTCGGTCCTTTGTAGAGCACCTGGTTCAATGATGGTCCATTCTTGGTGGTCATAGACGAATCAAAGACAACACGAAACTTGGCAATTGAGCCATCAAGATTCTGCCGAAAAATGCAATGATGAGGTATATAATAACTTCCAAAAGGTTTGGCAGGAGCAGGCACCACACTCATGTGACCCTGATTCAAATAGTCTCTCATAAATTCCTGATAATGAGTGTTCAGAGCTGGATTCCGACGCAACCGTTTCTCCAGCATCAAGAAACGACTCAAAGCACCCTGCCGACTGTCACCCAATGGTTCATGATCAGCCCTGAATGGCAGTGCTACAATATATCGACCAGAAGACGAGCGCGAGACAGTAGATTCATACAGGTCACGACAAGCTTGGTCTTCAGGTGACAAAATTTCCTCTCTGGGTGGCTCTTCTAGCTCCCAGAATCTTCGAATGAGTGTGTCAGTGGATGGTGGATCATTAGCCACAGCCATGCACAAGCTCTGCACAGCAGTTGCAACCTTCTGATGACGTCCCACCACACAGTGACCCCATATGGTTTTTAGCAAACTCGGAGTACCCAGTTGGCACTGAATCGGTTTTTCCAAAACGATGCAGCCAAACCATTCTGCACCAAGCAAGATGTCCACAGCTGCAGGTTTATTGTAGTCCGGATCTGCCAGTCGAAGTCCACGAAGTTGTCCAATAGGAAGCGGGCTGACCCATTCAGTTGGAGCACGAGTGATGTGGTCAACTACCAGTGCATCAACTTGAAGCTCGACTGATTCTACAGGGCGGAAATTGCAACACACCATTTGACGACAAACTCCCAACGAGACCTGGCCCATACCTAACACTGGTACCTCTGCAGCGGAGATCCTGAGGCCCAACCTCAAAACACAAGATCTAGTCACAAAAGTTGCCTGGCTAGCAGGGTCAATCAAAACACGAACACTGTGATAACTGCCTTTTGCATCCATCACCTGAGCTCTTGCCGTTGCCAACAACACCTGTCCACTCTTACCAGATGTGTATATCTGCATTGACGACGTCGGACCTTGCCGCCCACCATTGGAAGACACAGCTGGCTGGACTGACTCATTAGTGGCTTCAGGACGTCTAATGTGCAAGAGAGAATGATGTCGTCCTGGACAGTACCTACAGCTGCTGTTCCTAGGACAGTCTCCTGCGAAGTGACCACGGACAAGACAGAGCAAACATAGCCGTTTTTCTCTAACAAATGCAAGGCGATGGTGCACATCATTCTGACGGAACACCCCACACTGGTCCAATACATGATTTTTGTTGCATTTTGGACAGCGATCAGTATTACCAGTAGCACCGACCATCAAGGTTGTAGTTCCTTTGGATGCTGGTTGCTTAACTGGGAATTTCTTCACTGGCATTGAGTCACTAACAGGACGAGATGCCTCTAAAACACGAGCCTGCTCCTGAAGGAACCAAGTGAACTGCTGAATGGATGGGTCTGGTGCGGTCAGCAGGTGACGCTCCCAATCCTCACGGAGTTTGCCATGAAGCTTCTTGCAGCAAATGAATAGCAGAGGTACCGCCCACCCTTCAACGTCGTATCCTAGAGCACTCAAAGCTCCAGTTGACTCAGTGACCTGACTAGCAAAACTGCGAATGTGCGCAGGGTTCTGAGTTGTACCAGGAAGGGAGTACAAGGTTTCCAAATGAGCAAAGGTTTGCAAGTGACGATTATCATACTGCTTCCTCAAGGTATCCCAACAAACCTTGAAGTTTGGTCCAGTAAGGGGGAGGTAAGCAACGAGAGACAACGCTTCACCAGAAAGAGCCGACCGCAAGTACATATGCTTTTGAACATCACTCAACTGGGTATTCGCATCCACGGTAGCCAGGAAGAGATCAGAAAACGCCTGCCAAGACCTGATTTCACCACTGAATTCAGGTAACTTAATTTTTGGCAACTGAATATTCAAATTTCCTCCACCAGGGTTAGATGGACTAGCGGACGAATCAAGCGACGGTCGGAGATTGGAAGGAAACGCTGCTGCCATAACCGCCTGTACACTATAGTAAGGATCTTCAAACTTAACTATTTCAGGGGACAAATCTTCCTCTATGCCATTTTTGAAATTATAAGCTACTATCTTCTGAAGAGTACTCATAAATTGTGCATGATAATCGTCTAACCTCTCTGCCATTACTTTCAATAAATTTTTATTTTTATTAGTAGGTGCCAATTCAACCGTTTTTGCGACATTATCAATACGAATCATTCGTTCCATAAGGGATTTAATTAGAAAACGGTGTTCATCGATAGCAGGCATGTTTAAAACAAATTAGGTAGGTATTTATACTAATTCAAATGTAAATACTGTACCAAATAACTAATTATTAATGTAGGTAGGTAAATATCTGAGATGATATAACAACCCAAATTCGATCTAGATATCAATAACAATATAAACAAAAATAGGTAGGTAACAACTTTGCTTACGTTCGAACCAAAAACGAAGGAAGTCGTTTTATCCAAATAACGACGACAAATTATTACGTCACTGTATCGATCGAGATCGTCACTGCCCGTTTACTATATGTAACTATATAAAAATTGAATAAACTAGACAAATCTCACAGGTGCCCAAACCAATTCGATAATAATTGCACTGCACAGACTGAAGTCTTTCCTACAAGGCGAATGACAACGGACTAACACGCTGTTGAAAGGAGACAAACTAGCTGCTGAATGTTGTAAACAAACCAAGGTGTCCAACTCGAACTAGGAACCTACCTAGTGAACTATCGAGTTAACGAGCGACAGGTAGACGGGCAGTTTTGCGGGGTCGACTGTTAGCTTGGTCAACAATAGAAAGAAAGTTGACACCTGGTAGTTGTAAACAAACCAAACCGTGCGAGTTTCTTGTGATTGAATATTTCTTCAAATAAGGTAACAACAGTAGGTAATTATGATTGCCTCTCAGTACAGTGAATAACGGGACAGTGACGGCCAGAACAAAATTGGAATGCGTATTACTAGTTGATACCACTTGCTGTTTTATACCATAATTTATTCGAAACAAAGGTAGCTAGAGGAAATAAAATGTATAGGGTTTACAAGGAAGCAGGTACCTATTGATTTTATTTATTTTCCTCAACAAGGATTGAAGTTGATTGGACAGAACAGGGACAATCACAGGATTCAGATCACAGGTAGAAAAGTGCAAAAGGATCAGGAATATTATCTGGATGTTTGTTCGTCAATCACTGACGTTTGATAACAATTATAAACAGTTCGACATATAAACAGGTTCAATGATCAATAATATTATTACGGTCTCACAAGCTGGTATCCAATAAATTCATGACTCCACAGGTAGGTAATACTTTGTCCAATGCCCCTCAAGTCAAGGCCCCTCAATTCAATTACCTATTAATAATTGAAATGCAACGATTTAACTATTCATTTATATTTGGCTTCGCAAGGACCAATGTTGAACGCAAAGGTAAACTCCCGGTAAATTTGGTAGTTTTCTCCCCTGATGTTCTTAAACAATCAAAATTGGGCGGAGGACTGTAAAAGCCGCCCAGGGCTGGTTCAATGAATAGCAAATTTATTAAAATCGCACACAGGAATGTGACTCACCTGGAGGGGTTCCCGCGGGAAGACTTCCGTGGCCACGGAGACGTAAGATAGGTAGGCGTTTCGGAAATTTTCCGAGAAATCCGACAGGTTTTCCGAGAGGTCCGGCAGGTTTTCCGAGAGGGGCGGACGGGGGGCACTTCACTCGATCGAAACAGTAGACGCAATGGCGACCGAAGAAAGAGTCTTATCCTGTTAGGTGCGGAGGGGGGTGGGTCTCTGAGCAACATTCCCTACTGGTGCGATAAGAGGCTCAATAATAAGTTCAATGTGCATGAACAAGAGTTGTTCTTAACAAAATTCCAAATTTTCCAATTAGAACACATGTTACAAAATTTCAGATTTGATCTTTCGACGTCAATTTTTCGCCGCCTTTTTTTCCGTGCTTTCTAGCTGCTAATTAATTCTTGTCAGTTCAGTTTCCGTTCTAAAAATTGCTAATAGTTTGTTCATATTCGGTAATACATTTCATTATCTGTTGGAGTCAGATTGTTGTTATTTGTAGAGTGAGAGAATACCTTCCCCCTACAAACTAAAAGCTTCGGGGCACAACTAGACCCCAAATGGAGCCCATATACCAAATTTCATCAAAATTGGTCCACGGTAACTACGGAAAGTGCCGAGTACGGACGGCAAAAGTTTTATTAGATTTTTGGGTTCTAAGTACCTTGAAACCAACAAATTTTAGGGGGGCTAAAGATTTTTTTCTTGGTATATTCCATAGGTTTATCATTGAAAATAATAAACCAATATTGTGCCGTCCGTCCGCCGGAACGCAGAATTTTTCTTAGTTACCATGGACCCATTTTGATGAAATTTGGTATGTGGGCTCCATTTGGGGTCTAGTTGTGCCCCGAACCTTTTGGTTGATTTCAGTCTCTCCCAAGGGTTGAAAAATAAGGGCTGGAATGTCGAAAAAGGTATTGTTTTTCCATCAATTTAGAATAGAATAGAATTTTTAGAATTGAATGAGACCACCCAGAGCACTGTCGGACCAACCATTAGCTCCTAAGGGTTGGACTTAAGATAAATCAGAAACACGAGTGTGAATCGCAAAAGAGGCCTAATCTCCCTTCAAATTTTAGCGTTTCCCGAGTTGTACTTGGTTTTGCGTCCTTAGCAACCAGTAATCCAACCCACAACTCTTCATTTCTTCGAATTAAACTTCACTGTGAAGAAAGAATATAGTGAGTAGGTGGTAACAATGGCAAAGCTGTGTTCTTCGCAGGCGAGTGATCTACACATAAAAATAATAAACCTTTGAGTATTAATTTGCAGCGTTTTAAAGCTCAGGCGTGGGCTGAATGTGTTCTGAAGGACGAGAAGATGAAGCGCGGGGCTGCACTCCAAGGTCGCCGTAATCGTAGATGTTGTCGGAAGACGATCCGAGGGGACGGGGAGGGCTGAGAAACAGCCGTAGCAGACGTGCAGCGTTATCGATCGCATTTGTGCATTTGTAGGAGAACTGGGGTGTCGGGCGAGTCCCCCTCCAGCCGCCCTCACTCATCGCTCGCACCTCTGCTGCTCTTTTTCCCCGAGTCCTCACGGTTTTCCTTCAGAAGGGTCGATCTCTCTTCCTTATGATCGCTCCCGTCATCATCGATCCACTTTCTGGTTCTTGTGTGAGTTGGAAACCCCTTCTATCAGGATAGAAAAAACTACCACAAACTACCGACTGGTAATATTGTGTGAGGTGGTCAGTAAGGCGATCTGGCAATCCTCTTGGCTATGTGAAATCCTTAGGGCCCAACGCTAAAATACATCGAGCAGCCAGAAATGTCCTGATATCCGTTTCAAAGTCTCGTAGGAATGTAGTCTCGCACTCTTCTGGTCTCGTGGTGATTGCAGTTTTCAGGTTCGAAAGTCTCGCGGTCTTGCAATCTCGTGGTGATTGTAGTCTTGTGGTTTCAAAGTCTAGCAATCTTGCAGTCTCCTGGTGATTTTAGTCTTGTGGTTTCAAAGTCTTAGAATCTTGCAGTCTCGTGGTGATTGTAGTCTTGTGGTTTCAAAGTCTTGCAATCTTGCGGTCTCGTGGTGATTGTAGTCTTGTGGTTTCCAAGTCTTGCAATCTTGCGGTCTCGTGGTGATTGTAGTCTTGTGGTTTCAAAGTCTTGCAATCTTGCAGTCTCGTGGTGATTGTAGTCTTGTGGTTTCCAAGTCTTGCAATCTTGCAGTCTCATGGTGATTGTAGTCTCGTAGTTTCTCAGTCTTCCAATCTTGCAGTCTCGTGGTGATTGTAGTCTCGTAGTTTCTCAGTCTTGCAATCTTGCAGTCTCGTGGTGATTGTAGTCTCGTAGTTTCTCAATCTTGCAATCTTGCGGTCTCGTGGTGATTGTAGTCTTGTGGTTTCCAAGTCTTGCAATCTTGCAGTCTCCTGGTGATTATAGTCTTGTGGTTTCCAAGTCTTGCAATCTTGCAGTCTCCTGGTGATTGTAGTCTTGTGGTTTCAAAGTCTTGCAATCTTGCGGTCTCGTGGTGATTGTAGTCTTGTGGTTTCAAAGTCTTGCAATCTTGCAGTCTCGTGGTGATTGTAGTCTTGTGGTTTCAAAGTCTTACAATCTTGCGGTCTCGTGATGATTGTAGTCTTGTGGTTTCAAAGTCTTGCAATCTTGCAGTCTCGTGGTGATTGTAGTCTTGTGGTTTCCAAGTCTTGCAATCTTGCGGTCTCGTGGTGATTGTAGTCTTGTGGTTTCCAAGTCTTGCAATCTTGCAGTCTCCTGGTGATTATAGTCTTGTGGTTTCAAAGTCTTGCAATCTTGCAGTCTCGTGGTGATTGTAGTCTTGTGGTTTCCAAGTCTTGCAATCTTGCGGTCTCGTGGTGATTGTAGTCTTGTGGTTTCAAAGTCTTGCAATCTTGCGGTCTCGTGGTGATTGTAGTCTTGTGGTTTCAAAGTCTTGCAATCTTGCAGTCTCGTGGTGATTGTAGTCTTGTGGTTTCAAAGTCTTGCAATCTTGCGGTCTCGTGGTGATTGTAGTCTTGTGGTTTCCAAGTCTTGCAATCTTGCAGTCTCATGGTGATTGTAGTCTCGTGGTGATTGTAGTCTCGTAGTTTCTCAGTCTCACAATCTTGCAGTCTCGTGGTGATTGTAGTCTCGTAGTTTCTCAATCTTGCAATCTTGCAGTCTCGTGGTGATTGTAGTCTCGTAGTTTCTCAGTCTTGCAATCTTGAAGTCTCGTGATGATTGTAGTCCGTGACGTCATAAATAGTCTAAACTTCGACAAATCATAGAAACAGATCTACTCACGCTAGAAGGTCGCGGTTGGTGCCAAAATTCTCAGGATGCAGTCTACTTTTGATTAAAAATCTAAAAAAAAAATCAAGGCGCACCCCCCATTAGAATTAGGCGGATTGGTACCAGAATAACGAAATGCAAGGTGTTCAGTCATTAAAAAAGAAAAAAAACAGTCACCCAACGCCCCTGTCTCGTGGCCTTGGATACTATAAAACACTACACACACACTAGCCCGCCGCGTAGTGCGTGTGCCTTCATGGAGGCCCGCCTTTTTTTGAAATGTGTGATCTCTTTGTTTAATTTTTCTACCACATGTTATAGTATCAATAGGCATACAGTTGGAGTGTAGAGGTTTTCAATGGTGCTGAATCCAAATTTGAGGTCAAAAGCCAGAATTTCCGACCCCCAAATACCCCATAGCATTGAATTGTCAGAATCGAATGAGAACACCCGGAGCTCTGCTGGACCTACTATTCACTCGCTCGATTTTTCGCTTCCGAGTCTACCAAGGTACCGGAAGCTTTGTTTTCACTTTTCAAGGTTGAAAAAAAAGTTCCTCAAAATCAAAATTTCCACTCGCCTCTTACGTTTCAGACCTTTCTGAACAATTTTGGTTCCGTGTCTGTCTGTCTGTGTGTCTGTCATGAAATCCTTGTAAAGGGCATAACCATACGAAGTTTTTGTCCGATTTCGTGGAAATGTTCAGGGATTGTGCGGGTTAGCGTTTTGACGGTCCCCTATGAAAATAATCACCCCCGGACTGATAGTAGCTGCTGCGCATGCGCAAACGTGAATTCCTTGTAACACCCAAAACTTCCACATTTTCCATCCGATTTCGAAGACATTTTCAGGGATCATGCGGATTGGAGTGTAGATGGTCTCCTATAAAAATCACGGCCTCCAAATTAACAGGAGCCTCTGCGCATGCGCAAACGTAAAATCCTTGTAACAGCTATAACTCCTACATTGTTCATCCGAATTTGATGAAATGTTGTGGGATTCTTTTAATTGGCGTGTAGACGATACCCTATTTCCATTTCCGGTATTTCCATATTAAAAATGTTGAGGCCTTTGCTTCATTTCCTTCGGAAATTCGCTGAAAGATGGTGGATTTCACGCGGGGCTGCGGCTGGAAAACACGAGTTTTTCCTTTGCGGTTTTTTTCTTCCCGTGAATATGCGAGGGAGCCGTGAAAACCGTCTGGTTTTACTGCTGCCTATGATCCTGAGGAGACACGTGATTGCGATAGGACTAGATAGGACTCTCACCGTAAACCCCGCAGTAAACCTCCAGATCGCCGTAAATCACCGCGAATGTTCGCCATTAACAGCGTGATTCGCCACAATCCTCAAAGAAGTTTTTCCACAACCTCCGCACGTCCCGCAACTCATCTTCTCCGCCAGGTTTCGTTGCCCACCTTTCGATACGACAGCCGAGCCAGGAGGAATTTGTCCTTTAATATTTACCATTCTCACGGATTCGTTCGGCAGCTCTTTCACCAAATACCCTCGAAGAGACACCACAACTCGACATATTTTGAATGGTGCATTTCCTACTCCCCGAGCCTGAAAACTGAACTACAAACTACTGCTCTGCCGAGTGAGCAATAAAAATGAACTTCTTTCCAAACCTGTAAAGTCTATGTATATAACGAAGCTACCGTATTTTCGAATTATCATTTTTACGATTTTATTATTTTACGATTCAACGGGGTTTTTAGAGGATGAATAACGGGATTTCCATTCGTTCGAAACCCATAACTGACAAGCTCAAAGGCAAACCTTCGAACGATCTTCAAGAATTCGAACAGCGAGAACGTCTGTAATGACAAAATATGAAAAACAGTGTTTGAATTCCCTGGAAAATTAATTCCCAGCATGACCGCGTCGTTTGTACGAACATATTTAGACTTTATGATTATTTGATCTCGCTTGGAATGTAACCTACTTCTCGGTAGGTACGGGAAATCGTATCTCGTTTGCTCCAAGAGTCACCAAGAGTTTGCCAATAATGTGACGTGATGAAGAAACTTTAATCAAGTTTTCACCCTTTGAATGAGTCTCCCTGAAAATTGGCGATTTAACGATGCGTCCTTTTTTCAGCGAACAGTGAAGAAAGGAAATATTGAGTTCCGGGAGCTCGAGTACAAGCTAGCGAGAATTATCAAAAACGCTGCAAATTATTACACAATGGTTTATTATTTTTCTATAGATCACTCGTCTGCAAAGCCACCAACCATCCAACATGAAGAAAAACATCGATCGCATTTCGGTCAGCTATAATTTGAACGGAGATTAGGCCTCTCTAGCGATTCACAATCATGTTTCTGATTTGTCGTACGTCCAAACCCTAAATTTTCGTAGAGAGCGAACGGTTTGTCCTACAGAGCTCCGGGTGGTCTAAAAATTTTTAAAAATTCTATAGAATCTTAAATTGAAGGAAAAACAATACCTTTATATATAAAGGAAAAACAATACCTTTATATATAAAGGAAAAACAATACCTTTATATATGAAGGTATTGTTTTTCCTTCAATTTAAGATTCTATAGAATTTTTAACATTTCTTATTATTAAAATTATTAAATTATTATTAAAAATTTTAAAATTTCGATATATCGAAATTTTTTAGTTAGGGCGTTTTCAAAATTTCAAATTTAATTTTGGAACCCTTAGACGTAACCCACATCAACCAAAATCTTCGGGACACAACTAGACCCGAAATGGAGCCTACATACCAAATTTCATCAAAATCGGTCAATGCTAAGTGGCAAAAGTGCCGCGTACAGCGGACGGCGGGCCAAATTTTATTCGATTAGATGATTCTACATACTTACCTTGAAATGTAAACCATAATATTTTGAGGGGGTGTTACAAAAAGTTTTTTCTTGGTCGATTCCAAAGGTTCATTATTGAAAATAATAAACCAAAATTTAAAACCAAGGATGGCTTGAGGCCTTCTATTTCTGCTTACACACACTGAAAACAGTGGCAGTCAGTTATCCTATCCAGGGGGGGGGGGGGGGGGTGCAGAATTGTTTCCCTAATTTATGAGTATGTGTTGATCCCATTAAAAGAATTAGAATAGGTACAACAAAAAATGTACAAAAATTGTCGGAGTCTATCAGACAAGTTAACAAATTATTTTTATCCTCGTCGCCGCCTGAAGTGTATAAGAAACACAGGGGAACTGAAAGTTCTTTATTCGCCCATAACAATCTACTGACTGCTGACAACCCCGAGCCCCTAGTTACAACTGGGTGAGGGAACAACAGGCTATATCCTGCAGTTTTGGTTTATTATTTTCAATAAAAACCTTAGGAATCGACCAAGAATCAAAACATGTCAACCTCCTCTCAAAATTTGTTGGTTTACATTTCAAGGTACATAGAATACGAAAATCGAATAAAAATGTTCCCGTCCGTCTGCCATCCAAATCATTACACAACGGTTTATTATTCTTCAATAAGGATCACCCGTCAGAAAAAACCCGGCTTTCCCATTATTAGCATATTCATACTTGCCTGCCAATCATATTATCGAGGAAGGTCAACAATCAGTTTGACAGAATGTCAACATTCCTTATCGGAGAGGTGTGGATGCCTTCATAACGAAATTTGTTTGCTGAAGGAGGAACACTGAGTGACATGAAATTCGATCGGAAGAGAACTAAACAAGTGGGTGAGGCACATAGCTTCCTCTTATCCATAACCCGAATGTTTAGATGATCCGATGCATAGTAGTTATTCTCAAAACACCAATCTCTAAGTACCTTGATCTACCCTCATAGGGGAGTATCTACTACAACCTGCATGAACCTTGAAAATTCCGTCGAAATCGGATGAGAAATGTAGACGTTATGGCTGTTACAAGGGATTCACGGTTGAACATTCGCAGAGAGTTCAATCGATTTTCGTAAGGTACCGTCTACAGGCCAATTAGATCTTACCCAATTACCAAATCTTACCAATTAGATCCTACAACATTTCATCAAATTTTGATGAAAACTACTGATTCACGTTTGCTGTTCGGGGGTGATGATTTTCATAGGGGACCGTCTACACGCTAACCCGCACAGTCCCTGAACGTTTCAACGAAATCGTACAATAACTTCATCTAGTTATGCACTTTACAAGGATTTCATGACAGAACCACAGACAGACAGATACGGAACCAAAATTTTTCAGAAAGGTCTGAAACGTAAAACGCGAGTGGAAATTTTGATTTTAAAGAACACTTTTTTTTTCAACCTTGAAAAGTGAAAACAATGCTTCCGCTACCTTGGTAGACTCGGAAGCAAAAAATCGACTTTTATTGGCTTACCAATATTAATTCCTTCCTTAAATGATTCCTTCCTTTTCTTAATTTCTTCTAAACATTTTCTCGACGAACCGACCCGATTACCGTCATTCTTGAGCATACTGTTTTGAAGAAAAAAAAATAATAACAATAATAAATAAATAAATAATAATAATAAATGACTTCAATACCCCATTTCATATTCATGAAAAAAAGTACCTTTACTTCCAAAGTTTTCAAGCTAGGGCGTTTTGAAAATGTCAACCCCTATTTTCTACCCCTTAGATGTGACTAAATTTCATGAAACTATGTCCATGGTAACTAATATAAGTTCATCGTATTGCAGATTTGATTTGATTTGATTTTCTATTTATTTAACAAATCAGGGTTACATAGGGCCTTAGGGCCCTCTCTTACCGTAACCCTGAAAGGGTTATGACAATAACTCGACCTTAATCAATCAATATCTTAGCTTTAATAATTAAATAATAAATAATAACATTCAATCTTCTTCATTTCAAATAAGTACTTCTTGTTAATTTTCTACTTACTATACAATTTATAAATATTGGGATAATAAGTGTTCCTTGAAACGGTTTTTGAAACTGATGCTGGTCATATTTGTGTCGAACAATTCTAAATTTTCATTGTACGTTCTGATGCTCCTAACTATAAATGATTTATTATATAAGCTTGTGCGGTGGAGTGGAACTTGGAGTAATTCAATTGCATATCGCGTATCGCGCTGATGAATATTACTCATCGTAGTAAATTGTTTACTAAGATAGCTAGGAGTTGGAAATTTTAATATTTTGGTGATAATTTTAATAATTTATTTTTAATAATAATTTTAATATGTTTTCTAAATATTTTGCGGACGGACGGACTAAAATATTTTTATTCGATTTTCGGATTGTACGTACTTAAGGTGCAATTTTTTTGTTCGATTTTAAAGGTTCATTACTAATAACATTTTTTTAGTTGAAAAAATGTTTTATTCCAGTTGTTTTGGTATATTATTAAATAATATACCAAAACAACTGGAATTCAAACTTTGTGTCCTTCTGGAATTTGTATTTCAGTATTTGAAACGAAGGAGGCATTTGTTAATAGTTAATCATCATGATCAAATTGCAGTTGGAACTTTTGTTACAAACTATCCAGGAACTGTCAAAATTTGACATTTCCTATTTCCAGAATATCCAAATATCCTAATCCCTATTTACATATCCAAAATTTGTTTCGTATTTAATAAGATACGTTTAAAACGAGGTTTTGCCTCGAAAATCATGGGTGTTTATCAATATTGAAAGTTTGCGAGTCAAATGAATTTTTTAAAAGAAGATATTTCAGTCTTGTGAAAAATAGGTACCTCCGATTCTATAGAAAAATAGTTTGGAGCACTAATTAGTCAATAATAACTCCTTATTATTGTATAGGAACGTGGACCACTCTTCTTCATTCCTGCTCTCAAACAGCTACTACGGAATTATACCGCTTACCGGTAGGAATTGAACATTCTTATCATCTAAAGGGACGCTCCTGGAATGAATGCATCACTAAACGGTACCTACTTTTTTTTTTTAAATTTTCGCGAGAACGGTAAATCGGGATCACGCGATTGTTGTTGGCAAGTATTTTCCTGGACTGCAGACCGCGTCGTTAGTACCAGTAACTTACAAGGCGACCCGTCGGTGATGTTGGGATTTTGGGATGAGTCCTGTTGTTCGGCTCGAAGGGTTCTGAGGCCAGATGTGGCAGACAGAAATGTAAACAGGTGAATGAGGTTAGAGATCGAGAGGTCGATGTACAGCTGAGGAGGAACTGGCGGGGGAACAGGTGCTGCAGGCGACCGCCCTCGAGAGTGAGGAATCTCTTCTCCGTGATTGAACGGACTCGAGGACCCTTTCAGAGATGGACTTACAGAATAACGATTTCTGCGGTATTTGTTGGCATGGAAATAGCATTTCCAAGTCAAATTCAACTTTTCCGAATCAAATTCAGTTTTTTCCAAGTCAAATCCAACCTTTTCATATTTATTGGCAAAACGTCTAAAAATGTACATAGGCCTAAATACATGTAGCAATGCCTATAAGCAATTGTGAATGGGGTTAATAAAGTTGTTCGAAAAGTAAATGTAATACGTAATGAACAAATGTTTTGTACCAACAGCACTGGAAAACGACAAAAATGATAACAGTAAAGAGTCCCCAAGTAGCGTCGTAAAATGATCACATATTGATCAAATTACATCAAATTAGATTCATTGTAATTGAAATATTATTATTTTTACTGTTTCAACTATGGATGTACTATTACGAAGCCAATAAAGTTTGAAAAAAAAAAGAAAAAACGTCTGTCAAGTGGGTGTGGCACATAGCTCCCTCGAATCCATAACCCAATTGTATAGATGATCCTACTAGCCTCATAGGGGACCATCAACACGCTGATCTGAACAATCCTGAGAAATTTCGTCGAAATCGGATGGATAATGTAGAAGTTATGGCTGTTACAAGGAATTCACGTTTGCGCATGCGCAGCGACTATTATTAGTCTGGGGGAGATGATTTTCATAGCGGGCGATTTACACACCAATCTGAACAATCCTAGAAAATTTCATCAAAACAATAGCTTTATTTCGAGAGCTTTCGAGCTAGGGCACTCTTGGAAATTTCAACCCTTAATTTTCACCCCTTAGAAGTGAGTCCATAATATGGACTATAGCCATATACCGAAATTCCGCGGAAAGTGTCGTGGACGGCGGACGGACGGGAGAATTTTTATTCGATTTTCGGATTCTATGTACCTTGAAACGTGAACTAACACATTTTGACGGGGGGGGGGGGGGTGTTAAATTTTTTCTTGGTTGATTAGATGCTGTTGTGAATCAAATACTTCTACTTCTTCGTTCGGTTGATCGGCATTTCGACTCGATTCTCTAATTCGTTAGATGCTTTAGTATAGATCGCCCTTTACGAATTTCGAGCAAACAGGAAAACTGTGGAATCGACAGTCATCTCCAAGAACCTGATGGGGGTGCGTCTTGATTTTTTTTTTAGATTTTTAATCGAAAGTAGACTACATTTTGAGAATTTTGGCACCAACCGCGACCTTCTAGCGTGAGTAGATCTGTTTCTATGAATTTTTAAATTTTCGACCGTTAATGACGTCACGCGCCCCTCTCGCCTGGGCGGGACCCCCCAGCCCACTGTGACGTCATAAACGGTCGAAACTTTAGAAATTCATAGGAAAAGATTTACACACGCTAGAAGGTCGCGGTTGGCACCAAAATTCTCAGAATGAGGTCTACCTGAGATTAAAAATAACAATAAACAGTTTTTCCTACCCAGGCGCACACGCGCCTAAAGAGGACTAAAACGTAAAACGTGAGGACATTTTGATTTGGAGAACATTTTCCAACCTTGAAAAATGAAAACAATGCTTCCACTACCTTGATAGACTCCTATGAAAATAACTGTTATAAACTGTTATGACTGTATAACTGTTATAAATGTTATTCCAATGAGTTTTCGATCGGTAAAATTCCTTCTACAAAGAAACTAAATGAGAATATTAAAACAAATCATCTTCAGGCCATTCAAGCATCCAAGAATGTTGTCTTGAAAGTTTTACGTTGGAAACCATTGCAAAATAATGAGCTGGGGCAAGAAAGAAACGCTAAAATAACCCCAAAATGCTAAACAAGTGAAAAACGTCTGCCAAGTGGGTGTGGCACATAGCTTCCTCGTATCCATAACCCGATTATATAGATAATCCGATGCATAGTTGTTAATCTCAAAACACCAATCTCAATTACCTTCCACTACCCTCAAAGGGGACCATCTACACGCTAATCTGGACAATCCTAGAAAATTTCATCAAATTCGGATCAAAAATTAAGTGAGTAGATGTATGTGATTGGATAAAAAAAATACTTAGCCTCGGCTGGGATTCGAACCCGCGACCCCTGGGGGACAGTTGAAGTTACGGCTGTTACAAGTAATTCACGTTTGCGCATGCGCAGTCGCTTCTATCTGTCCGGGGATGATGATTTCCATAGGGGACTATCTACAACCTGATCAACATAATCCCTGAAAATTTCATCGAAATCGGGTGGAAAATGTGGAAGTTATGGCCGTTACAAGGAAATTCACGTTTGCGCATGCGCAGTGGCTACTATCGGTCCGAAGGTGGTGATTTTCATAGGGGACCATCTAAATACTAGTCTGTAACATCCCTGAAAATTTCATTGAAATGGGATGGAAAATGTCGATGTTATGGCCGTTACAAGGAATTCACGTTTGCGCATGCGCAGTCGCTTCTATCAGTCCGGGGATGATGATTTTCATAGGGGACCGTCTACACACCAACCCGCACAATCCCTGAAAATTTCATAGAAATCGGACAATAACTTCGTATAGTTATGCGCGTTACAAGGAATTCATGACAGACGGACAGACACACAGACAGACAGACAGACAGACAGACAGACAGACAGACACACAGACACGGAACCAAAATTGTTCAGAAAGGTCTAAAACGCAAAACGCGAGTGGAAATTTTGATTTTGGAGAACTTTTTTTTTTCGTCCTTGAAAAGTGAAAACAAAGCTTCCGCTACCTTGGTAGACTCGGAAGCAAAAAATGTAAGAGCTGATGAATCGAAAATACACACTGGGGTCCTTCCGTAATCCAGAAAGATGTTTGTTATAAACAGTCACAATGGTTTTAAAAGTATCCCACCTGTTTCTAATATGACTCAGCACTACTGAGCGAAACTAGGCTGTTTTCTCCTCACCAGGGCGGAATTTAAAAGAAAAAAGAATGGCAGGCGAAGAATAATGTTATTCACGAAAAAATTCATGAAAAAATGACCCGTTTCAAAATAACCCCAGTGTCAAAATATGGTCAAACTTGACTGGAAAAGCACTACAACACACTATGTTATCAACTTTGTTCGAGACAAGTTATTTCCTTGCTCAATTCTGAAGGTTCATTAGGTATTGAAAACAATTAACCCAAATACCCACCACCTACTTTTTAAGTTACGAGGGTTTTCATAAAAAACATCACGGTTTTGTTTAAAAAAATAATAATAATTATTATTATTATTATTTTGTTTAAACATGTTAACTACAAATTTTAACTCGCGGACGTGTCAGGTATTTTTCTACGTAGTCGCCCTTCAACTTCCAAGTACTTGTGGTACCTTGAATATAATATTTTTATTCCCTATCCATACCAGCTTCTCGCCATTACAGCTAACCAAGCGTGCACTTCTCTGATCATTATAAATGTCAGATAAAGAGATCATTATAAAGAGAACTGCTGCCTCCAACATGCATTTTAATTTGAGGGAAGAGGTGAAAATCTAAGGGGCTGGAAAATCTAGATAACATTCCTTAACTTTTTTCTATTTGAAAACATATTGTTAAGTAATGCATGCATTCCAGGGGACGTCCCATTGGATAAGCATTAGGTCAATTTAAGCCAGTTGGTAAGCGATAAAACTGTTTAACTCGATGTAATTTATTAAGTATTTCAGGCAAGAGATAGAGGTCTCTCCCTTCACCCCTCACTATTATCCACCATAACATTTGGGAGCCTTGAATTTGGTGAGCATTTTAAAATCCATTATCTACCACACCCGACATGCGAATTCGACTCCCACCCCTCCCCGCCACCACCGCCAATGGTGCCAGTCGGGCACCAAAGCGGTAATACTTCGTAACGTCGAACTTTTATCTATTTATTTTGATAGGTAGTCCGTCGAAGTTCATTTCCGTATTCATGGTGAAAAACCAAAAAAAAGAAAAAAAAACACGAAATATGCGGTTTATGGTGCCCTGGCACCATGGTGGCACCACTATATTAGTTGCATGGTGGTACAGATAATAACCTAAAATAAAAAAGAAAACATCCGGTAACAAAAACACACGCAAAACAACAACAAAAACAAAACCATCCTCATGAAAATCCGGAGGTATAATGAGAATTTTTCCTCAATTTCAAAGCTTTTCTTTCCGGCAGGGAGGTGAGAAAATCTTTATGATCCATAGGTGGGGTTGGAACTAGTAAGATAACTGGAAGGATCCGCGTCTTCCGGTTATGTGGCATTCAAACCCACTAAAAAAACACCTCCTTTTCACCCACGTTAGAACTCAGCCCGGAACCGTTTAGCACATTACTTCGGGCTGAGTCCTGGGGTGTTTAATCAGTTCTGGGTGTTGGGGTGGACCAGATGCTCCCTCCTCTCTCTTTCTCGTTCTAATAGTATCTTCCTTGTCAGGATGCTTTCTGTGTACTCTGCCACAGCAGTCCAGCTCCTTTCACTTTCCAGCATCCTGCTGACAACATCCTACGGTGTTGAACTCTGAGGAGCTAACTCCAGGTCTGCCATCAGCTGGTCTCTTTCAGGCTCCCATTTGGTGCATTTTAAGAAGGTGTGGAGCACATCATCGTCATCTTTGTTCTGGCAGTGTAGACATATTGGGGCAGATACCTTCCCAATTTTATGCTAGTAGGCATAAAAATATTCCATGTCCTGTGATGAACTGCATAAGGAAGAAGTTCACTTCTCCATGTTTCCTTTCCATCCACGTCTGAATGTTTGGCACCAGCCGTGCAGTCCATATTCCTCTATGTTCTCCCGTCCATATATCTTGCCAGTTTGCCATTGTGCGCTCCCTCTCTAGGTTTGCTATGCAGGCCCTATTTCGTTGATCCCTTCTCTCAAAGATTCTTTTCTTCTCTGAAGCCATCAGCTGAATGGGTATGACTCTCGTGAGGACAAAGATAGCGGGTTCTGATACCGTTCAGTAAGCACAGGCGATTCGTAGGGCTCCTCTACGCTGCACAACTATTATTCTCTGTCGGAGATATGCCAAACTCAATGCGTCTGCCCATACCTCCGCTCCTTACAAGAGAATTGACTGCAAAACTGTCATCATTAGGCGTCTCTTGCACGGTCTAGGGCCGTTTATGTTCTTCATAAGGTGACAAAGAGCTGCTGTTTTTTGTGCTGCTATATCTGCAGTTCTTCTTATATGTTCACCAAAAGTGATTTTGGTGTCCAACATGACTCCTAAATATCTAGCTGCTGGTTTTGTTGCTATTCTGGCATTTCCAATCCGCATTGGGATGATGGTAAAAAACGCACGTTTTTTGAGCATTAACCCCCCCCCCGCCCCTTGAAAGACATAATTCGAAATTCCGGCGATGCAGTGCACAACCAGATAGTTTTCCGCATCCAACAAAAAAAAAAAAACCATGAAACTCAGTTCAATACTAAGGTTGAGTGTTGTCCAACTTTACCCCAGATCGATCGCATAAACGCACAAGTCTTACTGTGGGACATCTTAAAACATATTGTTTAGTAATGCATGCATTCCAGGGGACGTCCCATTGGATAAGCATTAGATCAGTTAACCAGTTGGTAAGCGATAAAACTGTTTCACTCGATGTAATTTGGTTTATTACTTTAGGCAAGAAATAGTGACCCCCCCCCCTCACCATTATCTACCAAAACATTTCTAGCGGCATGGGAGCCTCGAATCTGAAGAGCATTTTAAAATCCATGATCTACGATACCCAACATGCGAATTCGAGTTCACCGCCCCCCCCCCCCAACCACCACCAATGGTGCCAGTCTGGCACCAAAGGGGGAATACGTCGTAACATTGCACTTTCATCTATTAGTTTTAGTAGGCGGTCCGTCGAGGTTCACATCCGTATTCAAGGTGAAACACAAAAACAAAGCACGAAATATGCGGTTTATGGTGTCCTGGCACCATGGTGGCACCACTATTATTTCCTTGGTGCTACAGAGAATAATTCATGAAAACCCGGAGGTATAATGAGAATTTTTCCTCAATTTCAAAGCTTGGGTACAATTAGTAAGCAGTAAAGGAACCGAAATTTTGAAAAATCGGATATTTTGTGAATAGTATCCCCCCACTACACCCCCCCCCTTGCGAATTTTGGTACTCGGGTGAAATTATGTACAACTCGGAAGTTATTTGAGTCAAACAAAAAAAGAAACTCACTAATCGGTTGGAAATTGAGGCCTGGGCAAATTTTACAGGATTATGCCCGCAAACGCACGTTTTTTAAGCATTAACCCCCCCTTTCCCCCCCTTAAAAGGCAAAATTCGAAATTCCGGCGACGTAGTGCACAACTAGATAGTTTTCCGCGTCGAACAAAAAAAGAACCAGGAAAATCGGTTGAGAACTAAGGCCTGTGCAGACGACACAAGATTTTGTCACACACACACACACATACACACATACACACACACACACACACACACACAGACATACACCTATGGTTTTTTTCGCGGATTTGGATTCAGAATGGTCTAAAACGGATTACTGTGTGGTTATTTTTTTTTTCTGTTGAGTGTTGTCCAACTTCACCCCAGATCGATCTTATAAGGACGCCCAAGTCTTACTGTGGGACGTCCTAAAAATCCGTGTTAGCTTGGTCTTTACTTTTGGAAAAATCCACGTTCAACACTCTAAATCAAAAACCGCACTACAATGCATTCGCTTTTAACACTTTTTTTGAGCAGCCAATTTGATTGGAGCGTAGAGAGATAAGATCCTCCAGGCCTAGGAATCGATAAGTGAAATACGATAGACGGACAGAAGACGTAGTCCAAACGGGGCAGCTGCTTTCTCGAAAACGGCAGGTGCAAACGGAGATTCCCCTCACCTCCACGCCACGGGCCCCAAACAGGAATTAACCTAAACTCGATCCAGTTCTCCCAGTATCCAAATAGCTTTGCAGTTACCGTGATTTTTTCTTGAGGTTTTATACCTTTTTTTTTCCTCCTCGGGACGTTGTCAAGTTTCTCCTGAGCGGGAGGAGAATCAATCTTCGCAACTAATTATCATTTCTTCATTTTGGCGTCCGACCGACTCCAGTAGCTATAAAAAACGTCTGCACTACTGGTTGAGGCACATAGCTCCCTCATACCCAATGACACGAATCCCGAGATTTTTTTTAATCCATCTTTCCGCACGTCAGTTAACAAAAAGACAATGCAACCTGTGATGAAAGAAAGGCGAAGTCCTTCTTGTTGCGTGATAGGTTCTAAATTTGGAAATATGGAGGTCTTGAAAGGCGTATTTTCATGGATTCGAGTAAACTCTAGAACGTATTGAGAGTTAAACAGGGTGTACCTTGACCAAATAACGATACTTCAGGACCAGGATTCAATTCTACAACTAATTTGCAACAACTTTTCCCTCCTACCTCTCTTTTTTACCCCGCTCGAAGGTAATTTACGTTTGAAGTTTTTTTCTTGTTTTTAACATTGCGGCTCTAATATGGGTATAACTTCTTCAAATTCCACGTAAATTCAAATCTGATTAGGATAGTCATTCTACTACTTCAAACTTAAAACTTTGTCAATTTCTGTTTTTCTCAAACTTTTTTTAGATTTGAAATTAATAATAATAATAATAATAATAATAATAATAATACTAATAATAATAATAATAATGATAAAGCGGAAATTTCAGCGGGGTAAAAGAAGTGCTGAGAAGAAAAATTTCTTGGAAATTAGTTGTAGAATTGATTCCTTAGTATTGTTACCCAAATGGAGCAGATACCAAATCTCATCTAAACTGGGCTGACGGACGGAAAAGATGTTATTAGATTTTTGGATTCTACCAGTAAACCATTGAATTTTGTGTAGTGGGGGGGGGGGGGGGTGTTCATTGAACGTAATTGAATTGAGACCAAATTTTTGGAGTGAAAGTTCCGATAGTTAACTACTACAATTATAATTATTATCTTAATAGGTAAAGTCCTAAATCATCACAATCTCTAGGGGACCACGGGACTATTTACGGGGTGTGTTCAAAAATGTCCCAATGTTTTTCCCGAAAAGTTCTATAAGGCTCATTGTAACCGTTGAAATCTCATTAGTAACCTGCTTCTTTCGAAACGGGTTTTACTCATCTGGTGTTATCAGAACAGATGTTTTTGTGATGGTGTTTCCTTTGCAGTCGTTGAATTTCACGATGAGTAAGTTGCGATTGCACATCGCAGTAAGTACTTGAAGTAAGGAAATCTTTTCTTGAAACTCATGAACTGTGTCAGAAGGCCTACGGTGATATTTCCATCCAAAAAACAAAAACAACGTGTTACGATTGGTTCAAAAGTGATTGGGAATCAGTGAATGACGATGAACGTTCTGAGAGGCCGTCGACGTCGACCAAAATCGGGGCCAAAATCTAATGTGAATGCCATGACTGTCATGAGAGTACCAAGAGAACCAAGAGTACCTTCACAGATAACCAGTTGTATTACCTTCTGTATTACCTTAAGTTCTGAAGGGCCTACGAGAAAGGATAGGGCGGGAACGTCCTCAACTTTGGGTGTGTGGCGGATAGTTTCTTTATCACGATTCATTGCGCCAGTTCACACTTCTCACAAAACGCTCGAATTTTTGGCTCGACACTCGATCACCGTTATTCACCCCCCCCCCCTTCCACTACTCACCAGACCTCAACGCGATTGAGTATCTGAAACCCTTCTGAGAAGTCAGTTCCATCGTTGTTTCAGAAAGTGGCAGCATCGCTGGAGCAAATGTGTGTGTAAGAGAGGGGAGTAACTTGATTCCTTCAGTTATAAGTGACGTTTTTTTCAACACTCAAATAAAGTTCGGGAACTTTTTGAAGAGACCCGTACTCTGCTTACTGTATCAACTAGATCTTCTGGTGGAAGAGGCAGGTGTTATATGCAGACATCAAGAAAGTAGTCCGTCGAGGAACGACAGGGCTGCCGTCACATTTGCTTTCAAGTTTTCGTCGTAAAGTGTGTCCATCGAAATATTCTGCGGGTCATTTGTTTAAAACCGCTCGTCTCGTCTTATCTTGATCCTACGATTGTCGTTTTCTGCTTTCGTAACGAGTGTGGTGTAATCCCGGTAGCTGGTCCAGCCTGACTTTTGTCCTTCATCTAATCCACCTTGTGACCCGCATCCCTCTGTCGTTCTGCTCTCCTGTTAAGCAAACTTAATAAAGCCAATCATATATGTCCGTTTACCAAAATACTTGTGAAGATATCAATATTGTTGGGCTGATAAACCCGACTTCAGTTCAGAAATAAATGTATTGCAATGTATTGTTCATTTGAAAAAACTAATTATCGAACTGAAGTCGAGTCGATTATTCCAGCAATGTTGTGAAGTTATAAAAACAACGCTGCAAATTATTACACGAAGGTTGTTTATTTTTTATATAGATCACTCGTCTGCAAAGAACACGGCTTTTCCATTGTTACCACCAACCAACTTGAAGAAAAAGATTTATCGCGTTTCGGTCAGCTAACATTTGAACGGAGATTTGGCCTCTTTTGCGATTCACCATCGTATTTCTGATTTATCGTAAGTCCAACCCTTAAATTCTTGTACGGAACGAAAGTTTTGTCCTACAAGGCTCCGCGTGGTCTCAACAAATTCTAAAAATTCTATACTATCTTAAATTGATGGAAAAACAATACCTTTATATATAATTTTTTTGAGCTAGGGCGTTTTGAAAATTTCAACCCTTAGAAGTGACTGACATCAACCAAAAGCATCGGGGCACAACTAGACCCCAAGTGAAGCCCATATTCCAAATTTATCCAAAATCGGTCGATGGGAACCAAGAAAAGTGCTGCGTACGGCCGACGGACGGCCAAATTTTTATTAGATTTTTGGACTCCACGTACTTTGAAACGTTAACCAACAAATTCTGAGGGAGGGTTAAAAAAAATTCTTAGTCGATTCCACAGGTTCATTATTGAAAACAATAAAAAAACATATTGTTTAGTAATGCATGCATTCCAGGGGACGTCCCATTGGATAAGTATTGGATCAGTTTAACCAGTTGTTAAGTGATAAAACTGTTTCACTCGATGTAATTTATTTATTACTTTAGGCAAGAAATACTGACCCCCCCCCCCATCCATTATCCACCTTAACATTTCTAGCGGCATGGGAGCCTCGAATCTGAAGAGTATTTTAAAATCCATGATCTACGATACCCAACATGCGAATTCGAGTTCACCCCCCCCCCCACCACCACCTCTCCAACGCCAACAATGGTGCCAGTCTGGCACCAAAGCGGAAATACGTCGTAAGATTGAACTTTCATCTATTAGGTTTAGTAGGCAGTCCGTCGAATGTCAGATCCGTATTCAAGGTGAAACTCAAAAAAAAAAAAAAAAAAAACACGAAATAAGCGGTTTATGGCATCATGGCACCATGGTGGCACCACTATTAGTTCCATGGTGGTACAGAGAAAAAAATGAAAATCCGGAGGTACAATGAGAATTTTTCCTCAATTTCAAAGCTTGGGTACAATTAGTAAGCCGTAAAGGAACCGAAATATTGAGAAAATCGGATATTTTGTGAATATTATCCCCCCACTCACCCCCTCCCCTTGCGAATTTTGGTACTCTGGTAAAATCATGTGCAACTCGGAAGTTATTTGAGTCAAACAAAAAAAGAAACACGCAAATCGGTTGGAAATTGACGCCTGGGCAGAGTTTACAAGATTATGCACGCAAACGCACGTTTTTTAAGCATTAACCCCCCCTTTCCCCCTCTAAAAAGCAAAATCCAAAATTCCGGCGCCGTAGTGCACAACTAGATAGTATTCCGCGTCAAACGAAAAAAGAATCACGAAAATCGTTTGAGAACTAAGGCCTGGGCAGAGTACACAAGATTATGCCCAAAAACGCACGTTTTTCGAGCATTAACCCCCCCTTTCCCCCCTTAAAAGGCAAAATTCGAAATTCCGGCGACGTAGTGCACAACTAGATAGTTTTCCGCGACGAACAAAAAAAGAACCAGGAAAATCGGTTGAGAACTAAGGCCTGTGCAGAGTACACAAGATTTTGTTACACACACACATACACACACACATACACACATACACACACACATACACACACACACACACACAGACATACACCTATGGTTTTTTTCGCGGATTTGGATTCAGAATGGTCTAAAACGGATTACTGTGTGGTTATTTTTTTTTCTGTTGAGTGTTGTCCAACTTTACCCCAGATCGATCGCATAAGGACGCCCAAGTCTTACTGTGGGACGTCCTAAAAATTATGTGTCCCATTTCAAATTTCTGCCAAGTGGAAGTGGCACGTAGCTTCCTCGTGTCTATAACACGATTATACAGGATGTATTTGACTCGACTCCCCGAACTCCAGGGATCGATTGTATTTACAACTAATTTACAACAACTTTGTTGCTGTAACAATTTTTTAGAACTCCTCTTTTCTTCATGTTCTAGATTTTCTAGTTTCTTCGACCTTGCGACACTAAGATTGCAAAAAGTTCCTAAATTTTTGAGGAAATAAAAATCTTTTTAGACCGTTCGAAAAAGCTTGGGAGAATTTTACATCTCCCTAATATCAAACCAATTTTTTTCAGAGCGAATAACAGTTTGTAATAGGTTTGTTAAACAATACTGCTGTCCCAAGTTAAAATGCATCTCATTATTGTTCCGTTTTTGGGAAAATGATATTGTGCGATGCCACCCTTAGTTTTTCCCCCTAGCGACTTAAACTTTTGACGACAGAACACCCAGTACACGTGCTGCATATCGGAATACTGCACATTGAAATGAAAATATTATTGGTTCACTCAAAACTGGCTATTAGTTTATTTATATTTGACAAGGATTTCATTATTATCCTAATGTTTATAGTTTACGGTTTACGTTTTGTTCTTAACTCGATCCGTCAAAATACGGCGTATCACGTTGACAGATGAGCAAGCTATCCAAGCGAATGACGAGGCTCTGAGAAAGAAAAGGGATAAACGTTTTCGAGAAAATGTTCATCGAGACCAACAAACGATCAAAGAAAGTAGTGATTTCAACAAATCAGATATAATCATTGTTTAAGGTTACTTTTGACCCTTGAGTTTTTCTGTGAAAAAATTGATTTTTCTTAAGAGAGATTGGAAATTTACGGTTCTTTCCAACGGTGTTGATTTCCTGAAAAGAGTTATGGTCATTTTAAAGTATACAAATTATAGTAATATTAAAAATCGTATAATGAATAATATGAAGGTTTTTAGAGATACCTAGATGTAACTGATCCGATGCATGGTGGATAATCGAAACTTCAATATACTTACAGGTACCTACCGCCCTTCAACTTTGAAGGTCGGATGATAAAGAAATTTAAAGGGAACATTCCAGAATTCAAACTAAACAATTATTCAAAAACTCTACCGAAATCGGAAGGAAACTGTCGAAGTTATGGCACCAAAATAACAACATCTAAAGTGAAGGTAAAGGTTGTCACGTGTGAAATTGAGTTTCCAAATATCAGGTCGTTGATATTTGTGGATGATTTCTCATTCCCTGACGGCGTAGAGGAAAAAAAGTTATTTGCGTGCCATCGCGGAGCGGAATTTAATTACCTACCGCCAGCAACCGCTCGATGGTCAACTTTTGCCGGAGTATCGGGTTTTTCACACGTTACTGATAACATACCTGTCACGGAGGGATTCAGTTTTCTGTGTTGGACACCAAGCATATCACGAGTCTCTCACGATATTCTTTCTGCGATTTCTGGGTTCACTATTTTTGTAATGATGGAATAGATTGAGTCAAGTGGCGTAATTATGAACACATTTTATCAATTTCACATGCCGACAGTTTTCAGGCGTATCGAGTCCATGTAAAAATCTGGAACACCTTAAAAAACGAATATTTGACTCCCCTAATACACTGTGATACCGTTTTTTTCACACGTTCAACCAGTATGGTCATTGACGCAATACTAGTTTATCGAACTTTGAAATATGAAGACGATGACGAGGCAGAAGTGACCAAGTGGACCAAACCATATTTTCGTCAGAGCGTTTCTAAGATTCTGTACTTCTCTTTGTTGAGTTGGCTGGCAGAAGTGACCAAGTGCGCCTTATCGCCCGAAATCCACGGTTTTGGTCTGGTTCGTGACCTTTATTCCTCTTGATTTAACCTCATAAGTGGACGATATGATAATCATAAAGGTACGTGAAGTACCTCAGGTCCCTTTACCCAACTCTCATATTCCAGAAAAGCACCGAAAATCAAACACAATTCGTAGGTATCACGAATATTCTTCATTGAAGAAAATTAAATGAATGAAGTAATTTAATTGATTAGCAGGAAATAAAATTGAAAAAGAAATAATTTATGGATGATTTTTTTATATATATTTTTTAAATTTTTTAATAATAATTTATTTATTTTTTAAATGTCTTTATCTATTATTTATTCTTAAGTAATTAAATAATTTCCACTGTAAAACTGCCTTGACTTTAGTTAATTTACGGTTTCGGGCCGGATTTCACCTTTCTTTCCTCTACCCAGTTGTTATCGATTCAACGCGCTGACTAACGAAGTTACATCGAATCCACTCCCCTCTAACTACCCTTAAGGTAAATTCCAAGGTAAATTTCCATAGTAAATTCCTTGTTCCATTTAAAACAAGAAATTTCGCATTTTGATTTTACTAGAATTTGACATTATTTGGACAGTTAGAATAGAGTCATCACAAATGAATAACAATTGAACAATACTCTACCAAAACTACAGTCATTTTCCTTACTTGAAAAATTGTAGGATTACTGTGAAATAATGATGAAATGTGAACTGTGAAATTGCGTTGTTGGGGCTCATGAAAACTTCTTGTTGGTTGCATGCGTCTAAACAAATAACAATAAAGAGCGATCCACACTTGTGTTTCTGCTTAAATTATTCGTCCTACATAAGTTCTTATAGGGAGAGAACGTTTGATCCTACGCAAACCATCAAATTTCAATGGGAGGTCAATTTTTTTCTTGCTTTATTCCAAAAATTCATCATTATTCTTGATAGTCTAAATAGTGGGGTGAACTATTGGGATTCCCAGCGAGGTTGACCTCTTTTGGGTACCTACTACGAATTAACAATACAAATTTGTCACTTCGGCCTCCAGTTCAACCAACGGATTTACGAAATATTGGCCGGCAGAAGTGACTATTTGACACTTGATAGTTTTTGAGTGGCGACGCTCTATACGATACTAAAATACGACGCTTGATGATACTGATCAACAAAATGATACGAAAATAGCCCTTGGTCTTTTCTGGTCATGTTGCGATGCCAGAGATGTATATTGGGTAGAATATCGGGCCCCACACGCATCCTAAAGACACCGATGCAACGATATTTCTGCTAGGAGACTGAGTACTATCACATTTTACATCGTACGACCGGTTTTGCTTGGAATGACTCTATGTTGGGTATCGGAAATCGATCGAAAGCTTGATGAGTGTCTAGGAACAGCCCTTGACAACCATGCTGGTTTTCGTAGGTTTCTAGGATTTCCTCAACCACTCTATGAGTAACTCATAACAACAACGGTTGTTGTTGTTGTTGTTGGCAAGAATGTGGGGATCAAAATCCGAAGTGGAAGTTCGGTATGACAGGGTTAATGACAAAAGTAGTTTTGGGAGCAGGAGTCTTTCGAATATCTTGGAATAGATGGACAGCCGACTAGTTCGGTTGCTGGTCGAGTCGTTTTTCTAATATTTTCGGTTTTTCGATCATTATGATCTCCCCATGCAGTCTCAGTTGGGACCCCATGAGGAAACCGTGACTGATTCGGCTTAGGATCACTTCTTCTCTTCTGACTAGGCCGTGGATCCATCCCCCACGATCCATTCTTGTCCTATTTGAGGATGACCATGGACGTACATCCTTGTTCATCTCCCATAGCTTTAGGTGGTCCATTTTTCGCAATTTCAGTGGCCGATTTCGACAAACTTCATGTTTAATTGTTGGTGCGAAATCAAAGCCAATGAGTAAGTCGGTTGTCACAGGTTCTTCTCAGGTTCTTTTGGCATCCCTGTCAGCTTATTCGTTTTCAATGATTGCTTTGTATCTAGGCAACCAACAGAGCACGCTTGCTCAACCAATTTCTTGGTGATGATGGACAAGTTCAAGAATATCGGCCACCAGTATGAATTTCTATAAACTCTACGTTTGATGCAGGAAATGATTGAGTGAATTACAATATGTTCTCACAGTTGAATTGATGAGATTCAATGCGGAGTATATCGCGAAAAATTCGGCGGAGAAAATTGAGTACATTTTGCGATGAAAAATTGTAGGTGAAATTTTACGGCCATCAGACATGGTGAGAGGCTTGCACAGTTCCAAGAAATTATGTCTTGAGAAAGTGTAAATCGCAAATGAGTGCTTTATATTGGAAGGAGACCAATCTCCGCCTTTTATATAATTATGATAGTTTGTAAAATGTTTGATATTCCCCTAAGCTATAATCATGGATTGTACCCGTTGGAGTCAATGATTCAGTTCCGAAAGCATTATGTTCCGAAATCCACGATATTGTGGCAACTCATACTGGAATAGACAGTGAGTCAAGGATCAAATGAAAATAATAGGAGAATCCTTGAGAAAACACACTGGTTTTTACTGAGAGGTGAAGGAAATTCAGTTCTGTAACTTGGAGTACTTCCAGGTGGGGTTAATTTTATTGATCAATAAATTCCTTTGTTGAAAAGTACAGACAGAAAGTTGAATTAATATTTAATTAGAGCGAATGGGTTAGAAAGACTGAAATAATTCCAGCGGATCTTGAGAAAACTCAGACGAAACACGTCGTTGTGAAACCTTTTCTGAGCCGTGAAAAAATTGGGGGATAAAAAAAAAAATACTCTTGAGTAACACATGGCTCGTTTTGACAAGTGACTGGTTTCCATCAGTGTTGGGCCTTTTATGTGGGTGAGAGGTCCTTAACTTTAGTGTAGCATTTGAAATTGAACTGAACTCTTACGAGACGGTTATTGATCACACTTAACCCTGCAAATAGTACATGTTGGATAACTATTTAATGCCAAAAAAAAAAAAAAAAAAAAATACACAAAAAATTGAACTTTGAGATATTATATCAATAAGCTATTTTCCAATCTGAAGTTCCCGATGGCACTTTTAATGACCGTTTTGGAATTTTGTGTGCAAATAAAAATTTTGGGTATTGCACTGAGTATCTCTATTGCATTCTACGTATCTTCCACCATTAAAACGTATACCATAAGTAAATGAGGACGTGAAACATCTGGATATTTCCAAAATTTCGTTTCCGAAAGTTCATTATTGAGAAACGGCTGCCACGTTGGGTGAGCGGTATAAGTTTTCCACAAAAATAACGTGAATGAATGAAAACACAGGCTATGGTGGTCTTTAACCGTCAGAAGGGCTTGTCTCTTCGGAAAAAAATCGGCCAAGTGGGTGTGGCACATAGCTTTCATTGTATTCGTCACCCGATTGTATAGATGATACGATGCATTTGTAGCTAGTCTCAAAACAATTCCTGAAAATTTTATCAAATTAGAATGGAACATGTAGAAATCATGGCTGTTACAAGGAATTCACGTTTGCTCATGCGCAGTGACTACTATCAGTTCGGGGGCGATGATTTTCATAAGGGGCCGTCTACAAGCTAATTTGCACAATACCTGAAAATGTAAGAGAAATCGGACGAAATATTTAGAAGCTATGGCTGTTACAAGGAATTCATTTTTGCCCATGCGCAGTGACGATTTTTTATAGGGAACCATATACACTCCAATCCGTACAACCCATCAAAATTTCATCGAAATCGGTTTTGCCCGTTTCAAGGATTTCATGACAGACACACAGACATACAGACGCGGAACCAGAATTTTTCAATGTGAAACATTTTTTTTTCAACTGTTACGTATATTTTTCATCCGAATTTGAGGAAATTTTCAGGGATTGTATGTATTTTGGTGTAGGTGATCCCCTCTGAATTTGCTGAGGAGTCAAATTTGGGAAAAGAAACTGGTTCCATCTTGAACAGAATTAATATACTTGGTATATTAAAAATCTCGAATTTTAAACATATTCGTAATTCCAAAAAAAATAGCACTTTGGTTGGGGAAACTATCATCTCTTCCCCAATTCGTTCAAGTCCTCAATACTTTCCTTCATCTGATAGCAAAAGCTGTCATGAAAGTAGTTAGGAGCTTTGCACCGGATGTCTAAGCGAAAATTCAACAACGCTGGTTGGGTTGTCGAACCTCAAAAAGATTACCCGTGGTTTCCGTTGACATGAGTTTGTGGTTTCCATAAGTTTCAATGTTGAAAACACGTCAAGTTTGCTGTTATCATAAATCTTCTTTTTCTCCCCTCAAACTTGAGATAAATCCCGCACGATCTGAAAGACAGCTGGTGTAGAGAAATTGTGACAGGAGCTGGAAAAGGTTGAGGGCAGGCGTGTTTTTTGTTTCCCGTCCCTGCTTTTTTCACGTAGTTTTTGACTGGGCAGCTTAGAAGGAACGTGTCCGAGACGTATCGTCTGGTGGAGACCACCTCAAGGAGTTTCGACACTGGCGACCGACAGAATGAACTGTCAGCTCCTCCAAAGGACTCCGAAACCCGTTTCTGATTAAACTGGGCCGCTGGCTGGTGGAAAGTGATTTGAACGTTTTAGAGCCGGTTTATCAATCAAATTAAACAGTCTTAGCAGATTTCCTTAGCTGTTCAAGCTTGAAGCCAATTTCAAAACGAGATATGAAAAGTTTGGGTGTTGCTACCCACTTGTCAAAGCAAGTTTTGCTTGCACTTGCTTTGACAAGTGGGTAGCTTCCGCACATACAATATTGTGATTTATAAAAATGATTTAAAACCGCTTGATTGTATTACTGAGCAACTGATATATTCCTTAATGAGAAACTTGATTTTCACGACCATGTTGAAGGTTTTCTGAGTCGAAAAACAGCATCACAAATTGTGAAATCGATCGCAATAATGATGGCCGTGGCCCCCTACTGACTGCATTATGATGAAATCAACGCATTCTTATCTGGCGTAGCCCTAAAATACCCTCCGAATTTGAGCAATATCGAGCGAGTAAGAATTGCTGTTCGAATTACGTCAGGTTTGCGCGAGCGCTCATTTTATTGATCGTCCGTCTTCGTTAGCGATTCATGCGACTTTGAACTTTAGGTCAAAACAGAGCTGTAAAATGTTAAACTTCATGCTAAAAAACTTCCACCTCAACGTTCACCGGTACCAATGAAATATTTCATCAGGTATGTTTTGAGGTTTCTGGTGGTAGATGTTATGTTGAGTTTATTACTACGAGTTTATGGTATCTTCGAAATCGGAAGAATATCTACCTTATAAAGTAGAAAAAAACTATTGTAGTTCAAAAATGGCTGAAAGTCGGTTACAATATTTCATCGAAAATTCGCTCATTTACCCATACTGTACGAACGTTACTTTTAGCACTATGAGAAACCAAGCTATTACGATGTGTGATGCATTAGGATCAAATAATTACGTCAACACTGCTTTCGAGGAACATCACCTGAGTGATAAGGTGATAAGATGATTGAGATTGTGTTAAAATCTGAAGTAACATCAGTAACAGAATAAATCGAGTATTACTCAGTTTTTCCTTTGTTTTTAGGATCTAACATGAATCTAGTTATTACCTAGTCACAGAAATAGCATTGGTCGATAACTAGATGAATTGAGTGACGGGAGACAGTGCAGGTGATCTTGTTTGACCTCCGCTTCTGCCAAACTCGTTACGAACTGGCTTGGATGCTCGTTAAAATCGGCGTCCTAAGCCCGTTACAAATTCTTTTTCCACGTCACACGCTGCCTCGATAAATCTGCCCTAAGAAGGTCGAAGTCTCCTTACCGGCATGTTTATATTCCCATTCTCTTCGTAATAGAGCAATAGAGTAAGGTCCTTGAGAATGAGCTCTTCAAGTCGATCATGAAAGACCCTAAGGTACATCGTCGCATTGGAACAAGACTATTACAAATCCAAAATCCCCCTTTTCGAGTCAAACCCTCTGGTTTGATAAGAATGCGGGGAGAATTGTGTGCCAGACCTTTTCAACTCATCTTGGCATTCCTGACGCCAGTATGCACTGCGCGAGACCATCACATCTCCATGCTCCATCTGGATAGAATGGAGAAAAGCATTAGGTCACCAGTTTCTTAGCATGTTGACCTCGGTGAGTAAAGTGTAGTTGTTTTTTCAAAGACCATTGCAACTCAATATAAGCAGGAAGTAATACTTACTGAATTTCTTTTTTTTTGTTGACAAAATTGTTGAAATTTATTCAGCCTTTGTTAAGCCAAGGGTAAAAATAAATTTAAAAATTGATTGTTATTGTAAAAACATAATATTTCAGAGTGTACGAACATGGAATGAAGCTTACAATTTTATCAATCAGTATAACAACAGGATAAAAGAATAAACGCATCGATGTAACACTTTGGAACACACTGGGTGCAGATGAACGTCGAATTCCTCACTCAGTGTTTATTTGATGCTGGGGAATGATGGATGATCAATAATGATCGATGTGATCAAACTAATTTCATCGTAGATCCTTCTCACTCCGTTATCGGGAACTTTTGGAGCATCTGAGGTTCATTGAGATCTTCAGTACAACGCAAGCTAAAACAAACCCTTGGTTCGAATACCACGTTTATTCCCGTATCGGTAAGGTTGGCTGAAGAGTGGCCACCACCACTTTTTCACTCGCTCCTTGAATAGGTAGCTAGGTAATTTGCCATGCCGTTGTTGTGAACTGTTCCAGTTGCTCGGAATCCCTTTACTTGCAATTTTTGGAATAGTGAAAAGGGAGTGAACAAATTATTACAGCAAGCTTGGATGGGTTAGTTTGCAATCCTAATAACTGAAGTTCGTCACCAAGACCCGCATCATCCTTACTCACGTACGCATGACGCACCTGAATACAGCATGACGTGGAAAAGATGTCCATCATGCAAGCATAATTCTGAAAGCTAGAATCATCGAATGGGGGGGAGGGCTGTTTAGCAGAATGCCGGCCGAAATAAGGAATCATTTTCACACCAATCATTAGCAAAAAAATACTCCAAATTGAATGAATTTTACATTCTAATGGGATACGAAAGACCTGAGAGACCGCTATGATCTTGCTTTCGACCTTTCGACGTGCGTTGTAGCATTCGTCGATTTTTGTCGTCGTACACCCAATATCGTTATTTGTTTTTTTTTTGTTTTGAATGTACTCGGCTTCTACACCATTCCAACTCTGAAGATCAAGAGTGAAGAAGAATTTTTCTTTCTCTAACGTAACGGACATTGCCCCACAGTTCTCCGGACCTTCAAACAGGCGTCCTTTTCTACAAATTTTTTTGTTGAACAAAAGTTTTTCAAAACGATTTTTTCAACAAATTCTTCAAAATCGCAGTGAGCTGAAGACATCTGATGACGTCCGAGAAGCCAGGAATGGCAGTCGTACGGAAATCTACCTGAAACGGTTGTTTATATTACTTTACTTTAATTACTCATATCTTTTATGGCCAATTTTAAATACATTTTATGGCGTTTATGGCTAATAGAGCACAGGGTTATTAGTACACCATTGGTTCACGTATAAGGCTGTCAAAACTTGCTAGATCAGCTCATCCTGAGGATCATGCTCCTGACGAGACTGGCCTAAAACTAAGCAAATACTGGTTTGCAATCATGGCAACAATTGAGGTTGTGTCGGAAGGTGTCATTCCAAGTACTCTAATAAACAGAACTCTTGACACCAGAATGGTTTTTGCAACGATTAAATCGATAGAAGGGGAGCGAGTGAGACCTCACCATCGGAATGTATTGGAGCAGTTATGGCTAGATACCACCCTGACACCCCGAGGAACAACAAAAGAATTAGATGTAAGCTACTAGATCTCTCATTACTTGATGAAGCTATTCTTCTGGGAGTTCCGATTGCTCACCAAGCATCAGAGCTGGATAACCATTGTGGATATAAATAAAATCCGTTAAGCGATTAGTATAAAAATGTAATAACATTTGTTCAGTTGCTCACCTAGCGAACTATTTGTCCTCTAGGGCCTTGTCTTGCGGAGGTGGGGTTCAAATTCATTTTTAGTACACTTCTAACGCTTGGATTTCAAAAATTCTTGTTCCTGAATGACAGTGTATAAATGGAGTTTCAAAACAAAGAATGAAAAAGAGAAAATCGTTGTTATCGAAATCGATCGTGGGTTCCCATGACGAATAACGCCTTATTAAGCACGTCTAGTCGGTTTCACCTTTATTAGTTACCACGACCATTGTTCATTAAAGAAACCTATTTTCAAGCTAATTGGTGACGATAACGAAGTAAATGTTTCAATTTGTCCTCGATGTAGCTTGGGTAACCTTCATTGTCTGATGAACGAGGATGACTTCATGACTTTATAAAATAGCAGGGGTGCTTTCGAGCTGAAACGGTTAAAAGGATGTTAATTAAATTACAATTATCGTCCTGCTTCGGATAATAGTTTGATGAAATTCTCCGATGGCGCCGAGTAATTTTGGAAGGCTTCGCAGAAGGAAAACCCCCCAATACGGTTAATACGTTTCTGAATTTTTTTTCTCTTTTTTTTTTCATTCCAAGGTGACAAAGTTTTATCTTTTAGGATGTGAATAGTTGTTTATACAAGATATTTACTACATATCGAGACCGCGTATCACTACCTAAACGTTCGATTTTGCCGAAACTGGGGAGTAGTGTTTTAATAATAAATATCATGACACCGTGGAGAGCCCTCCAGTATGAAGAATGTCGGTCACTTTCCTGAGCCATTGGGAAGACACGTATCCTCGGGATCCTCTTCTTCAGATCTCTCAGACCGTTGTGGTGTTTTTGCTTCCGCGTCTACCAAGGTAGCGGAAGCTTTGTTTTCACTTTTCAAGGTTGAAAAAAAAATTCTCCAAAATAAAAATTTCCACTCGCGTTTTACGTTTCAGACCTTCCTGAACAATTTTGGTACCGTGTCTGTCCGTCTGTCATGAAATCCGTGCCACAGCCATAACTTCTGCAATTCTCATCCGATTTCGATGAAATCTTCAGGGATTGTGCGGGTTGGCGTGTAGATGGTCCCCTTGGGAATCATTATCCTCGGACTGATAGTAGCTGCTGCGCATGCGCCAACGTAAAATACTTGCCACAGCCATAACTTCTACATTTCTCATCCGATTTCGATGAAAGGAATATAAACAATTTAGATACATCATACCAGATTGTGCTTCCCAGTCTGAAAAATGTTCTCCAAAATCGAAATTTTCACTCGCGTTTTACGTTTTACACATTCCTGAACTATTTTGGTTTCGTATCTTTCTGTCTGTGTGTCTGTCATGAAATATAGCTGGCTAAACTAAACGAAGTTATTGTCCGCTTTCGATGAAATTTTCAGGGATCGTGCGGGTTGGCGTGTAGATGGTTCCCTATCATCACCTGGTAGAAATGACTGCGCATGCGCAAACCTGAATTCCTTCCAACAGCCATAACTTCTACATTTTCCATCCGATTTCTGTGACATCTGCAGAGATTGTCCGGATTGGAGTGTAAATGATCCCAGTGAAAATCATCGCCCCCGGACTTATAGTAGTATAATATTTTAAATATTTTTCCCCGAATACGGTGAAATCTTCAGATATTGTGTGGGTAGACGTGTAGATGGTCCCCTGTTAGGATAGTGGAAGGTACTTGGAGATTGATGTTTTGAGATGAGATACATATCATACGATCATCAAATAAATATAGAAACAACCAAACCTGCCGAAAATAATGTCGTTCCCAAGTGAAACATTGCGTCAAGGCAGTTTTGCCAGCTGGAGTTTCGATTCTTATAAATAACTTTCACAGGAATGCGTAATTGCGAGCCGGTTGTCTCTGGGAATGCCATCCGTAGTAATTCCCGTGTATCAATTTCGTATAAAATAATCGGAGCGGAGCGGTAGAAGTGCGGCGGCATTGGGGGCGCTGAATCATCATGCCCCAACGTTTCGTTTGCTCTGCAATTGTTTGTAGGGCTCGGGCCCGTAGGCCGTGAATTATCTCTTCTGTTTGTCCTCTTTCAATCCACTAGAAAAATATTAGCTGACATTGCTAGAAGGGGAAATGATTTAGGAACAGTGCCTGTGGAGCGAAGCTTTTGAGGCGGGCTTTCCCAGCTTTACAGGAGACATTTTTTTTCTCTTTTTTGGATCAACCTGCTTGACAGAGAACCTTTTATGGGTTATGAATATAAATATGGTAAGCTGTCCGTAAAGGGAGCTTTCTTTAGGAATTGAGACTTTTCAAACATTCGCGAAACATGAGTTTCAAGCTGGGAGTAATTCAAGTTTGGACAATCTTCGACTCCGAAAGGCCACCATTATTATAGCCTGTAGTTCGAAAAAGAAGAAAAACTATGCAAATTATTACACAACGGTTGTTAATGTAGTTCCATCGGTCAGCACTGTTAGATGTACTACAGTCGTGTCGTATTTTCAAGGTTAACAATTACGTGTTTTTTGTATTTTTTTTCCATCAACATGTTTATACAGCTATACATTATAAATGTACCATTCTATACATTTACATTGTTCAATCTCAAAAATTCATAGATTTCTTTATATTATTATATTAAATAATGGTTTTGCTGGAGTAAAGTACGATAACTGAACGGATTAGTGGCTAATTTGGTGATACTTGCCAGAAATTTGGGCTCTCACTGGAAGGCCTCCACTATCTTCTTGTAGAGTATTTTTAAAAATGAAAACCTCCTGAGATTTCCCTCGCTCTACATCCTTGAGGTTGTTTTGTTCTACAAAAAGTATCAACATCTCCAGCAAGAAGTTCTACAAAACAATGATACCCGCTATCGACAGGAATCGCGCCCTGTCCCCCGTCACAAAACTGAGTTTTTCGAGTACAGCCTGGAGTATAGGACCACAAAGATTATTAATAATTTGGTGCTCCATCACCAGCAGATCCCCGTGGACCAACCAGTTAACTCCCTCGAGCCAAAACTTAAACACTTTCTCTTCCAGAGGGAGTTTTACTCTGTGGAAGAATTTTTTCAATCAAGGAAAAGCTAACTTATATTTTTTATTGTTGATTATATTATTGTTTAGTTGACTATTGCTCTACCATTGTTATAATGTGTGCTACGGCAATAAAGATTATTATTATTAAATTGCTTGCGTTGCACTTCAAAGTTACTGCACTCCATCACAATATGTTCAAGAAACCCATTTGTCTGCCCACAACTGATTCACTCAACACCTAAAAGTTCAACGGAGATTTGGCTTCTTTTGCGATTCACACTCGTGTTTCTGATTTATCGTAAGACCAACCTTTATGTTCTCATAGGGAGCAAACGGTTGGTCCTACAGAGCCCTATGTGGTCTCATTCGATTCTAAAAATTCAATACTACCTTTTTTAAATTGAAAAAAACCTTAGTATCGAAATTTTTTGAACTAGGGCGTTTTGAAAATTCCAGCCTTTATTTTTCAACCTTTAGAAGTGGCTGCCATCAACCAAAACCCTCAGGGCAGGAGCCAGACACCAAACGGAGCCCATATACCGCGAGTAACGAATAGCAGATACCGAAAGTGCCGCGTACGGCGGACGGATGACCAAATTTTTATTCGATTTTTGGATTCTACGTACCTTGAAACGTGAACCAACAAATTTCGAGGGGGGGGGGGGTTAAAGTTTTCCTTCTTGGTCGATTCCAAAGGTTTTGAAAATAATAAACCAAAATTGTTAGTGAAATAACTCGAAAATGAAACGTCTAAAAAAAAAGCTGTGAGGCTCTTTTGCTCGACTTGAGTCTCTAACACTCATGAATGGACATTTATTTTCCATCGGGTTCGAGGGACCGGATTAGGCGCGCCTCTCGGATGTTTATGAGAACTACGTGACGGTTGGATCCTGCCGCTCTCGCACGAGATGCCGGCTCTGCGATATCATCGCGCGGACAATAAAAAGCAACCGTGGAGCGGGGGATATCGACGAAGAAAAAGAGGTCTGCCAAATGGCTTTGGCACATAGCACCCTCGTATTCCTTACATGATTACGGGGTAGTATAAACGACCTTTTCACGATGAATCTGACCGCGATGAGATTCATGAGACCATCTAAAACTCCAACCAGCGTTTCCACATTCCCAAGACCTCAACATCACCTTACAATCCAGAATTTGGCTTGAATTATGTGATACCCATCATTCACGTACATAAATTACTAGATCTTGATCAAGTTTCAATGAGAGAGTTGTTGGCGAGGAGGCTAACCAACTAGTTTTTTTTAACGTAAAAATCATTATTTATCAAGAAGAGTGAGCTAAATTTGTGTCCATCGGGAGATCCAAAATTACTGTGTACCGTTCAAACCCTTGAATTGTCGAACGAAACGATAATTATCATACACCAGGCATCACTTGCCCCATTTCACAAGCTTTTTATTTCACCTGTCCCATCGTCTGTCTTTAATAAAATCTTGCAAGTTAAATTTGATCCACTTCCCGGTTTCCGATTGAGCTGAAATTTTGCATGCATGTATAAGTCGGATGACAATGCAATATTATTATGACATAGAACTAATTATTAACAAATGATAAAGCTTGTTTTTAAAAAAAGGTTTTTTAAAAGATCGCATGTTACCACTCAATCTTATCATCGGAATTAAATGAAAAAACCCTGCAAATTATTACACAAAGGTTTATCATTTTTCTGTACAGATCACTCGCCTGCAAAGAATACAGCTTTGCCATTGCCACTACCTACCTACCAACTATATTTTTTCTTCACAATCAAGGTTTTAAATACGCTTCACACTCAATTCAGAGAATTTAAAAGTTGTGGAATTTTAAAATTTGATTACTCGTTGCTAAGGATGCAAAAAAAGTATACAACTCGAAGATACGAACAACAATCGCATTTTCGTCAGCTAAAATTTGAACGGAGTTTAGGCCTCTTTCGCGATTCACACTCGTGTTTCTGATTGATCGTAAGTCCAACCCTTAAGTTCTCGGAGGGAGCGAACGGTTTGTCCTACAGGGCTCCGCGTGGTCTCTAAAAATTCCATACTATCTCAAATTGATGGGAAAACTATACCTTCATAACAAAAGTTTTTGAGCTAGGGCGTTTTCAAAATTTCAGCCCTTATTTTTCGACCCTTAGAAGTGACCGACATCAACCATGAGCTTTGGGGCACAATTTCTTCAAAATCGGTCCATGGGAACTAAGGAAAGTGCCGCGTACGGCAGACGGACGGCAAAACGTTTATTCGATTTTTGGTTGGATTCTATGTACCTACCTTGAAACGTAAACCAACAATTTTTTTTTTTTTTGGAGTACACAATTTTTTTTTTTGGTCGCTTCCAAAGGTTCATTATTGAAAATAATGAACCAATAGGTGCGTGGCCTCCACAAAGTCACGATGAACCGATCACAATGAAATTAATATCAAGTACTTAATCAAATACCTTCCCTTAACCGCAAACTGACTGCCGTTGGACGAGCTCGCAGCTGATTCGAAGTCCCAAATAAAGACCACATGATGGAGTTTCGAACAACCAAGAAGTTCTCTAGTTCATAAAATGAAAATATAGATGAATTGGTGGAGTTCTAGTATCCACAAGTGTAGATGGGTATTTTCAAGGGGCAGCTAACTGTGCCCGAGTGTAAATGTTGGTGTAAGACGATTGTCGCCTTTATGGAATAGACCTTTCCACATCCAACCCACGAGTAGTTTTGCTAGTTGTAAAGGAAGCCTGAAATCTTCAAGTTCATCCAATTCATCTGAATTCCACGATAGATGAACACGGCAAGCAAGTTCTGCCAAGGAAGTTCTTAGCAAGTGGAGGTGGGTGTCTGACTCTTCATATTCTGTAAAAACTTCTTATTCACAACCCTTGTATTCCCATTGAAGGACTCTTCACTTCCTGAGACAGAAGCTAATTAAGTACGAACAAGAAGAAGAAGAAAACTTACAAGAGCTAAGATGGACGATGGAACAACTAAATGATGATAACTTTGGAAACCTTTCTCACTTGTGAGCTTTCGTCTTACCTCTCTCAACTTGCCCGTCCGGCACGCAAGCAATTTTTGTCCGCATCTGTCCAAATCGTCCAGTGTCTGGTGGTCGTACTGTGCAACTAACCGAAGATGGGGCGCTGTCCATTCTTTTAATGAGTTCTGCCTTTTTAATGTTGCGACATGGAAGAAAAACAAAAAAATAGGGGAAAAAAAGGTCTGCCAAGTGGGTGTGGCACATAGCTTCCTCATATCCATAACCCAATTGTTTAGCTGATTCGACGCATAGTAGTTAATCTCAACACATCAATCTTCAAGTAGGTACCTTGATCTAACCTCATAGGGGGCCATTTACACCCCGATCCGCATGATCCATGAAGATTTTGTCGAAATCGGATGAAAAATGTAGAAGTATGACTGTTACAAGGAATTCACGTTTGCGCATGCGCAGTAGCTACTATAGGTCTGAGGGCAGCGATTTTCGTAGGGAACCATCTACATGCCAATTAGAACGATCCTAAAAAAATTCATCAAATTAGGATGAAAAATGTACGTGTTATGGCTGTTACAAGGATTTGACGTTTGCGCATGCGCAGAGGCTCCTGTCAATTTGGGGGCCGTGATTTTCATAGGGGACCATCTTTACCCCAATCCGCATGATCCCCGAAGTTTCATCGACGTCAGATGGAAAATATTGAAGTTGTGGCTGTAACAAGGAAATACACGTTGGCGCATGTGCAGTGGCTACTATCAGTCTCGGGGAAATGTTTTTCATAGGGGACCATCCACACGCCAACCCGCACAATCCCTGAAAATGTCGTCGAAATCGTTTGAGAAATGTAGAAGTTATGGCTGTGGCAAGGATTTCATGACAGACAGACAGACATGGAACCAAAATTGTTCAGGAAGGTCGGAAACGGAAAATATGAGTAGACATTCTGATTTTGTAGAACATTTTTTATTCAACATTGAAAAGTGAAAATCAAGCTTCTGTTACCTTGGTAGACTCTGAAGCAATAAGAAATAGGTATGTTTGCTATAATTTTGCTTCCGAATCTGCAAGGATTTGATGACATTTTCAGGGATTATCCAGATTAGCATGCAGATCGTCGCTATGAAAATCATTGCCCCGGATTGATAAAGGAAGTTTGCGCATGCACAAACATAAAATTCTTCCAAGAGCAGTAACTTCTGTATTTTCGTCCTGCGTTCGATAAAATTTTCAGAGATTTTTCGGGTCAACGTGTGATGGTCTCCTATGAGGATACTGCAAGGTACTTAGAGATTGATTAGCTACTAGTCATAAGAGATTAGCTACTAGCCATTAGAGATTAGCTACTAGCCATCAAATCATCTATACAATGGGTTTATGGATACGAGGATGCTATGTGCCACATCCACTTATCTTCAGGTTCAAACATTAAAACTGAAAGTACCGTGCTACTAATTTTCTCCCCATCATATCCGGTTTACTGTTATTTTTACGACCATTGAGGAGGGTAATGTTGGGCTCATTGGTGACACTTCGTATCGTGCGAGAACAAGCTTTGTTTACAAGTCGAGCCACCGATAAAATTAAGTTCGCTAAGTGGACCCCTTCCCCCTTCTTCCCCTTCCTTTATCACCCAGTCCAATTAGGAGACTCATTTTAACTAACGAGAATTAACCTGATCGCCCTCAGTGGGGCCGTTTCTTATTGGCAATTCAATTTATCCGGCAAAATTACCTCCTCGTCGCTAAATGAAACAATCCGATCGCACACGCTTCAATAATTCATCGAACCGAATGAATTATTTGCTTTATTTTTAAGCTTGGCTGGGAATTATTAATTGTAATATATTTTATTTCCGATGGTACGAAAGATGTAATTAACCGCAGTAAGTTAGTTTTGATATCGTTGATTCGATTTACCAACGAACACCCAGCGGAGGAATTATTAATTATTTCTGAATCGCACGATGAAACAATAACTTTCATTCTTTTTGTGATCATTGTTCCATGCATTCTGTTTTACACATCAAATAAAAAGGATCTCTCTATGTAATAACGCAAGTTATTCACATACCTGAAATTAAATTACACAAATACGATTTCATTACGAATAAAGTCACTCGCGACGAGATTATGGAAAACTATTTTAATTAAAAACGGAGTTGAGTAGAACGTTGTCTATTTCCACGAAAATAATGAGTTACAAGTTAAATCGATTTCGACGGTTAGGTCATCACCAGTAACAAACAATAACGGTTGTTATTATTCATTGTTAATTATTTGTTATGAATTATTTTTAATTGTTGTTATTGTTAATTATAACTATTGTTATTGTTTGTTACTGATGATGACCTAACCGTCGAAAATTTTCGTGGAAATAGACGACGTTCTTCCAAACTCCGTTTTTTATTATGATTTCATTCTAGTATTGGGTGTTTACTATTTCTATTTATTTCACTTTTCTGAACCTGGTTCTTTTTCCTTTTCCTACTGACAACAATCCTGAAATTTGCAGGGATTATGCGGATTGGGGTGTTGATTGACCCTATGAAAATTATGGCCCCCAAATTGACAGTAGCCTCTGCTCATGCGCAAACGTTAAATCGTTGTAACAGCAGTAACAACTACATTTGATGAAATTTTTCAGGATTTTTCAGATAGGCGCGTAGATAATTCCCTTAACATTCCAATAATGCAATGGGGTGTGCGCCTTGATTTTTTTTAGATTTTTAATCGAAAGTAGACTACATCCTGAGAATTTTGGCACCAACCGCGACCTTCTAGCGTGAGTAGGTCTGTTTCTATGAATTTTTAAAGTTTCGACCGTTTATGACGTCACGCGCCCCTCTCGCCTGGGCGGGACCCCCCAGCCCACTGTGACGTCATAAACGGTCGAAACTTTAAAAATTCATAGGAAAAGATTTACACACGCTAGAAGGTCGCGGTTGGTACCAAAATTCTCAGAATGAGGTCTACCTTAGATTAAAAATAACAATTAACAGTTTTTCCTACCCAGGCGCACACCCTATTTGAAAATTACTCCCCCGGACTGATAGTAGCCACTGCGCATGCGCAAACGTGAGTTCCTTGTAAAAGTCATAACTTCTACATTTTCCATACGTTTTTGAAGAATTATTCAGAGATTGTGCGGGTTGGCGTGTAGAGTCCCCTATGAGGGTAGTGCAAGGTACTTTGAGGTTGATGTTTCCAGATTAAGGGTAATTGGCAAAAAAAAGTCGAAAAAATCGATTTTTAGAAAATAATTTTTATTAAAATACACTATACGAATAAGTTGTGGGAAAAAATTTGAAAAAATATCAAGGGGAAGTGGGTAAAAAAGTTTAGTGAACATGAAGCGGAGCGCTTCAGAGGACAGCTAGTGGACCCCCATCCGTATGAAAGATCGATCATCACCTTCTATTTCAGCATATATTTCCTCGCTGCTTTTGCTTTCTTCATTCTTCTTCTTTTGTATATTCTTGAGTCCATTTGGTTGAAAAATATCGATTTTTTCTTGCCGAATGATTATAGATTTTCTTGCTGTAAGTCGGCAAGAATGACTTCGTTGTGGATATCTTTTTCGGACCGAACTTCAAGTATTTCAATCCGACAATCGGTTCGCTGCGGCATTTTTTCAATTCTTCGAACGATTGAATTTATTGAACGTGTCATTGTAGAAATCAATAGAGAGAGCGAGAATTCAAGAAAAACACAAAACACTGCGAAATCACAACAAAAAAATCGAAAAGAATCAAGAAGTAAAATTTACAGCCTCAATTTTTTTAGAATGTTCGTAAAAACCTAATGCACAAACTGTGCCATGGATTTTGCGTATTTTTTCTTATAACATCAGATAAGTTTTAATGCTTTTTGACGATTCTAAGCCTAAACTTGACTTTTTTTTTTTCAAACTCCCTGCTATTTTTCCTAGTCATCATGCGGAAATTCCCTTGGCTCCATCTCTTCAAAATAATATCCTCAACAAAAAAAAAGAAAAAAAAATTAGAAGTAAATAAAAAAATTTAATAAATAGGGTTGAATAGAAGCTGAGAAAACGGGGCATGAAACTAACTACTTTTCAAGGGAATTTGATCAGTCCGAACAAATTACCAACTACCCTTAACTACTTTGCATCGGATCATCTATAAAATTGATTTATGAATACGAACTTTTTTCTTTAGTTCAACACGTCATTCCTATTGGGCTTCAAAATTTTGGCTCTTCAGTGCTTCCAGTAGTTTTTGAGATTGAGTAATGAGACTGATTACAAAAAAAAAAAATTGTCTATTCAAACATAATTGCAGTTTTATTTTCTCACTCTCTAAATAACTTCCGTCAGAAGCTTCAGAGCGCTAGAGACGGTTCTTCCACTCTACGTAGCAGTGCTGGAACTCCAATACCGGAGAAAACCTTCAACTGGTCGGTTACAGCCATTTAAATGTTTTCGTGTGACCCAAAATCGGTGAGAGAAAATATCACAAGGACTGAAGACAAACGAATGAGGAGGCTCATAATATTATATTGACATTGCTGTATGACAAGGAGCATTATCGTGATGGAACATCCAGCTGTTCTTGATGTTTGGTCTCACACGAATGATTTTTTTTTTTTCGATTTCTTCCAAGAACCTCCCGGTGATAGGCCGTTTGGCCTTGAGTTACAAACTTTTTGAGGACGATTCCGTGGTTATTGAAAAAAATTAATCAGTATGCATTTGGCCTCCAACTTGCCCATTTTTGTTTTTTTGGGTTTTGGAAATGTTGAAGTGTGCCACTCTATGCACGTACGAGCTGTCCTTATTGCTGTGGACATGATACGGGAGCTGAACTGTGCGAAATCCGTCATACTATGCGACTCTACGGCCACTATCAACGCCATGACAACTAACAGTGAAACAGAATCCCATGACGTGTTGGAGGGTAGAAGGGTTTCGGAGCAGATCATTGGGGATGATAAAACTGTGGTTTTGCAGTGGGTTCCGTCACACGTTGGCTTCTTGGGAAACGAACGAGCTGATGTCCTTGCCAAAGAAGGTTCCCATATGCCAATGCTAGACGCTCCAGCGAGCTATCGGGCCATCATAAGGGCATCTGTTCAAAGAAAGGTCCTTCGATCTCATCAAAACTCGGAAGAAGGGAATCAGTGGGGTTTGCTGCTAGAGATCCCAATACCTCAAAATCTCCCTCGCCACGAATCTGTTGCTTCATTTAGAACCATCACCGGACATGATTACTTAAACGCACACCTGCATAGAATAGCTTTACGTCAAACCCCTGACTGTTGCCTGTGCAGCTCATCCACCCCAATGAAGACTCACCATTTGTACGGCTGCCCTCAACTCGAGGACATGAGGTTAAATTTACACCCGGACGAGACCACCTGGTCGAAGACAGCAAGATTATATTGGGCTACCAGAGGTCTCATGGCGCAACCACCTAGACCGTTGGCGTAGGGTAAAGAAAACGTCATGTACACTTGCCTAGCTTACATTTCCATTATGCACAATGACGCATAGTTTCCTGGGTTGCACTCGAACATCCAAAAAACCCAAGACTCTTCACCAGTAATGACACGTTCCAGATAATTGTGGCTTCTTTTCTCTCCTCAAGATTGTAAAGTCATATAGAGTGAACTCATATTGCGACAATCGAAAACATTCGAATGGCTATAATCGACCAGCTGAAGGCAATTCCAGTATCAAGTTCAAGCACTGCTATGAAGAGAGGAGGAACCGTCTCCAGCGCTACTTGGGTTCAAAAGAAAATTATTTTGAGGGAGTCATCATACATTTGAAACTCTATTCAAATTAAAAGAATACTTAAAAAAAATCAGTCTCATCACTACATTTTTAGACCAATTTATTCATATTCAATTATGGATCGAACAAATTTCGTTTATTCTGGTCCTTGGTAACTAAGTTACCGTGCCGAAGACTGAAGTGTGTCGAAGTTGAGAATTTTGTGGTCAACTTCCTAGGTTCGGAAGAGCTATCGTTATTGGAATATCATCTCCTCCCATCTAAACATTAATGAAAACATTTCTTAAAGGCATAACATTTATTGATATGTTTTTTACAGGATCTGACCTTTAATACCTGCTGGCAGCTCGTACTTCATCATCTCACTTCAAAGGTTCGTGATAATACATATTTATGTATATTTTCAATTCATTACTATAATATCCTTTTGTAATAACTTCTTTCCAACTTGTAATTTCTCAGGGTGATACGTTTCTAGGAGACCGATTTTCTAGGACTACCAACATAAAAACTGTGTACTAGAGTTTATTTTTCTACCTCCTGTTTTTGGTTTATTATTTTCAATAATGAACCTTTGGAATCGACCAACAAAAAAATTTTTTAATACCCCCTCAAAATTTTTCGGTTTATATTTCAAGGTACCTACGTAGAATCCAAAAATCGAATAAAACATATTGTTTAGTAATGCATGCATTCCAGGGGACGTCCCATTGGATAAGCATTAGATCAGTTAAACCAGTTGGTAAGCGATAAAACTGTTTCACTCGATGTAATTTATTCATTACTTTAGGCAAGAAATAGTGACCCTCCCCCCTCACCTTTATCCACCATAACATTTCTAGCGGCATGGGAGCCTCGAATCTGCAGAGCATTTTTAAATCCATGATCTACGACACCCAACATGCGAATTCGAGTTCACCCCCCCCCCCCTCACCGCCACCTCCCCAACGCCAACAATGGTGCCAGTCTGGCACCAAAGCGGAAATACGTCGTAACATTGATCCTTCATCTATTAGTTTTAGTAGGTAGTCCGTCGAGGTTCACATCCGTATTCTAGGTGAAATAAAACTGTTTCACTCGATGTAATTTATTCATTACTTTAGGCAAGAAATACTGACCCCCCCCCCCCCCCCACAATTATCCACCTTAACATTTCTAGCGGCAAGGGAGCCTTGAATCTGAAGAGCATTTTAAAATCCATGATCTACGATACCCAACATGCGAATTCGAGTTCACCCCCCACCACTCCAACGCCAACAATGGTGCCAGTCTGGCACCAAAGCGGAAATACGTCGTAACATTGAACTTTCATCTGTTAGTTTTGGTAGGCAGTCCGTCGAAGTTCACATCCGTATTCAAGGTGAAACAAAAAAAAAAAACCACGAAATAAGTGGTTTATGGCATCATGGCACCATGTCCTGGCACCATGGTGGCACCACTATTAGTTCCATGGTGGTACAGAGAATAATTCATGAAAATCCGGAGGTATAATGAGAATTTTTCCTCAATTTCAAAGCTTGGGTACAATTAGTAAGCAGTAAAGGAACCGAAATATGGAAAAATCGGATATTTTGTGAATATTATCCCCCCACTCATCCCCTCCCCTTGCGAATTTTGGTACTCTGGTAAAATCATGTACAACTCGGAAGTTATTTGAGTCAAACAAAAAAAGAAACACGCAAATCGGTTGGAAATTGAGGCCTGGGCTGAGTTTACAAGATTATGCACGCAAACGCACGTTTTTTAATCATTAACCCCCCCTTTCCCCCTCTTAAAAAGCAAAATCCAAAATTCCGGCGCCGTAGTGCACAACTAAATAGTACTACGCGTCAAACGAAAAAAGAACCACGAAAATCGTTTGAGAACTAAGGCCTGGGCAGAGTACACAAGATTATGCCCAAAAACGCACGTTTTTAAAGCATTAACCCCCCCCTTTCCCCCCCTCAAAAGGCAAAATTCGAAATTCCGGCGACGTAGTGCACAACTAGATAGTTTTCCGCGACGAACAAAAAAAGAACCAGGAAAATCGGTTGAGAACTAAGGCCTGTGCAGAGTACACAAGATTTTGTTACACACACACATACACACATACACACACACATACACACACACACACACACACACACACAGACATACACCTATGGTTTTTTTCGCGGATTTGGATTCAGAATGGTGTAAAACGGATTACTGTGTGGTTATTTTTTTTCTGTTGAGTGTTGTCTTCCTTCACCCCACATCGATCGCATAAGGACGCCCAAGTCTTACTGTGGGACGTCCTAAAAATTGGCCGTACGGCGCGCCGTACGCTTTACGTGGCATTTTCCCCACTTCGCATTAACCGATTTTGATGAAATTTGGCATGTAGGCGCCATTTGGGGTCTAGTTGTGCCCGAAGATTTTGGTTGATGTAGGTCACTTCTAAGGGTCAAAAAATGAATTTTTAAATTTTTAAAAGGCCCTAACTAAAAAAATGCAGTTATAAAGGTATTGTTTTTCCATCAATTTAAGATTCTATAGAATTTTTAGAATTCTTTGAGACCACGCGGAACTCTGTAGGAGAAACCGTTCGCTCCCTTTGAGAATTTAAGGGTTGGACGTAGGATAAATCAGAAACACGAGTGTGAATCACAAAAGAGGCCTAATCTCCTTTCAAATTTTAGCTGACTGAAATGCGATCGATGTTTTTCTTCATGTTGGATGGCTTTGCAGACGAGTGATCAATATAGAAAACTAATAAACCTTTTTGTAATAATTTGCAGCGTTTTTGAGTTTTGGATGACTAGTTCTCTTTTTCATTGTCTCGAACTCAGCCCACATTTGCTACGATCAAAACTCACTCCATTTTAAGCGTCTAACCGAAATTGAGAATGTTGAAAGATCATAACAATTCAAATTTGTGTAAGACAATATTATGAGTCATAATTCATTCATATTTTTCCAATGTCAATGGAATTTTTAAGGAATCTTCGAACGTACAAATTTCATGTGTGTGGCTCAACCTCCCAAAGATCAAGGTCTAGCTGATAACCTTCAAACTTTGGTGGTCAGTGATGGTGCCAACGGATGAGCATTAAATGCCTTTTTTCATAGACTGATTGCTAAAAGAACACCAACATTGACGTTCTGACTGTGAATTCGATCTGTTCGCTCTTTTTCGACTCTATGAAAATGGAAATGGAGGCTCGTTACAATCAAGTTTCCCCTCCAAATTTGGAATTCGAAAAATCATTGAATACCGTTCTTCAGATTGGATCCACCCTCAGCAGAAAAGCCAACACGTTTTTTTCAGTACAATCCGGCTCAAACTGTCGGTTTCAGATGTCGTTCTGGAAGATGATTTTTCTCCTGATATTGTCATTTTTTCAAGCTGTACGGTTCCGAATTGACTGTACAAGTTCACTAGATATACTTCAAAAACATGCGGGCTGATGAAGAGATCGAAAAACACAGTTGAAGTCTTTGTTGAACTATTTGTATAAAATTAACGACTCGTTCCTAGTGAGCCGTCTGTTTTTTCAGATCTATGGAGGTAAACTTGAAATTAGGCTATCCGCCAAGTTTAGGCAGGTGAGGGGATCGAAAACATGAGAAAACGGTCTTGAAACCAACTGAAATTAACGGTCTTCACACCAGAGTCGTCAATACGACTAATACGTTCTCACTATGTATCTTGGAGGATGTTCATGGAGTATTCATGCAGGCTTTATGAGGTACAAATATCAACTCATTTGCTGCAGTGGTTCATCGCTTACTTAAAATACTGCTCATTAATTCCATATTAATCAGGTCAATCATTATTCTCAATAAATCGTTTTCAAAACAAATTGATGTTCAAATTTGAATTTTTTCAGAAAAAAAAGAAAAATTAATAAAATTATGAGGTGTAATTGAAGATATTATGGTATTTTAATGACTCAACTTTGAAATTAATTTCAAAATCCAATGAAGAGAATTTAAAAGAAAATTTTCGAAATGTAGGCTGATAATAGTGATGGACTGGTAATGCAGGAGATTTAGCAATAATAACCTGTAAAGGAACCTTTGAAATCCAGCAGGAACTATAATATTCTTACATAAAATGAACGACATCAATATACGTGTACCTAAATGAGAAAAAGAGATTTAGATGACCATAAAGAAAGATAGGCTCTCATCTTCCTGAACAGCATTGTACGAGCCGAAGGACGCTGGGAAATGCAAGCAATGTAAATTATATCCAATCGGTAATTGCCCAGCGCATTCTATCAACTGAAGTTCGAGCGAAGATCCTTCCGTCACTGATCATCTTGCGATTCACACTCGTGTTTCTGCTTTATCAAGATTTCATAGGGAGCAAACGGATGATCCTACAGAGCTCTGGGTGGTCTCACTCGATTCTAAAAATTCAATACTATCTTAAATTGATAAAAAAAACAATGTTTCTATATCAAACATTTTTGAGCGCTTTATATCAAGGGTTTCGCAAATGTCCAACCCCTGTTATTTACACCTTAGGAGTGATTTTTTTTGTAGATGCCAAAGGTTCATCATTGAAATTAATAAACCAAAATCCTATCAAAAATTTCTCGGAAGCCCCGCTAATACCGTTTTGTTAGATATTAATTTGAGAATTGATTTTCGATATTTTTTGACTGGTTCTGAATCATAGCATCATCAAACACCCATGGATTTAATTGGTACATCGAAAGTTGTTCTGAAATAATTATCATCCTGGTGGATCATGTTGTCAGCAAATTTTCCCTGTAGGTTGAAAGCGTGTTTTCGTACGCCAAATAATAATGGCGGCTGGCGGTACCTGAGTGGCAAGGGAAATATCAGTCATCGCTCTCTACACGTGTTTAGCTCACCACCATCACCCTCATCTCTCCGCCTCTTAATGAAGAGTTAACGAAGTGACAGTTGAAGCGAAGCGGTAATCTCTAATCTCGCGGTAATCTCTAATCCTCCCTCCGAAATCTCCGCAAATTTCTACCTGATGCGATGTGAAGTCTCTTCATTTGCATAGAGTGGCAGGCTGTTGTTGTCAAGCGCGGTACTTTCCCACGGTTTAGCGACGGGCATATCACTGATGATGTTTATTTTAGCTCACGCTTGAAATGGTATATTCATGAAATGATTAGCCCTTTATTTTGTCAATAACTGCGATGGAAACGGATGAGGACACTGATATAATTCAAAGCAAAAACAATCTGGACAAAAGCGCGCAACGATATACCTACATTCGAGTCTACCAAGGAAGTGGAAGGATTGTTTTCACTTTTCAAGGTTGAAAGAAAAATGTTCTACAAAATCCAAATTTCCACTTGTGTTTCACGTTTCGGACCTCCCTGGTGTGTCTGTAATGAAATCCTTGTACCGGGGAAAACTATTCGAAGTTATAGTCCGATTTCGAAGAAACTTTCAGGGATTGTACGGGTTGGCATGTAGACGGTCCCCTATGAAAATCTACCTCATTGATAGTAGCTTCTGCGCATGCGCAAACGTGAATTTCTTGTGACAGCCATAACTCCCACATTGTCCATCCGATATCGATGAAATTTTCAGGGATTATGCGGGTTGAAACCATGCGAAACCATGGCATGTAGAGTCCCATTTAAGGGTAGTGCAACATACATACTTGGAGATTGATGTTTTGAGATTAGCTACTATGTATCCAATCATCTATACAATCGGGTATGTATACGAGGAAGCTACGTGCCACACCCACTTGGTATACGTTTTGGTATAGTATTCAATTATTGATCGCCAGGTGTAGGAAAATCGACAATCACAAACATAAGATTGTCCCTGGGAAAGAGAGGTAGGAATCTTCCAACCTTGGATGGAGGAAGTGGTTTTTTTCCACAACAAAACAAAATCTAGAAATAAGAATCTGTACAAGTAGTGCGTAACTAGAAGTGAGAACTGTACAAGTTAGTGCGTTGGGCTGATGTTCCAGCAACAAAGAGGACCAAAATGAAACGAATAGGTTTCAACGAAAAACATTGGAAACGTGAGGAACTGAATGGGCACTTTCTGAAAATATCATCAGTGCCAAGTCTTCAGGTGTCAACCGATTTGCGTGTTACTCTTGCTTCCGAGTCTACCAAGGTAGCAGAAGCGAATGTTTTCACTTTTCACGGTTGGAATTTTGGTTCCGTGTCTGTCATGAAATCCTTGTAACTGGTAAAACTATCCGAAGTTATTGTGCGGTTTCGATTAAATTTTCAGAAATTGTGCGGGTTGACGTGTAGATGGTCCCCTATGAGGTTACTGCAAGGTACCTAGAGATTAACTACTATGTATCGGGTCATCTATACAATCGGGTTTTGGATACAAGGAAGCAATGTGCCACGCCCACTTTGCAGGCGATTCTTTACTCTGCCGGAGTATCGTGTTGTGCACTGAAAAGTGGATTAATGTAGAAAAATCCGAATTTCAGTAATTCGATGTCTTCAGTGGGAGGGGGGGGGGGTGAAATGATCTGGTGAATATTTGGTATAAAGCTGTCATTGCCCCAGACATCGAAGTTGTAGCTTAAAGTCATGTTATGTTATAAATATTAGTGCAATGGAGTACTACGTAGCGAGTCAAAATAGTAACAAAAACTAAAGAGGTTTCACAGAAACACTTCGGGAAAGAACCTCCAACAGACGACTCCTTGTGCTATTACTCACAGATAACTTTCTCTATTTCAGCGCCATTCCTACCACTGACATGTTTCTGAACAGTCGAGAGACCTAGAATCCGATGCTCTCAATTACGATCTCCACTATACAACCCAAATAATATTTATCTTAATATATTAAAAATATACCTTTTTTTAAATTTTTTTGAAATCTTCATGATTTTTCCCAAGGATCTCATATATGACCACGGTACGCATTGCGCAACGCACACCGACTTCGTTACACCGCTATCTGGGCGATTTTAGCAGTGGGTGGTATAGGGGGGGGGGGGTTCGGGGGAACACTGTCAGAGTAGGGCAAAATCATACTCATGAATATGATTAAGATTTTCAATCACAGGAATACGTTTCTGTGATTATGATTAAGATTAAATTCGTATTCACACAGTAAGTGTATGATTAACATTCAATCACTGAGTATGATTAAGAATACATTGTTAATCACAGGAAACCTGTGATTATGACTAATTATACACATAGTGTGCAAAAAAAATGTTAATCCTAGTATTCCTGTGATTAATCACAGATTTTTGTGATTAACAATGTATTCTTAATCATACTCTGTGATTTTAGATTTTAATCATACTCTTACTGTGAGAATAGGAATTTAATCTTAATCGTAATTTCAGAAACGTATTCCTGTGATTAAAAATCTTAATCATATTCATGAGTATGATTTTGCCCAACTCCGCACCCTGTATACATCGGTATGCAAGTATCAAGTACAAAGTACTGATACACCTGATATTAACATAAGCTATCGAAATATGGGGAACTAGGAAAAAACTAGAACAGCATCAAAACAAAACGTGACAGCACCGTATCGTTCACACACCGCCATTTGTGCGGATCGAAACCAACGACATTTACAACGATCTGTATGTCGAACGTCCACAAGACTTGAAACACTCAACCAACTTCCATCTCCGGCACGAAGATCACATTAACTCCCTCGTCACCAAAAGCTATCAAACACTCACAACAAGGTGTCTCATCAGACCTAGATACCTGTGTGGCATAGTTAACCAACAATAACACTCATTTCGTTCACGTTGAAACAATAGGTGTATCCCACGCATGGGATGTCAATATGATCGCTGCCCTGAATAAGCTGAAATAGGAAATATTTGATTTGTATATTCCGTCATCGTGGTATATCTCTTGTTTTAATGGTCTCAAAACGAAAAAAAAAGGCGTGAACTGATGAAAATTTTGTCCCCAAGGGCAACAATTTATTTGTGCCTCAAACATCAACTCAGTCGACTTCCCAGTTGCATATTATTTCACCTGAGTATCGAAATTAGCATTAGAAGGGGGCGAGTTGGGAAGATAATATTCACAAAATACACGATTTTTTAAATTTTGGTTCTATTTAGACATTCTAATGGAACCCAAGCATTGAAATTGAGAAACCTAATTAATCAAGGATTTTAAAATGCTGTTCAAATTCGAGGCTCGCATGTCACTAGAAATGTCATGATAGATATGAATTTCAAGTTTCAGGCTATGAATTATTTGGTACTTCCTCAACTTTTCATTGGGTGAAACTATTTTGTGCTGTAGAATGGTGAATATGAATGCCTGTTTTATCGTTGCTTACTGGTTTACATTGAACTAATCCTTCTCCAATAGGACGTCTCGTAGAATGCATACAGTACTAAACTACACCTATATTTTTAGTTTTTTCATTGTTTTTCAGCAAACTCACTTAAATGCCAACGGGAATGAACTGGAGTAGATCCTCGCCAGAGGATAAAGGTTGATCTTAATTAAATGGTTAATTCTTAATTAATTGATCTTAATTAAATTAAGATCAACTAAAATTAAGATGAAATTATCTAACGTTTGAAACGCTACCTGGTTGAGGGCAGCCACTGGGCTGTACCTTCACACATGTTTTATGTGAATTAGAGTAAATTTATTATTCTACTGTAAAAGAAAACTAGCAAAACTGTAATATTTTTGAAAAATAATAAAGTTATAAATTATAAAAAAAAAGATAAAGGAGCGCGTTATCACGGTTCCATTAGGCCTTATAACGACTTGAACCACGTCGATTTAAACCACCCTTCCAGGTTGTTGAACTCTTTATTCTTGAATTATCTTCGAATCGAAAGCTCAGACTGTTGAAAAAACTTTACTTCAGGTTAATCTACGGATAAAAATCTTTCCGTGAAACGATCAGACTCCTGATCCTCGGGTTCCATTTTAATCCTGAGTCTGGGGTTAATCCACGTCGGTTAAAGCAGCGCCCACAAACCTAATTTGAGTCTAACAGCGCTGTCATGAGTCCCTCTTGAAATAATATGTCTTACATCTAATGGTAAATTTTGGTTTATTATTTTCAATAATGAACCTTTGGAATCGACCAAGAAAATGAAATTTTTAACACCCCCTCAAAATCTGATGGTTTACGTTTCAAGGTACGTAAAATCCAAAAATCGAATAAAACGCTGCAAATTTTTACACAACGGTTTATTATTTTTATATAGATCACTCGTCTGCAGAGCCACCAACCATCCAACATGAAGAAAAACATCGATCGCATTTCGGTCAGCTTTAATTTGAACGGAGATTAAGCCGGTTTTGCGATTCACACTCGTGTTTCTGATTTACCGTACGTCCAAACTTAAAATTCTCGTAGTGAGCGAACGGTTTGTCCTACAGAGCTCCGGGTGGTCTCAAAAAATTCTAAAAATTCTATAGAATCTTAAATCAAAGGAGAAAAGGCTGCAAATTATTACACAACGGTTTATTATTTTTATATAGATCACTCGTCTACAAAATCACCAACCATCCAATATGAGGGGAAAAAAAAATCGAAAAAAATTTTTAAAAAAATTTTTTTTAATAAAAAAAATCAAAATCACCAACCATCGATCGCATTTTGGTCAGCTAAAATTTGAACGGAGATTAGGCCTCTTTTGCTATTCACACTCGTGTTTTGATTTATATATATATATATACGAGTATATAAATTTCAAAATAAACCCTTAAATTTTCGTAGTGAGCGAACGGTTTGTCCTACAGAGCTCCGCGTGGTCTCAAAAAATTTTAAAAATTCCATAGAATCTTAAATTGAAGGAAAAACAATACCTTTATATCGAAATTTTTTGAGTTAGGGCGTTTTCAAAATTTCAAAATTGATTTTGGAACCCTTAGGAGTGACCTACATCAACCAAAAGCTTCGGGGCACAACCAGACCCCAAATGGAGCCTACATACCAAATTTCATCAAAATCGGTCAATGCTAAGTGGCGAAAGTGCCGCGTACGGCGGACGGACGGCCAAATTTTTATTCGATTTTTGGATTCTACGTACCTTGAAACGTAAACCATTAAATTTTGAGGGGGTTTTAAATTTTTTTTTTTTCTTGGTCGATTCCAAAGGTTCATTATTGAAAATAATAAATCAAAAGCTAGTTGAAGCAGGCTGACAGGAAGCTGTTTCTATTTTTTCTTCATTCTATTAAAGCTTCACAGACGGGTGATCTATACCGGAAAATAATGAGGTATTGTGTAATAATTTGCAGCGTCTTTCCCATTTGTTTGCGTACACCAATTTTATGTAATACAATTTGTTAAGTAACCTAAACGTTAAAAAAAAATGTGTCCATTTTTCGGACAATATTGAGAAAATTAGTTAAAAGTGGCTACTTCAATTACACAGTTGCGGTAGGTTGTATTCTATTCGGAATTTCCCAGGTAATACCATTTTTTCAAGGTGCCTTGTGTGGAGCATAGAAGTAGAAGAAGTAACTCCTTCTACTAGAATGGACTTCTACTTGAAGGAACTGTTCCTTCTACCTCTATGGGTGGAGTTGTCAAAAGTTGACTAAACATTGTCAACCATAACCTAAATAATACGGCCCAATTACCTACCAAATTTCATTGGTCGATTCCAAAGTTTCATTATTGAGTATAATAAACCAAAATTTGGCCGTCCGTCCGCCGTACGCGGCACTTTTGCCACTTAGCATTGATGGATTTTGATGAAATTTGGTTTGTAGGCTCCATTTGGGGTCTAGTTGTGCCCCGAAGATTTTGGTTGATGTAGGTCACTTCTAAGGGTTCCAAAATGAATTTTGAAATTTTGAAAACGCCATAACTCAAAACATTTCGATATAGAGGTATCGTTTTTCCTTCAATTTAAGATTCAATAGAATTTTCAGAATTTTTTGAGACCATGCGGAGCTCTGTAGGAGAAACCGTTCGCTCCCTACAAGAATTTAAAGGTGTTACGTGCGATAAATCAGAAACACGAGTGTGAATCGCAAAAGAGGCCTAATCTCCGTTCAAATTTTAGCTGACCGAAATGCGATCGATGTTTTTCTTCACGTTGGATGGTTTGTGGCTTTGTAGACGAGTGATCAATATAGAAAAATAATAAACCATTGTGTAATAATTTGCAGCGTTTTTCCAATTTGTAGTGACATTGGTAAGATTATGACGTTTCACAATGAATCTCAATTCAAAATGTCTTGTGTCTTCCTTCCTTCAGCCTCTCTGAGGAGAAGGGCAAAGAAGACAGCCAGGTGGTCTATAGGGCAGCCAGGTGGTGGAGGGCTTGTCCTTCGTCTCCAGGCTCAGGTAGACACAGCGGCAAAGTTTTTTTTGGGGGGTTTGTCGAAACGTGTGGAGCGTGCCGCGAAGCGGGACATCTTTCTATAGAGAACAACTTGGTTACAGCATCCTATTCACCTCAATCTGGTTCATCACTCGAATGTGGTTGCGGTTGAAGCGTTGGTTTTTTTTAAACTGAGATTGTGGAACTTCTCTAGAATTATTGTGATTCACTACATCACCCAAGTGACTGCGCAGTTTCAGACTCCAATACAATAACAAAAATTTCAGTTTTCTATTACTTTTGGTTAGCGTTGACAGCAATGAAAATTTATTGGTATTCTCCTTTTAGAATAGTGCCTTTTCTCAACGTGGTTATTGCTCTTGGAACAGCTTGAAACTGTTGTTGATAGCGTAGCTAGGCTCGGAAAATGGGGGAAGCACTCATTGTATGGGAGGGGAGAATCCTCGACAAACAAACGGAATAACAGTAATTTGGCTTATTAGAAGCATAACGTCTTGTTGTTTTCCCTTCCAGGACAGTCCCCACACACGAACGAGGTGGGAAGGGGAAGAGGAATGAACAGGAAGATAAAATCAATGTAAGACTCATTCGGTTGAGCCCTGTGGTGCGGGGGTGGGAACATCTGTGCCCCCTCTCTTGAGGCACCGCAATTTCCATTTACAAATCACAGTTAGGATCTCCGGTTCGAGACTTACAACTCGTCCTTTTACAACTTCTGCTCTGAAAGCTCCCTCAAGTTCGGGGTGGGGAGTCCTCGGAGTTGACTTCAGTCACGGTGGTAACTCAGCCAGCCAAACTCTCCTCCTCGCCGAAGCACCTAAAGCGTATAAAGATGACCTTGCTTGAAAGTTTTTTAAACGGCCAACGAGTTCGTGTTTTCATTTCCTACGGCGATTAATTTGTATGGGATACGAACGTTTCAACTATTACCCAAGTTTTCATGTGTGTGGTTCTCTCGCTACAATAAATTCATTTTGAAGCGAAACCAGATCCACCACATCCATCCATCCATTCGTCCACTTGAGCTTGTCCACTCATCCTTTCAACGGAACAACCACCTGTTCGAAACAATCGCCCACCGAGAGTAGAGAAAGGCAAAAGTCGTGATAATTGCAAACTATTATTGGTATCCCGTTTGGGATTATGATTTACTCAGTTTTGGATCTATAATTAAAAGAATCGCTAGAATCCATGTCTTCCAAGCAGACAGATGCTGTCATAAAAGTTATGCGCGTTACAAGGAATTCATGACAGACACACAGACACGGAACCAAAATTGTTCAGAAAGGTCTAAAACGCAAAACGCGAGTGAAAATTTTGATTTTGAAGAATATTTTTGCTTCTGAGTCTATTGAAGCATTGTTTTCACTTTCCAAGATTGAAAAAAAAGTCTGTCTATCTGTCTGTCATGAAATCCTTGTAGTTGGCAAAACTATACGAAGTTATCGTCCGATTTTGAAAACATTTTCAGGGATTGTGTGGGTTGAGGTGTGGATGGTCCCCTATGAGGGTGGTGCAAGGTACATAGAGATTAGCTACAATGCATCGGATCATCTATACAATCGGGTTATGGATACGAGGAAGCTATGTGCCACACACACTTAGTAGAATTTTTTCAACCTTGAAGAGTGATAACAATGCTCCCGCTACCTCGGTAGACTCGGAAGCAAACGGTTTCATTGCCGATTATGTTTGAAGAAAAAAAGAAGGAGAAATACATTATCATTTTTGTCGTGGGTGCCACGACAATCCTGGAACCCAAAAATATGTTTTCGTATACACAAGAGGAATTGGGAATTGGACGATCTTTTCAATGGTGAAATGAGATTTGAATATTCGTGTTAATTGCGGTCGTCAAAAACACGAAAAAAACTGAGAAAAACTCAGATTTCTGAGGAGTATGTAAAAAGTGTTACAGGAACACATTCTTACCTGAATAAGTGTATAGAGAAACGACTCATGAAGTTTTGCGGCCCTTAACGTCACTCCCTAACTATACGAAGTTATTGTCCGATTTCTATGAAATTTTCAGGGATTGTGCGGGTTGGTGTGTAGACGGTCTCCTATGAGAATCATCACCTTCGGATTGATAGTAGTCACTGCGCATGCGCAAACGTGAATTTCCTTGTAACGGCCATAACTTCCACTTTTTCCATCCGATTTCGATGAAATTTTCAGGGAATTATGCGAATTAGGTTGTAGATAGTCCCCAATGAAGATCACCACCTTCGGACTGATAGTAGCCACTGCGCATGCGCAAACGTGAATTTCCTTGTAACGTCCATAATTTCTACATTTTCTATCCGATTTCAATGAAATTCTCAGGGATGTTACAGATTAGTATTTAGATGGTCCCCTATGAAAATCATCACCTTCGGACAGATAGTAGCCACTGCGCATGCGCAAACGTGAATTTCCTTGTAACGTCCATAATTTCTACATTTTCTATCCGATTTCAATGAAATTCTCAGGGATGTTACAGATTAGTATTTAGATGGTCCCCTATGAAAATCATCACCTTCGGACTGATAGTAGCCACTGCGCACGCGCAAACGTGAATTCCTTGTAACAGCCATAACTTCCACATTCTCTACCCGATTTTGATGACATTTTTAGGTATTAAGCGGATTAGGTTGTAGATGGTCCCCTATGAGGGTAGTGAAAGGTATTCAGAGATTAGTGTTTTGAGATTAACTACTATGCATCGGATCATCTATGTAATCGGGTTATGGATAAGAGGAAGCTATGTGCCACACCCACTTGGCAGACGTTTTTTGTTCTGTGTCTGTCTGTCTTCGTTGAAATCGGGAAAAACTGTACGAAGTTATAGTCCGATTTCGATGAAATTTCCAGGGGTTGTGCGAGATTTCGTGTGGATGGTCCTCTGTGAGAATCATCGCTTCCGGGCTGATAATAGTCATTGGGCATGTGCAAACGTGAAATCTTGTAACAAGCATAACTAAACTATCCATCCGAATTCGACGACATTTTCCGACATGGTGGGTACTTGGATGTAGATGGTTCCCTATGAAAATCATGCGGTAAAACACTCTCCTTAACGAAGTTATGGCATCGAATGGAAAATATCTCGCAGAAATGTACTCTACCGAAGAGGATTCATGCAGAACAAGGCCAAAAAACCGATATCAGAGGTAAACATTGAAGGATGATTTCTACCTGCTGTAGCGCCAACCATCATGGTCCTTTCTGTTCCTCATGATCTCCACTAGACAGCAGGGTCTTGCTAAACCCGAAGAACCTTCAATTACCTACTTAAGACGCGAATTGAGCCTGCAAAAAATTAAGGAAGGTGAAGACGATTTCCGAGGTTCCCGGAGACGCACGGTCTTGAAATCCATTGCGCCACAACTGTTGGGTCAGACGCAATGAAAGTTTCAAGCGACAATTTATCACTTCCTCTTCCTCTTCCCATTTCTTCATCATCGTATACATCCGAAGATCAGCATCAGCCTGATCAGCATCTTTTCAGTAGGAGAAAACTGGACGCAGAAGATGCCTTCGTTTCGAAAATGGTACCTAACCAACAGGAGGAATGATTCGATATCCCAATTTAGTTTTGGTAGTGATGCAATCACAGCTTCCGAAATCGGCAAGTGACAGTAGTTAGAGAGCGAAATTCCCTACATTTTTTGAATCTACGGTTCCCAGCACTGGGATTCAACTAATCCATTTATTCACCTGTTCAGCCATATTCTTTTGGACAAGTCATAATGTATCATAAGAAATGGAAAATCCGCATTTCTCCTCCTTTCGATTTCATCAGCTCGCATTCATGAGGTAGAGATTTCCAACGACCAAGATCTGAAATGATGATTCCACATTGAAAGCCAATTCGATACATTTAATTCTATCCTCCTCCTGACTTTTGATAGGAAAAGAGGGGGAAAAGTTGTAACAGCCGTAATAAAAAGGCGAATAAAAGGGAAAGAAACGATAACTGCCGGAGCCACAGGTTCTATTTCTCAACAAACGGGACCTCGTGGATAGAGGCACGGCGTTAGCTTCGATCCCTTTTTTCCAGTCATAGCAGCTGCTGAGCTCGTGGCTGGCGAGGAGGAGAAGGTTTTATGCTAATAAGCCGTAGCAGCTCTTTCTTAAAGCCTCCTGCACCGGGACCAGCTCCAAGAAATCAGTCGTGTCGAAGAGAGGAATAAGTTTCTTGAAGATCTGCCAACCTTCCCTCCTTGAATCTCATCTTTTCCCTGGATCTCAAGGAAAACCTTAAAACCCTCATTCATTAGTTTTCCCTCCCTTACAGCCGGGAAAGGATTATTATTTAAAACTGCTCCGATATTACCTTGTTTCAGGGCAAAGTTGAGGTTAAGTGCAGCTTGGGATGGTAGAGAAAGTTAGTTACGGGGAAAACTACCTAACGATCTGACTCCCCCAAGCATGCGCCTGAACAAGTTAAGATACATTTTATTTTTACTTGGAGATTTAATGAAATATTCTTACAATTCTCTTTTTCAGTAAATTCTTAAGGCTGTAAATTGGATTGGAGCTACTACTTTCATAAGACTCTAAGGGTGATTATGTATCGATCCTTGAAAACAGGAAAGGCAAGCACAATGCCACTACATACCAGAATACATCATAATTGATCCAGCATTAAGCGCTGTGGACTGTGTACAGCTAATGGCAAAATAAATACGTTGACACACTGGTAGAAATTAGGAATTATTTCTCTTACTAAGGGATATACTGTGCTACTAGTGTGGTTTCGTGTTGTACCTACCTGATCGAAATTCAATCAAATTCATCTTGTCACGTGTAAAAGAAGAAAGTCTGTATCCTGATATTCACAGTATCATCATTCATTGAGAATACCTTTGATTCATGGTCAAGACCGTATCTACGTAGCAATTTGGGGTGAATTTCATTGATTTCCAGTGTTGCTGTATGAAATGTAACAAAGAACCTTAGACACATTAGACGATATGTTTCACATACGTTCGGTTTCAAAGAGTGGGATTTAATCTACATTTTACGTGGTGGTTTTTTCGTACTAAGAATAAGGGAAAATGGGGTAGGTGGGGAGATAGCGTTTACCAATCAATTATGGGTCGACGTGACCGAAGATCTTTGTTAGGGGACAAAATAAACGGAAAACAAGATATATAAGGGGACAAAATATTCCTGTAAGCATAGGTTGTGGATTAGAGAATTCACCATTATCTTGGACTCATTGCTGCCATACAGTAAAATACTTCTTCATAATACATAATGGCAGTTTTGTCAAAACATTTGCTTCTAATGCGATTGCCTCCTCCATTATTTAACATTCCGATTATGTATTGATGGGAAGGGTGTGATCTGAAAAAACTCTAAAACTAAAGAGGACAAGGAAACAGATCAAGTTTATCAAGCGTGCAGTGTAAAATCCAAAATTATGAACATATCGCATAATATACCTATTTCCCACTTCCCTCGATTCTGCTCAACCTTGGACAGTATTTGAGGATTGATATTTTTATGGGGCTTGGAGTGAAATAATCACAATTTCTTGGTTTTTCCAACATTCCATAAAGAAAACATTAGCTAAATTGAAAAATTCCTCAGCTTCCTCAATGGTTCACATTCAGGTCCAGTCTTCAGGAAAAATCAAAAACCATCTTGTGCCAGCAGTGAAATCTTGGTCTAAAAAGTTTGACCTTGGGTCAGTTTCCATAGAACTCAACACTTGACTAGCATATACACAATTCTCCTACGCAAAAACTTGAAAAAAATTAATGAGCCTCTGATGAGGAATAATATCGAATGTGACCTGTAGTACCTTAGGATGTCTGGGAAGTTGGGTCACTTCGCCCATTGCTCTAACCTGGAACCAATGACAAGGACTTCTACTTTGTGGCTGATATCCTTGTTTTGTGATCATCATACCCCACTGTTTCATTTCACATTACACAATCATGTTATGGGAACGAGAACGCTATGTGTCACACCTACTTGGTTTACGTTGTTGGGGTTGGCATTCCATCTGAGGGGCGTCCCTAAATGGTTTGATGAACACTGACACGTGTATTCAGACAAGGTTGGGGCGAGATCAGAGGGCTGGGAGTACGACGTTACCTCTAATATGGGAGGTGAAGTTGACTGTGGTGAGTAATGGAAAAAGGCGCACTAATGCGCCTGGGCGGGAATCAGGAAGACGGTTAAGAGATACTCTGGCCAGGGACGATAGTGCTCAAGACTGTTTCTGTACAAAGGTGTACGCGTATTCGTGTGTGTTTCTTGAAGGCTCTCTGAGGTGTCCACGTGTTGTTGTGAGGAGGGCTCGACGTCCGAGTATGAGTAACTCTTTTAACTGATGGGACCAGTGCCACCCCACAAGGAGAAAATCCGCTAGGCCTTCCATTGTTTCAAAGGCGGCGAGCGGTGCTTAGTTGGTGTTGGGGCTTAACCCGATAACGCTCCTCTCTCCTGTCCATTCATCATCATTGATCTTTTCCCTCTCTCACGTGGCTCTTCATATCACTCTAAGCAAAGAACTCTTGATTCAATTCTCCATGGCTTCGGCAGTGAAAAAACTAGTCGGCTTCTACCATCCCGTATTCTTTTGAAGTACATATTTGAAATCCTCGGCACCCTCATAAGATTAGGCAATAATAACAAGAGTAGATAGGTATCATTAAGAAATATGTGTGTTCCTAATCTATTAGGTAGTACGTACGAAGGATTTGACTGTGACAATAAGTGTGAGAGTTGCGATTTGGCACCATATCTCACCAAATCGTTGAATAAAACGCTGAAAATTATTATACAAAGGTTTACTAGTTTTCTATATAGATCCCTCGTCAGCATAGAACTCGCCTCTGCCATTATCACCACCTACCAACCATAGATACTACCTACCTACCACGTACCTACAGCGATCGCATTTTGGTCAGCTAGAATTTGAACGGAGATTAGACCTCTTTTGTGATTCACACTCGTGTTTCTCATTATCGTAAGTCCAACCTTTAAGTTCTCGTAGGAAGCGAACGGTTTGTTCTACAGAGCTCTGCGTGGTAGAAAACATTATAAAAATTCGATACTATCTCAAATTGATAGGAAAACAATACCGTCATATCGAAATCTTTGGAGATGGGGCGTTTACAAAATTTCAATCCTTATATTTCGACACTTAGAAGTGGCCGACATCAACCAAAAGCTTCGGAGCACAACTAGACCCCAATTGAAGTTTAAATTGTTTTTCTCAGACGATTCCAAAGGTTCATTATTTAAAATCGTGTTCAGAATTTTAGATAGAAAACTTTGATAATTTTCTTCTAGACAGTCCACCAATATCCTCTAAGTGTGCTCTGATTACAAAACATGCATTTGTATTAGCACAAACTACCAAGCAGCATGTAAGCGTATTTCACTCGAATTAACTGACACTTCACAATATCTTTGTAATTTACGTATCATTCAAAGCTTCCAGTCAATGTTTATTTAGTTCATTTCAGAATTCCGTGATGGTTTGATTGGTTTTTGGGGGTGTCGACAACCAGCACACAATATGGCTCTTCCTAGTAGTTGAGAGGAAGTGTCGACTGCTGAAACATTCCAGGATTTGATTTACATCAGTAGCCGTCACCAGCTGTATTGGTTTATTATTTTCAATAATGAACCTTTGGAATCAACCAAGAAAAATTTTTTTTACACCCCCTCAAAATTTGATGGTTTACGATTCAAGGTAAGTAGAATCCAAAAAATCGAATAAAAATTTGGCCGTCCGTCCGCCGTCCGCGGCACTTTTGCAACTTAGCATTGACCGATTTTTATGAAATTTGGTATGTAGGCTCCATTCGGGGTCTAGTTGTGCCCCGAAGATTTTGGTTAATGTAGGTCACTTCTAAGGGTTCAAAAATGAATTTTGGAATTTTGAATTGAAATGACAGCGCGGAGCTCTGTAGGAAAAACCGTTCGCTCCCTACGAGAATTTAAGGGTTTGACGTACGATAAATCAGAAACACGAGTGTGAATCACAAAAGAGGCCTAATCTCCGTTCAAATTTTAGCTGACCGAAATGCGATCGATGTTTTTCTTCATGTTAGATGGTTGGTGGCTCTGCAGACGAGTGATCAATATGGAAAAATAATAAACCATTGTGTAATAATTTGCTGTTTTTCTTTGAAAAACAAATCAAGTTCTCAGAATGGTCTGGAGTTTTTGAGAATAGAATCTTAAGAACTTGTAGCGAATTTTCAAGGAAAATGAAGCTATTGCAATGGCTTCAAAATTTTTTGAATGGACTTTTTCGAAAAATTTTCACACTGAAATCCGTTTTGGAACATTCTGAAACGATCGTATGCTATAATAAAAATCAAAAAAACAAGAATCGTTTAAAAAAGAACTTTCTAAAAGAAATTTCAACACCATTGTTCCTTTTCTTAACCATACCTTCAACTGAAAGATTTCTCTGAAAATTCGCACATTAATTCATGCTGCATGAATTGACTTTATTTTATATTGCTTCTGAGTCCACGTAGGTGGCGAAAGTATTGTTTTAATTTTTCAAGCTTGAAGAAAAATGTTCTCCGAAATCAAAATTTTCAGTCGCGCGTTACGTTTTGGTCTCCTACGAGAGTAGTGCAAGGTACTTAGAGATCGATGTTTTGAGATTCGCTACTATGCATCAGATCATCTATACAGTCTGGGTGTGGATACGAGGGATCAATGTGCCTCACCCACTTGGCAGACTTTTGTTTTTCTTTCTGAATCATCGGGTGATGTTAGTGAGAATAGGAGCAGGTGAGAATAAACTGACTAACAACCAGAGATCTGAACTAGGGAGGGAAATGTCCGCCAAGTGGGTGTAGCACAAAGCTTCCTCGTACGCGTTACGTGGTTGTGTAAATCAGTGTAGTGAGTACTCTATGGATCGATTTACTCTGACTGCATTAAAGCGGAGATATGATTTATTACTCACTCAATCTCTGACAGTTTCATCAGAATCAGAATATAACTTCGTGTATTCAGACTCACACAGCGCACACACATAGACACGGAATCAAAATTGATCAGAAAGGTTCAAAACGAGATGCGAGTTTTTTCAACCTTCCATAAGAGATAACAATGCAGTGTCTACATTTGATCGACTCGGAAGCAGAATGTACCATCACCGTGGCTGGTCGCGTTAATAAATTGCGCAAAAAAGTTCTCCGTGTGTCAATGTTGCTTCAAGAAGTGAAGTTGATTTTAATTGCTTCCACCCATAACAGCTCCGAGCTCCCCAGCTGCCCATATGAAAAGTTCTCGGCCCTTCAGGGCGACGTGGATGTTCTACTCAACGTAATTGCATATGATATGGTTTCTAGAAGAAACTTTTTCATCATCTCCACCCTTGCTGCTCTACATTAATTACCCTTAAAAAAAATACCCCCTCCATTTCACGCTATTCATGCCTTGAAAACCATTTTTTTTTCTTGCAGAATTGCCGTTACTATGAGTTTTAACTTCTTACAGGATGTTTATGAAATAGTGGACAGAAAGGGGTTCTGTCTTCGTTATTTTTTGATAAATATAAAATGTTTCAGAATCACGGAGAATTAGAATTTTACATTTTTTATGCGCTGTCTCGCATCCGCGCACTAACCTTGTTTTTGGTTTATTATTTTCATTAATGAACCTTTGGAATCGACCAAGAAAAAAATGTAAACACCCCCTCAAAATTTGTTGGTTTTTCGTTTCAGCGTTCGCAAAATCCAAAAATCGAATAAAACGCTGCAAATTATTACACAATGGTTTATTACTATTTTTCTATATAGATCACTCGTCTGCAAAGCCACCAACCATCCAACATGAAGAAAAACATTTTGCAGCGTTTTTTTTTTTTTTTCAAAAGGAACCCCCTAAGTTTATTGCAGATTTGGACTCCACGTCGAATTTTAAAGATATTTCGCTTCGACGACTTTTGGTTCATTATTTTCAATGATTAAACATTGACAATTGAAAGAAAAAAATTGTAAAACCTCCCACCCCCCTCCTTTAAAAAATTCGACGGTTTACGTTTCAATGTATCAAATAATGAAATTTGGTACATCGGCTCCATTTGGGGTATAGTTTTACCCCCGAAGGTTTTGGTTATAAGGGGTAAAAAATGTGGGGAAAACATTCGATATAAAGGTTTTGTTCTTCCTTTAACTTAAAATAGAGACGATTTTAAGGGATTTATCAATACCACCCAGAGTTTTGTGGGACCAACCAATCGCTTCTGAGGATTATTAATTACGGAATTATGAAATGTTCCATGCCTTTTTTTCATCAATTTAGGATGGTGTTCAATTTCTAAAAACGAATGAAACCACTCAGTCGAATATCTTTTGTTAAATGAGCAATTATTGTGAAATTTATCAGACCCACGTGTTAGTTCGCCTGAACTAGGTAGGAGCCGCAACTTCCTCCAGACCTACCAAAACTCTGAAGTTAAGAGGTTCTTGTCTACGTCACTCCATAGGTTGGACGAATGATGAATCAGAAAAAACGAGTGTGAATCGCATATCAGCGTTCATTGCCGGAAGTTAACATTTTAGCTGATCAAATGCATCTTCCGCAGACGGGTGATCTTTACAGATAAATAATAAACCGTCTGTAATGATGCAGCAATTCCCGTTTTTTTGTGAAAAAAAAAAATCTATAGCAGAGCATTATGGTACTCTTTACATTGTACTAAAAAGTACTTCTCAGTAAAAAAAAGTCTGCCAAATGGGTGTGGCACATAGCTTCCTCGTATCTATAACCTGATTGTATAGAAGATCCGAAGCATAGAAGTTAATCTCAGAACATCAATACCTAAGTACCTTCCAATACCCTCTTAGGGGACTGTACACATCAACCGACACAATCTCTGAATATTGTTGGAATATGTAGAAGTTATGGCAGTTACAAGGATTCACGTTTGCGCATGCGCAGTCGCTTTTATCAGTCAGGGGGCAATTATTTTCATAGGGGACCATCTACACGCAATCCCTCACAATCTCTGAAAATGTCATCGAAATCGGATGAGAAATGTGGAAGTTATGGCTGTGGCAAGAAATTCATGACAGGCAGACACACAGACACGGCAGCTAACCAAAATTGTTAAGGAAGGTCTGAAACGTAAAACGCGAGTGGAAATTTTGATTTTAAATAACATTTTTCTTAAACCTTGAAAGGTGAAAACAAAGCTTCCGCTACCCTGGTAGGCTCGGAAGCAAAAATATATTCGTGGTTTTCTTTGAGATCACATAAGCAAGTGAATTGTTATTTCGGAAATGTAGATACCAAGATAAACTTAAATTAATTATTTGGCTGTGTCCCGTGTTTATGACTCCACAACACTCCTCCTCATGGGTGCTGCAGGATTAGTCCAAGATCTCTCCTGAGAATATCACATCTTGGTCCGCGAAGCACCATCTCTTCCATCTGTAGATATGTCACCAGTACATGTTGACAAACATCTACCCATATCCCCCATCTCTACGTCTCTCGGAGGAAGTCTTCTCGAAGAGAGATATGCTTCGACAATTGAGATATGCTTACAATTGAGGTTTTCGCCCGGTTCCGCGCTGCTTGGTTGTCGCAATTTATTTCGACAGTTCCTGTGGCGATTTCCAAGTCCCGAGAAAGTCCTCTTCATAGATGCATCTGTCAGCGCCATGTGCTCAGCTTCGGCTGTCGATAATGCAACTGTCCGCTGTTTTCTCGACTCCCTTGAAATTGGAGCTCCAGCGAATTTAAAACAGTAGCTGGTGTTGTAGCTCCTTCTGTCAATAGTACCTGTAGCCCAGTTTGCGTCAGTCAGTCCGTATAGTGGGTCTCCTGTTTTTCTGTAAGTCAGTGCTAATTGTCTGCTGATTCCTCCAGTTCCGTGGCATTTGAACGGGCTCAGGTAGGTGAAGGTGAGGCTGATGTCCGGTTTTGCCGATACTGACAGGTACAACAATGTGCCAATGAGGAATTTCACCATGTCGGAATTTCCTATTTTTGACCCCAAAATCGGATTCAGCACCTCGAAAAACCCCTTAAGCCAAACTTTCTGCCCGAACTTCCTAATTTACGAATAAACAAAACAGTGTAGAAAATACGAATGTTTAAAAAAACCGGGAAAATGACGTCATGCTGGAATAGTTCATTTATGGCCGCTCGAAGCGCTGAGATCGAGAAATCCATAGTCCCCAGATGCAAAATTTCATGAAACAGTAAAGTTCGAAATCGAAAAACTGAAGAAAAAAATAGAAACAGCAAGATGGGGAAAATTGGGTTTCCTCTGTTTTTGTTTGATAACTTTTCTCTTAGAAAACACAATTTCGTCGTCCCAATGGGCAACACTGGGAGGAGACGGCGATCCGAACAGCCAATCAGCGAGCGTTCCCGCTGCACGTCTGTTTTCCCGGTTAGTTTTGAAATTAAAAATTTTGACTGTCTCCCAAAAATAACAGGAGACTTATTTTCCGAAATCAGCCCGATTTTCATCTATCCCACACCATTACCTATTCAGGAAAAATGCAAACAGAAATCGGTGAAATTCCTCATTAGTTGTTGGTACAGTCTCCCGATTTATCTTCGACCTTTTCTAATGCTAAGGTTTGTCTCCATCGGCGTTGAAACTTTTTCGCATCCTACCATGTCAAATTATTTCAATGTTTCTTCGATGTATTTCTTCTGTGAAGCTGTGATCGGGTTGTCTTTAAATTTGAATTCAATTCCGAAACAGTACGATAAACGTCCCGAATCTCACATCTGAAATAAATTTCCCCAATTCTGTCTCCACGTCGTTCAAGTTGTCGTTTGTGTCTGAGGCTAAATTTAGGTCGTCTAGATAGACTGCTTCGATGGTCTCCACAACAAAATTTGTATAGTTTTGAAGCAACTGTGGGTTCTCAAGGATCAAAAAGTTCAAAACCAAAACGACTGTTTTCTAGTTCATAGCTAAATAAACATACAACGTTCCGATTCTCTGGTTTTTACTATTTCTAAGAACCAAACTTCCTTAATTTTGTAATTTTGGGGATTTTTAAAGGTAATCCTTGGTTTAGACTTTGATATAGTGGAGATACGAGTATGTTCATTGGTACTCGATAGTTTTTTTGTTTTCAGAGTAGAAATACAGCACCCACAATCCCTAAGAACAATACTCGTAGTTATCGATTTGTAGCAAAATATTATCTACTTACTAAATAACGTGATATTTTAGGATGAAATACGGTAATTTCTGAGAAAGTCGCGTTTTCTTGGGCGAATTTCGTCATAACTCGAGATTTTCTGGGTTAAAACACCTAAATTAGGTCTATAAAATCGGCATCATTGCTCTGCTTACAGAACTGCAGCAAAACGCCGCGAATTATTACACAATGGTTTATTATTTTATTATATAGATCACTCGTCTACAAAATCACCAACTATCCAACATGAAAAAAAAATAATAATAATAAAAAAAATATAAAAAATTAAAAAATTTAAAAAAAAAATCAAAAATCAAAATCACTAACCATCGATTGCATTTCGGTCAGCTCTAATTTGAACGGAGATTAGGCCTCTTTTGCGATTCACACTCGTGTTTTGATTTATATATATATATGTATTTCAATATAAACCCTTAAATTTTTGTAGGGAGCGAACAGTTTGTCCTACAGAGCTCCGGGTGGTCTCAAAAAATTCTAAAAATTCTATAGAATCCAAAATTGAAGGAAAAACAATACCTTTATATCGAAATTTTTTGAGTATTCAAAATTTCAAAATTGATTTTGGAACCCTTAGAAGTTACCTACATCAACCAAAAGCTTCGGGGCACAACTAGACCCCAAATGGACCCTACATACCAAATTTCATCAAAATCGGTCAATGCTAAGTGGCAAAAGCGCCGCGTACGGCGTACGGCGGACGGACGGCCAAATTTTTATTCGATTTTTGGATTCTACGTACCTTGAAACGTAAACCATCAAATTTTGAGGGGGTGTTAAAAATTTTTTTTCTTGGTCGATTCCAAAGGTTCATTATTAAAAATAATAAACCAAAATCCGGAAAGCACAAGGCGCTGAATAGTTTTTTGGCTCTCCTGAAAAGTTTCGAACTCAGAGTTACAGAAACTCACAGTTACACCGTCGAAATACGTGTTACAAAAACTTGAGTTTGAAAATTGCATCAGTGTTTTTCAATTTTCTCTGTCTCATTTTCTCCCTGTTTTCTCGAGGGTTCTCCTCATTCATTATCTACATTCGTTACCTAAGCATAGATTTTCGATATAAAGAGACATTTTTTTCCGGTAGGAAGTCGGAGAAAAAGTTGTTAATTCAATTGTTGTACCGGTTTCTATGAGTGTGTTAACATTCCATATTGGTAGGCTGGCTTACGAGGAACGCCAATATATGAGGAATTCGTAGCGGAACAGAGATGGTAATGAGAGTTCAGAGGGGAGATTTGTGGTTTACATGGAGGGTATTATTTTGTTGCACCGAGCCTCAAACTTCAATATTGTACGTAAATTCCGTATATTCCTCCGATAATTAGTCGGTAATTCGTTATCATTGCAAACAACAAATAATACAGGTTTTCCCTGTTTCTCGGACTATCGACGTAATTAGGTTAATAATCGCTGAACAACCTCGTTTATTTGTGTCGGCAGTGTGGGTAGGAATCTGTTTACCGAGGAAACCCGTATAAATTATTCAAAGCGGTGCATAGACCGTTGCGTTTGCTAACAAAACTACATCGCCTGGGTGTGTGAACTAATGGATCTAGTAACTGAAACTCATTTGGGGTTTCTGAGCCATCACGCTTCTGTACTCTTCTGATCACTATTCGGGACAGAGAAATCCACCATGATCAATGTATCGTGAAATCATGTCACCTTTCGCTTATCTCGTATACACTCAGTTTTGGTTTATTATTTTCAATAATGAACCTTTGGAATCGACCGAAAAAAAAAACATTTTCAACACCCCCTCAAAACGTGTTGGCTTGCGTTTCAAGGTACGTAGAATCCAAAAATCGAATAAAAATTTGGCCGTACGCCGTACGCGTCATTTTCCTTAGTTCCCATGGACCAATTTTGATGAAATTTGGATGGTATGTGAGCGTGTTTTTGGATGGTTTGTGTGGTATAGTTTGTGTGGTGTGTGTGTTGGCTCCAGTTGAGGTCTAGTTGTGCTCCGAAGCTTTTGGTTAATGTCGGCCACTTCTTAGCGTTGAAAAATAAGAGTTGAAATCTTGAAAACGCCCCAGCTCAAAAAATTTCGATATAAAGGTATTGTTTTACCATCAATTTAAGATAGTATTGAATTTTTAGAATTTTTAGAGACTACGCGGAGCTCTGTTGGACTTACAATAAATCAAAAACTTGAGTGTGAATCCCAAAAGAGGTTTAATCTCCGTTCTAGTTTTTGCTGACCAAAATGCGATAGCTTTAGGTACGTGGTAGGTAGGTAGTATCTATGGTTGGTAGGTGGTGATTTTGGCAAAGCCAAGTTCTTTGTAGACGAGTGATCTATATAGAAAAATAATAAACTTTTGTGTAATAATTTACAGCGTTTTTTAGTTGTGGTGGTCATTTCTCTTCCTGCCCTGGTTCAAGTGGGTGAGGTGTTTTTCCTTCATCGAACCAAGAGAAGATCTTTGCCTGCGTATTTGCTGATCAAAAACTGAATTTGAGTGACCTGTGTCGTACCCCACATTTGCATATTAATTTGCCACATAAAATAATCATACTAGTCCCACCCTAGTGGCAGTTAATGTCTGGCGGCTCAGCAGGAGCACATCTGCGGCATTTTTTAGAATCAATAGACCACCCTCAGCTCTGTTTTAGGACGAGCGTTTCCCTTCATACTCATATAAGGGATATTTAGTAATAGGTCTAATTAAATCAATTCATGAGTGTGTTTGAGACACAAGACGTTTCTCTATCAATTTCACTGTGATCGGATCTTTGCTAGCCACTGCGCGTGTGGTAAAGTATAACTTATACATTGTTGTGACCCTATATCTCTGTCACCCGCCAACATAATCTCACGGAAGTATTTAGGTTGATGGACTTCAATATTTTTCACCAAATTATATTTTATATTCTCAAGAATATGATTGTACTGCGGATCCGAATCTGAAAAGTGCACTGAGAGTTTATTTGACGATACTATTGGCCAGTGGAAGAACTTTGTTTTAGGAGATGGGTGATCTATACGGAAACATACCGCAAACTATTAAATAAAGCTTTATTATTTTTCTGTATAGATCACTCGCCCGCAAAAACACAGCATTGCCATAGCAACTTAAAAAAAAAAATAAAATGAAATAAACGCCATTAATGGAAAATACAAATCAAATCAATTATTATTGGTGAGGATGCCCAGGACTAACCCGACGCCGGTCCTAGGGATGAGGGATGATGAAGGGAAGTGCCTCTATAAAAATACAACCAGTTCAAATATGAACCAAGCAGTACGCGTCTGGTGACACCACGGAGTACACCAATTTCCCGCACCACACTCCGCGCCATGACAAAGTTGTAGCAGTCACCATAAGGTACTGCCAACCTACTTCAGAATCAAGTTTATTTTGAAAAAATAATCACTTCATACTACATGAAATGATGAGTTGTCGGTGCCATCATTAGAAATTTGATTACAAATGAGTATAACTCGAAAAAACGAACAACGATCGTATCTTGGTCAGTTAAAATTTGAATGGAGATTGGGCCTCTTTTGCGATTCACCTTCGCGTTTCTGATTTATCGTAAGTCCAACCCGTAAAATCCATACGGAGCGAACGGTTGGTCCTAATGAGCTCTGGGTGGTGTCAGTCGATTCTAAAAATTCAATACTATTTTAAATCGATCAAAAAACCAATAAATTAGTATTGAAACGCTTTGAGCTAGGGTGTTTTTACAATTTCAGCCCTCATTTTTTCAACCCTTAGAAGTGATTAACATCAACCAAAAGCTTCGAGGCACAACTAGACCATATCCTAAATTTTATCAAAATCGGCTCATGGAAACCAAAGAAGTGCCGCGTACAACTGACGAACTGCCAAATTTTTATTCGATTTTCGGGTTATAGTTATCTTCAAACTTAAACCAACAAATTTTGAGGGTGGTTAACATTCTTGGTCGATTCCAAAGGTTCATTATTGAAAACAATAAACGTGTAATGTTTTGCAGTTTTTTCTCTCTCTTATTTTATTTAAAATCCACTTTTACCAGTAGGTAAAAGTACCAGTAGGTCATTTTGATATCATCTTCCGTTGGAATCCATTTGTTAATCAAACTTGTAAAATAGTGGGAATCAAAACTACATACATTGTGATAACGCCTGTAAAGTAAATATCGTCATGAGGTATTAAATGATTCTTGTAATACCAAATAACGACAACAGCGTTTCTTTCTGGATGACCCCAGGTCCGATATTTAACAATTTCTTCATACCTTGGGTTGATACACACAGCTTCTGATTCCAAATAGAGCCCATGTATCAAATTTAATTCATTTATGTCAGCGTTGAAGGGCGAAAATGGCTATTCCAGCTCCCAAAAATTCATTATTGGAAATAATATATCAAAAACGCTGGAATACCTTGTGTCTCCAAGGTCATTCTCGCGTTTTCAAGAGCAAATAGTGACTGTCCAAAGAGTGGAAGTGGAATATCACCTACAGGTGGTAGTTTTGCAAAGAGCAATCATGGATTCTCTGTTCACTGATGAGGGCAACCGAGTTTTGTGGTACAAGAGACATTGTCATAATTTTTTAATTCACGTTTGAGTTGTAGGAAACTCTGTAAAAAATACCCTGGAATCCATCCATCAACACACAAAAATCCAAAATTCATAACTGGCGTTATAAATTTGCTTGAAAATATGACGAAACACGGAGGTAATTGGCAACCAAGACGTTCGTCGCTCTGATTTTTCTTCAAGAAGATCAAAGATCGCTATTATAAGTATATTTATAAGTTCAATCACAACTCTATCTGGAAGGCTGATGAGTTTAAACGATCAGTTTTGTTTTCAACTCCTACACTGTGTTGAACGAAATTCCGAAATTATAATCGCAGACGAACTCCCGAAACTCGGGAATTCGTATTGCCGACGGAGAAAGACTCGTACTTTCACGTGAAAAATGAATCAATGCTCTGATACCTCAGCGCCACTGGTAGGTAGTGTTAAATAGAAGGTTTAGTTGAGGTTATGACCCTGTGGTGAGTGGTGGTGGGAGGGGAGATAACCATTAGTAATGTCATTGAAATGGGGGAGTTTCGTTCGTTTCAACTCTCTTTCGATTCCTAGGCGTGAATGAAAGCAAAACATTTTTGTGCACTAACAATCGTCAACGCCTTTACAATAACAGCGAATGAATAGTGTGTTAGTGCACAAAAATGTTTTGCTTTCATTCACGCCTAGGAATCGAAATAATAATCGAAATAATACATAATTATTATGTAGCAACAATATAAATACTAATTAAGGTTAAACTGGTTTTTCTGTTGTGTAGTATTGTGTATTGTTCAATTCATGACTTGATAAAGCTAAAGTTGCGTAACACGCAAAATGCCACAGAAAGGATGCGCGCCTGGGCCCACTCACCGTGGTGGCGTCCCAATACCGAGACGCTCACAACTGAGCCACTGATCTCATTGGCCCTGGTGTTGCGGTCTCTTGATGTTGGTCAGTCACTTGTAAGGGGTGAAAGATAAGGGTAGCAGTTTTTTGAAGACACCCCAGCCCCTACACAATACATCTAAATGGATGGGGTTTTCATCAATTTAAAATTGAATTTTCATATTTGAATGAGAACTTAGGGGTTGGAAGAATAGTAAATCAGAAACACGAGTGTAAATCGCACATGAATGTTCACTGACAGAGGAAGGCCAAAACTCCGTTCAAATTTTAGCTGATGAAGTAACTCAGAGTTCCCCAGCAGCCAAGAACTAAATTTCGAAATGAAGGCACCCAAAACTTTCGGATAGCGATGTTTTTTCACGAAGGTACTCACTGTCAAACTGTAATAAAAAATCGTTATCTAATAATTTGCGGTGTTTTTGACGATAGTTGGGCCTGATTGTTGGGCAGGTAGGTCTGGAACAGCTTTCTCGTAAACCCTCAACTACGAGCTAATTTAACTGAGAAAGCATCGAAAATATGGAAATTACTATAGTTTAAAGTTTACTCAAAACTGGTAAAATGTTTCCTAAAAATGTTGTCATTATCAAACGCCACATGATTCGATGAACTCTAATGAATATTCCAAGATATTTTGGTGCATATTTGGCCTCATATTTTACAATTTTTACACATAGTATAATACTCGTATAATAAAATATTTCAGGATTTTTAGCGCTTATAAATCCGTCGTCTCTCAATTTCATCGTAATGCTTCAGCTTGAGAAACGCGACTCATGGATAAACGGTACATACAAATGGGTTTTCTCAACAATCCCTTGACCGCATTTTCCTTCAAAGAGGCGCAGGTATTTTAGCCCTTATTTCCCTTTTGAAAGGATTTCATTAATTCTGCCCGTCGCGCTTCCGGATGGTGTTCAAGCTGCGAGGGTGTCGACGTACTAGTTTTCCGCTTGTAATCTCCCAGCCCCGTATTACGCAGACAGTGAAAACTGCCGAAGCCTGGCACAGACTAATTCAGCCAGAGCAAATACCGGAATTGTGACACCCCGTCTGGAAATGACGTTGGCGGAGCGAAACTGTTTTCAAACACTAGCTTTTCGTAATTGGTGGATCCAGGATCAGCGCGTTGCGATGTTACCTTTCTCTCAACAACAACTCTTTAGTTCAAAGAATTATTTAGTGATGTAGATCAGAGATAGAAGTGAAAAAAAGCGGCTAGAGCGAGCAAGCGTCGATGCTAACCCTTTCACGGAGTCTTTCCATTCAGCTTACCTTTCCACAGAGTTTTCTTCATTGACGAAATGAACGCGTCGTGACGTATCGCACCAGAAAGTTCTTCACGGAAAACGACAAAAGCTGTATTGCCACGTTAGGAAAAGTTCTTATCGGAAAGCATTCTACGGAACGAAAACACTTTTCGTAACTAAGAGAAGAGAAAAGCTCAAACAAATTGAATTTTGATAACATGATGTGATCTGATTTGGAATTTTGTAAACAACACAACTGTCTCTTCACTAGTAAGATCTACTTGCCCATCACTTCCGGTTGTCCACCATTACTTGCGGAATACCCTTCATACCTATTTAGGTATGAAGAATATCATACCAAGTTAGTATAAAGAATTGCCACTTGGCATCTGATTTTTTTAAACGATCTACATAGAGTGGATAAATTATTTGAATCTTAAATTTTTTATTTAAATGTTATATTTTTTTTCATTAATTCATTAGTTTTCATAAAATGTATTTATTTGTTCTTCTTTATGGGTTACTTATCTAGGGTAGAGAGTGACGGAATATACTTCATGTATTTCCTGGGAGATTGAGCGCAAGTGTCTACAAGAACATACAGTGTGACTCGTCGAGTCATGGGTCCCATCTTGGATCATTCTATCAGAAAAGGCTCGGCTGGGTCTCGAGCTCCATGAGGGGATTAGGCCCCAGCTTTGTTCCCCATTGATAGAGAAGCTTAGACTGTCTTCTGCTTTCTCGTCTCTTGTTCTCCTATATCTCATGACCTGAACCCTTCCTTCCAGCAACTCCCTCGTTCTCCTCCGTATTCGAATTCTTTTCAATTATCCACAAAAAAAAATTAAAAATCCAATGCTAGGGTATTTTTTTCGAATTGATTGCACAACTAATTTGCATCAACATTTCCCTATCAGCACATTTAACCCTGGGATCGAACCATCGGTATGTGATACCGCTAAGGTTCCATCATTATGGTGTGGTGGCCCTCCGTTCGAACCGAGGGGGCCGGCTCGTTGTGACGTCTTCAGTCGGCATCCGGTATATGCGCTGGAGAAGTTGGGGACGTTTTGTAGCTCGTCATTTCGCGGTAAGTTCGACGTTATGTCACGCCCGCTGTGGACCCCGGTATTCTATACCGGTGGTCCTCATGAGCAGCATTTTTTTTCGGTTTTCATTTAGTTATTTTACCAGTTTGTTATTTAATTGTTAGTAATTTGTTATATTTCGTTCTGTTACACAATTTCCAATCCATAATACGTACTTATTAATTTATTTTCAATATTTTCAACCTATAATACCTGTAATAACAATTTATAAAATGAAAAATTAAAAAGAAATAAAAACTCCATAATATCTATAATAAAACATATTGTTTAGTAATGCATGCATTCCAGGGAACGTCCCATTGGATAAGCAATAGATCAGTTTAACCAGTTGGTAAGCGATAAAACTGTCTCACTGGATGTAATTTATTTATCACTTTAGGCAAGAAATACTGACCCCCCCCCCCCCCGTCATCATTATACACCATAAAACTTCTAGCGGCATGGGAGCCTCGAATCTGAAGAGCATTTTAAAATCTATGATCCACGATACCCAACATGGGAATTCGAGTTCACCCCCCCCTCGCCACCACCACTCTGGCACCGAAGCGGAAATACGTCGTAACATTGAACTTTCATCTATTAGTTTTAGTAGGCAGTCCGTCGAGGTTCACAAAGGTTCGAGGTGAAACACGAAACCCACGAAGTATGCGGTTTATGGTTCCCTGGCACCATGGTGGTACAGAGAATAATTCATGAAAATCCGGAGGTATAATGAGAAGTTTTCCTCAATTCGAAAGCTTGGGTACAATGGGGAATTTGCCTCAATTTTAGATTCTGGAATTTCAAGTCAAATCCTATAATTGGGCCCTAGAATAACGTTTAACACTAGGAATAACCAAGGGGAAAAAATTACCGTGAGAGAAAATGCCTAAAGTGAAACCTCTGTTACAAAACACCGCGTAAATCGACGGATATTGTTGACGTCATACGAAAAAAAAAACGACGCGAAAACAACTCCGACAACAGACAGAGTTCTAGCACCGCCACACAAAACGATCCAGTGAAATGGCTACTCGAATAATGTGATTCAAATCTTGAAACTAAATAAGAGAAGATGAAGACTAATAATGCTTGATAAACTAGTAGGTAGAATCATATTATAAAAAAGTGAGTAATATTGTTTCTTTGGTCACTTTTGTGTCTTTAGTTCTGCGTTCTGCCCTCCTTCCTAGTTCACACACTCTTGTGTTAATCCTTGTAAGCTAAAAGTTCGTGTATCTTCCGCTTCTGTGGTAAGCGCCACAGAACCTCTTTTGAAGTCAGATTGGTAGAATATCCGTTACGTTTCAAACATGGCTGCCTCTTACACATTGCCACCACATTTAAAATTTCCATCTTCCTTAAATTCTCTAAATTTTTTGGATGCGTTTTCGAGCAGCTCACTATGGTTTTATTCCATAAAAACGAACCCTCATTCGAAAAAAAAAAAAATGTAAGGCAAATTCCCCATTAGTAAGCAGAAAAGGAACCGAAATTTTGAAAAATCGGATATTTTGTGAATATTATCCCCCCACTCCCCTTGAGAATTTTGATACTCTGGTGAAATCAAGTACAAGTCGGAAGTTATTGAGTCAAACAAAAACGCTGCAAATTATTACACAATGGTTCATTATTTTTCTATATAGATCACTCGTCTGCAAAGCCACCAACCATCCAACATGAAGAAAAACTTCGATCGCATTTCGGTCAGGTAAAATTTGAACGCAGATTAGGCCTCTTGCGATTCACACTCGTGTTTCTGATTTATCGTACGTAAAGCCCTTGAATTCTCGTAGGGAGCGAACGGTTTGTCCTACAGAGCTTCGCGTGGTCTCAAAAAATTCTGAAAATTCTATACTATCTAGACGAGTAGAACATGAGTATGGACTCCTAACATCTTCAAAGCATACCCAGTGCATAAAGTATGTTGGTATGATATTCTGAGAATTGAGAAAACCAAGAATCTTGTACAAAAAAAACATTCTAAAAGAAATTGCAACAACATTGTTCCTTTTCTTAATCATATCTTCAACTAAAAGATGCGAGAATGGACTTTTCATCCGAATTTGATGAGATTTTTAGGATTGTTCAGATTGGCGCGTAGATAGTCCCCTATGAAAATAATCTCCCCCAGACTAATAGTAGTTGCTGCGCATGCGCAAACGTGAAGTTATGGCTGACTTCTACGATTTCAATCCGATTTCGACGAAATTTCTCAGGATTGTTCAGATTAGCGTGTAGACGGTCCCCTATGAGGGTAGTGGAAGGTTCCCGTAAGAGGGCAGTACAAGGTACTTACAGATTGATGTTTCGAGATTAACTACTATGCATCTATACAATACGAGGAAGCTATGTGCCACACCCACTTGGCAGATGTTTTTATATTATAAAGAGGTAGGTATGTAACACTATTTTGTTTGGTAAACTACACAGTAACTCGGCAATATTCGTTGTATAGGTTGGCCTGAACTCCTTATTACCACAAAATCTTCTGGCTTAATTTGACTTGTACTGTCGGAATCTCTACTTTTTGCTTCCGAGTCTACCAAGGTAGCGGAAGCTTTGTTTTCACTTTTCAAGGACGAAAAAAAAAGTTCTCCAAAATCAAAATTTCCACTCGCGTTTTGCGTTTTAGACCTTTCTGAACAATTTTGGTTCCGTGTCTGCCTGTCTGTCTGTCTGTCTGTCTGTCTGTCTGTCTGTCTGTCTGTCTGTGTGTCTGTCTGTCTGTCATGAATTCCTTGTAACGCGCATAACTATACGAAGTTATTGTCCGATTTCAATGAAATTTTCAGGGATTGTGCGGGTTGGTGTGTAGACGGTCCTCTATGAAAATCATCACCCCCGGACTGATAGAAGCGACTGCGCATGCGCAAACGTGAATTCCTTGTAACGGCCTTAACTTATACATTTTCCATCCGATTTCAATGAAATTTTCAGGGATGTTACAGACTAGTATTTAGATGGTCCCCTATGAAAATTATCACCTTCGGACTGATAGTAGCCACTGCGCATGCGCAAACGTGAATTTCTTTGTAACGGCCATAACTTCCACATTTTCCACCCGATTTCGATGAAATTTTCAGGGATTATGTGGATTAGGTTGTAGATAGTCCCCTATGAAAATCATCATTCCCGGACTGATAGAAGCGACTGCGCATGCGCAAACGTGAATTACTTGTAACAGCCGTAACTTCAACTGTCCCCCAGGGGTCGCGGGTTCGAATCCCAGCCGAGGCTAAGTATTTTTTTGATCCAATCACATACAATGTATGTGCTAGTATGTAGATGTCATCTACTCACTTACATTTTTCATCCGAATTTGATGAAATTTTCTAGGATTGTTCAGATTAGCGTGTAGATGGTCCCCTATGAGGGTAGTGGAGATTGGTGTTTTAAGATTAACAACTATGCATCTGATCATCTATATTATCGGGTTATGGATACGAGGAAGCTATGTGCCACACCCACTTGGCAGACGTTTTTTGGCTACAACCCTGGTTTTGACTTGAACTGCTTCCACCAACCAGCGAAAGAGATGTACAAAACATTTAACTCCTTTTGACAAAATTTTGACCGATACTATATACAATTTATAGTATATTTAAACATGATATTATACATCCATGGAGGAATATTTTCCTTTGTTTTCGACCGTTTCAATGATACTTGAAGAGGTTTTTGAGGTTCGGTCATATGGAAACAAACATTTTTCCTGACGTTTCGGCAATATATTTCGCCATATTCATGGGAGAGTCGTCAGAGTTGCGAGCCAAATGATGATTTTCAATAGGTACAAGAATTTGAACTTAGTTTCACCACTCTTGCAGTATCCGCAGTCACTACTCAACATCTGGCTCGCAACTCTGACAACATATAAATTGACGAAACGTCGGGAAAAAACTTCTGTTTACCCATGACCGAACCTCAAAAACCTCTTTAAAAAAAATTTCCAACTGTTATGATAAAGGAGATTTGATTGAGTAATCGAACCATACATTTTGCCAAGCCGTGTTATTCGCAGTGAAGTGGAATTGTTTCCCTTATTGCGTTTATGTTTCGGCATCGATGTCAGCGCGATGAATAGATAACATTAACTTCAAATTTTTACTGGGAAATGAGCTTTACTTTATAAAGCTTTGCTTTAGCTTTGCTTTATGTTTTTTGAGTTTTCCCAAGTGATAAAACAATGTAGTTTACATTACTATCGTTCCAAATGATGATGTAGCACGTTAACCGAAGAAAAAGGATTATTACCATTCTCGAACCACCACCTAGCGGTATGGAAGTTTTTGCATACAGGTTGGAAGTTAATTTAGTTCCTCTTCCCCTGGCGAGCCACCCCACCATAACAACCTATTACGCCCCAGAGGCAATTGCCGCACCTTTTTCTCTCGTTTTCCACACAAAAGGTTTTAGAAAATGCGAAACAGAGTTTTTCATTTTATCTAACGCGAACGCACGGCGCTTATATGTGTACTGTTTGTTGTTACCCCGCGCCATCTGCTACCTCTTTCTCATTCATTGCATGTTTGTGGAAGAAAAATACACGTTTTGAACATCATTTAACTAGTGAATATGGAATCGTTCCCAGGATAACATGAACATCACTGTCCACTCTGCACAAAAACATAGGTGATGTTTTACAATGCCAGCGGACGCCCTAATAGGTGGTAAATAAAATGCTTACTTCCAACCTCTAATCTATATAACCACCAACAACCTACAACAACCCAGGACAGTTGAATATAAATAATGATACTATGTTGAGATTCTCTAGAGTGATTATTTATTGCAGGAATTGTGAGCAGTATTACAAAACATTGAACACATACAGGGAATTTACAATTTATAGGATTAGCAAGTTATTTCCGTTATTTTTTATCCTAGAGAAAACAATCAAACGGTAAACCTTAATAATTTTGGTTTATTATTTTCAATAAAGAACTTTTGGAATCGACCAAGAAATTTTTTTTTTTAACCCCCCTCAAAATTTGTTGGTTCACGTTTCAAGGTACGTAGAATCCAAAAATCGAATAAAAAATGTTCCGTCCGTCCGCCGTACGCGACACTCTCCTAACTTAGCATTGACCGATTTTGATGAAATTTGGTATGTGGGCTCCATTTAGGGTCTAGTTTTGTTCCGAAGATTATGGTTGATGTACTTCTAAGGGTTGCAAAATAAGGTTTGAAATTTTGAAAACGCCCTAACTAAAAAAAATTGTATATAAAGGTATTGTTTTTCCATCAGTTCAAGGTAATATAGAATTTTAAAAATTTTTTGAGAACACACGGAGCCTCGTAGGACAAACCGTTCGCTCCCAACGAGAATGTAAGGGAGAATCTGTCTCTTCAATTCTTTCCCTTGGGTCAGGTTGGGAGAACCTTGAACTATCTTACTTTCCAATATGGGACTCGCTGGTGTAGTGATAGCGCGAATTATTTTTATATCTACTTGCCATCGATGTTTTTCTTCATGTTGGTTGGTGGTAACAATGGCAAAGCCGTGTTCTTTGCAGACGAGTCATCTATATAGAAAAAAATAAACCATTGTGTAATAATTTGCAGCGTTTTCACGGGAAAATCGAGCAAGAAGAAATTGAATCCGAAAAAAGAATAAATAGAAATAGAATAAATGTACAATCCAAAAATTGAAGAAACAACATTCCTCCGTATGCGACACTTCACCCAGTTCCCGTGGACCGATTTTGATGGAATTTGGTATTTCGGCTCAATGTGGGGTCAAGTTGTCCCCGAAGCTTTTGGTTATTCTCAGTCAATTTAAGGGATAAAACGTGGGGGCAAACGTTTTCAAAAGGCCTCGTAAACTCTTGATATACAGGTATTGTTTTTTCATTTATTTGAAATAGCAAAGATGTATTTTTGGCACCAACTAGAGCTCAAAGGGACCAATCGTTTGCCTAATCTGGATAGTTAATTATCTGCTTAGTGTTCGTGACATTTTATCATCAGTTTAAGATAGTGTTAAATCACTTACTAGAAACGAATAAAACTCAGAAGATTCAAAAAATTGAATGCACGTTTATTGTGAAATTCATCAAAACATCTGGGTGCCAGGTAGGGTCGATCCCTAGCGTGTTGGCGCCCAACCCCTCTCCTCAGTTACTCAGTGTTGGACGAATGGTTAGTCAGAAACACGAGTGTGAAGTGCACATGAATGTTCGCTGACGGATGAGAGCCAAATCCCAATTGATCAAATGCAATCTTTTGCATCCGGTTCTTCCAAGGTAGCGGAAGCGATGTTTTCACTTTACAAAGTTAAATGAAAACGTCTGCCAAGTGGGTGTGGCACATAGCCTCCTCGTATCCATATCCCGATTGTACAGAAGATCCGATGCATAGTAGTTAATCTCAAAACATCAATCTGCCCTCTTACGGGACTCTACATTGGAAAATGCAGAAGTTATGGCTGTTACAAGGTTTTCACGTTTACGCATGCGCATAAAATACATTCAAGTTGAAGGCCACGATTTTCATTGGGGACCATGTACACACCAATCTGCATAATCCCTGAAAATTTCATCGAAATCGGATGAGAAATGTAGAAATTACGGCTGTGGCAAGGAATTCATGACACACAGACACTGACTCCAATTTGTTCAGGTCTGAAACGTAAAACGCGAGTGGAAATTTTGATTTTAGAGAACATTTTTTTTCAGCCTTGAAAAGTGAGAACTAAGCTTCCAGCAAAACAAACTTCAAACTCGGAAGCAAAATGTTCTACAAAATCAAAGTTCACTCACGTTTAACGTTTTAGACTTTCCTGTGTCTGTCATTAAATCCTTGTAACGAGCAATAACCATACGAAGTTGATCCGATTTCGATGAAATTTTCAGGGATTGTGCGGGTTGGCGTGTTCATGGGCCCTTACAAAAATCATCACCCCCGGACTGATAGTAGCTACTGCGCATGAGCAAACGTGAATTCCCTATAACGGCCATAACTTCTACATTTTCCATCTGATTCCGATGAAATTTTCGGGGATCTTGCGGATTTGGGTGTAAATGGTCCCCTATGAAACTAACAGCCTCGAAATTGATAGTAGCTTCAGCGCGTAAAACGTGAAACCCTTGTAACAGATATGAAACCTATGTTTCTCATCCAAATTTGATGAAATTTCGTAGGATTGTTCTAATTGGAGTGCAGATGGTTCCCTTTCGAAAATAATTGTCAACCCTGCGCAATAATATGGTTGGTGGGTACTGTTATTGGCAAACCAGTTCTTTCTGTTTCATGTCACTCGTTTGTGCCTCCTTAGCCACCAACAGTCAAATCAATTGAAGGCGTCCATAAATCTTGGGTAGCGATGTTATTGCTTGTAGGTAAAGCCACGTTCTATGCAGGCGGGTGATGTATGAAGTAAAATAATAAACCCTTGTGCAATAATTTGCAGCGTTTTTTATTGGGAACCCCCAGTTTTTGTTGCAGATTCGGATTCGAAAATGGCCTTCGAGAAATTAGGTATTCTGACTTCCCACGTATTCTGAATTTTCCCACCCCCCTTGCATTACTATACTAACTTATTCGGCTTTAGTTTGTTTGCAGAAAGCAAAATTTCGTCTTCCTATAAAGTATACCATTTTAATTAATTTTTTCGAACTTCTAACACACAATTTTTTGAATTTCTGTAGACCGTCTAAAATCTCAACTCGTCCGAATTCGTCCGTCACTGGGAATATTGACATTTTCATGTCTTTGCTTTGGCACATGAACTGAAAAATCGTCACGAAAACTAAGCAAATCTTGCTCACGCGACCAATAAATAAAATAGACTCACTGTGTTGCGTAGAGAACAATCAACAACCTTACATTTTGCTTTGGCACATGAACTGAAAAATCGTCACGAAAACTTTGATGCTTGGGTTGAACTAACAACCTTACTTCACTACCTTGTTGTGTAGTGGTTGACATGAAAATGTCCCAATGTGTTGCAGACTCGTATGCAAGCATTTCTGAAGCATTTCTTTTTTGGTATGGAATTTCAATTTAAAATTTTTTGTAGGTGTAGAGAAATATTTTGAAAATTATGTGATTTATTAGACAGGTGTGGTAATCAAACAAAAAGAAAGGTGGGCAGGTACAACAAACTTGTCGTTGAAAACAGTTGAATTGAACAGAGGAAAAATATAAACGCAGCTGGTTTGAATTTAAACCGAATATACTAACGCTGGAAAGGGTTCCCCGTCAGTCCAGGTTTTAGTAAGTAAATATAGAAGTTTTCAATCATCGAATGCGAACGATGTTTGAATACATGGAGTGCAAATAGTTGAGTTAACGAATTATTCCACTGCCCACCATTTGTTTTGATAATGAATTTGAACGAAAAATGTTTCTCGTATTTGGTTGCGGCCAGGTTAATATTTCTCTCCCGTCGCCGCGTTCCCCCAAGCAAACAAACACGGACGGGGTATTTTCATACTGAGATCCCCTCAGCTTGGGGCATTCATACGCCCACGCACAGCGATAGCGGCTGTCAGCCTGAACTGCAGCCCATCTGCTCCGTGCATCGAGTGATATCAGGTAAATGAGTGGGTATGAGTGGCTGACCCCCTCCCTGCATTACACTGTTCTACTCGAACAGCCCTTATGTCATTAGCTTGCCGTTTTGACTCTATAAGCCGAGCTTTGTTTATTGTCGCATTTCCACTTCACATCGAGCAAATTGCTCTGCTTCCCATTTGATCGTGTGACAGGCGGAAACTGTTTTAAACGGATCAAAATTATAATGCATCTTCAGTGACAAAACAATGTAGAGCGCCCGATACGGACAGACCGGTTCACTAATCAAAATGTCTAAGCATAAATAGTGAGTTGGTTTGATTGTAGATGAGTACACGATTGTCAACTCATGTGGAGTGAAATTTAATCAATTCTTTTTTCTTAAGCGCTATACCTAATCCTGTGTGGTTTTATGACTTCCTGAACATTAGACCTTTAAGCCTCGCTGTCCACAGATAGTCCAGTTGTTGACCACCATGACTCCCAGGTCCGCCATTTTATCATCGATCATCGCAGTCTAAGACACAATTTATTTTTTATTTATTTATTTAATCATGTACGGGCAAGCCCAATTCAATACAATAGTATACAAAATGTTGAACGTTAATTATAGGAAATAAGACATGAGATGTGACATGAGAGGTGACTTTAATACTGCGAGAGACTTAATACTGACTTAATACTAGTGACTTTAATACTGCGAGGGAGGAGTTAAAAAAGTCAAAATTTGGGTGAAGGGACAAAAAAAGATCAATCAAAGACAATCTAAGACTTCCTCTTCTTCTTCGACCCTCTAATCGGGTGTTCTCTCATCGTCCTGATAGGATGGACGATATTACTATCGTGATCGCTACACGCAAAACGCCTAAACTTTGCAAACTGGACAATGTCTTCCCCTTCTATCAGGTGTTGGAGTTCGCAGTTGATCCTGTTGATCATCCACACGCAACACTAGCTTAAAGGGCCAAATATGCAACTCATGAGCTTCCTCTCAAATACTTTTTTGGTTTATTATTGTTTATTATTATTTATTATTGTTGAAAATAATAAACCAAAACCACGTCAGGAAGGGAGAAAACCAATGAGCGGAAGAGATAATGAGCAATACCTATGCAAAGGGGTGCAGACATTGTCAGCTGCTACGGGACGCTCGTCAAAAGGATGCAAATCCGAGGCGCAGGTTAATGAGTTAATCATAGGGGCAACAAGGACAATATCGGTTTCGGAATACGTGCTGGCTGCACTTGCACAGACCCGTGTTTAACACAACAGAGCCGTTGTATCGACCTGCCAATCGCAAAATTCCCAACTCCAATCAACGAGTTGTTTCCTACGAATACCGCTGGGACTCTACTTGCAAAGGACCGTACGGAATATTAAATTATTGGTTTGCGCTGATGAAACTACGGAAGTGGTAACGCGAGATGATTGAAACCAACTATGAAACTCAAATGGAAACTAGGTGGAAAGCAGACCTTGTCTGTCAAACTCGTGGAAGGTGTACAGCCCTCATAAGTAAAAAGTTAAGAAAACAACATTTCAGGTTGGATTTTCGTCCGACTGTCATTCCTGGCATCGCGGACGTCATCAGCTGTCTTCCTAATATAAGGGAAGATCAGAATTTGTTCTGATGATTTCGCTCATAGCTTCCCACTGACCTCACCGCCCTGGGTTGTGACGAGGGGGAACTGCGACCGACTCGCCCTGAAAATAAGCCGCAGAGGCAGGCCTCGAACTCACGACGTCAGCAATGACAAAGCAAATGAATTCAGTAATTGATACATGTAACTACAAGTATCTGTCTGTCTGTGTGTCTGTCATGAAATCCTTGTAACGGGCATAACTATTCGAATTTATTGTCCGATCTCCATGAAATTTTTAGGGATTGTGCGGGTTGGTGTGTAGGCGGTCTCTTATGAAAATCATCATCCCCGGACTGATAGAAGCGACTGCGCTTGCGCACACGTGAATTCCTTGTAACGTCCATAACTTCCACATTTTTCATCCGATTTCAATGAAATTTTCAGGGATGTTACAGATTAACTTGTTTTGATGTTTTGAGATTAACTACTATGCATCGGATCATCTATAGAATCGGGTTATGGATACGAGGAAGCTATGTGCCTCACCCACTGGTTTTACATCGTCATCATACATCACATTTCTAAAAGATCTTCAATTTATTCGGTGCAGTTTGGCACCACCCTGTACGTTAGGTACAAGCAAGGATGTTGGACTAGATGTAGTCCAATGCCCTTGGGTACAAGGATGTTACTGAGACCCAAAACACCTGCTAAGCATGAGGCTAATCGACCTGTTAGGCCGCGGTTAGGGGATGGATGTCTCACGCCCCACTCAGAAGAGTCTCCGTGCCCCTTCCCACAAAAAACCCAAGAACCCTCTCATTTGCATCCGCTGTTTCTACTGAATCATTAGTAGGCCCTTGGAATGAATAATTTCGTTAGCTTTATTGTGAATAGTATTCCCCTGTCATGCCGGTGCTGTACGTGGGCCACATTGCTGAGGGGTTTAATGCAAAAGCAGCCTGCGCCTTCTAAAAGCCCTTCCTCGTCCCTTTGTGAGTCCTCCCCTCCTTCCCACAATCCATTTCCTCAGGAACAAAAACCTTTTGGATTCCAGGGTTTAATACAGTTAGATTCCATTTTCTCGCCCCCTCGGCCTTTCCCGTTTTCGGTCTCGATGCCATCTCTGAAAATTATAATCTCGTCATACAATTCCATTTGTTATTCCGGTGATTAATTTCTGCGTTCTACGTCCTCAATTACTTTAATTTGTCTCGATAATCGAATGCTATTTAACGTGTATGCTCTTGTTGAACAGAACGGGGGAGAGAACGAGAGAGACAATTTTATGAATAATACGTCACATCTGTAGACTCAGCCTTTGGTGACGGGCCTGAGTTGCTTCTGCACGATCTGATTTGTAAATTCATAGACACAGGCCTCAGGAGAGGAACGCTTCAACTGAAGCATACTTCTCTCTGAAGAATACTTCTCTTTGAAGGATACTTCTCTCTGAAGCATACTTTCGACAATTTCTGATCCCGAAGAAATCAGTCAGGAGTAAATATTTTTCTTGTGAGACCAACCTGATATGTCGGATGGAAGTTTTAGAGAGTGAGGAAATGTATTGAAGACCAAGCCCACCTCAGGATTAAAAACCACCTCCCAGAAGCAAATACTAGGGCCTTGCTCGCATTTAATGACAGGAAACACTGATCTAACTGAGCAGATAACTACATAATACGAGTATTATGGTGCCCATAACTGCTGCTGAAGCCAAGTCCGACTGTCAGAACACAACAAAGCTGGAGAAGGGTTCACCCAGATATTTGACTTACCAACACATCACCTTTGTCCTGCTAATGTTAACCATGAGACCATTCGTCTCACAATATTCCTGCAGCACGTTCATTTTCCTGTTCGTGACCACTACCGTTTCGTTACTTTGTTTTCACTTTTCAAGGATGAAAAAAAAGGTCTCCAAAATTAAAATGTTCACTCGCGTTTCGCGTTTCAGACCTTTCTGAACAATTCTGGTTCCGTGTCTGTCTGTCTGTGTGTCTGTCATGAAATCCTTGTAACGGGCGTAACTATTCGAAGTTATTGTCCGATTTCTATGAAATTTTGAGGGATTGTGCGGGTTGGTGTTTAGACGGTCCCCTATGAAAATCATCATCCCCGGACTGATAAAAGCGACTGCGCATGCGCAAACGTGAATTCCTTGTAACGGCCATAACTTCCACATTTTCCATCCGATTTCAATGAAATTTTCATTGATGTTACAGATTAGTATTTAGATGGTCTCCTATGAAAATCACCATCTTCGGACTGATAGTAGCCACTGCACATGCGCAAACGTGAATTTCCTTGTAACGTCCATAACTTCCACATTTTCCATCCGATTTCGATGAAATTTTCAGGGATTATGCGGATTAGATTGTAAATAGTCTCCAATGAAGTTCACCACCCCCGGACTGATAGTTGTCGCTGCGCATGCGCAAACGTGAATTCCTTGTAACAGCCATAACTTCTACATTTTCCATCCGATTTCAATGAAATTTCCAGGGATGTTACTGAGTAGTGTTTAGATGGTCCCCTATGAAAATCATAGATAATGGTTCTTCATAGAGGGATTCATTCGTAGAGGGATCGTCCCCTGTGAGAATCTCAAATCCTATTCATTGCATCACTAGGCCTCAACAGGTCAGAGGGGAATTATCTCCCAGGGGTCCCGGGTTCGAATCCCAGCCGAGGCTAAGCATTTTTTTTATCCAATCACATCTATCTACTCACTTACATTTTTCATCCGAATTTGATGCAATTTTCTAGGAGTGTCCAGATTAGCGTGTAGATGGTCCCCTATGAGGGTAGTGAAATGTACTTAGAGATTGGTGTTTTGAGATTAACTACTATGCATCGGATCATCTATATAATCGGGTTATGGATACGAGGAAGCTATGTGCCACACCCACTTGGCAGAAGTTTTTTTTTTTCAATGAGATCAGTTGAAAAGTTGGGTTGAGTTAATTTGGTGGAGACTTGAATTGAATTTGTAAAAAGTTGAATCTAATTTGTAAAAGGTTGAAATAAATCTCTAATAATGCTACATATCCATCTGTTTTTTCCATACATCTACTACTTGTATCTATCATCCCATTTCCTTGGGTTGGTTTCCATCATTCAGGCGAACGTCATAAGATTATTCTAGTAAACTCACTCAATAATACAGATTCACCCAGAACTACCAAATTTCAATTCAATTCAAGAGACAACCTCTCTTGGTGGGATCTTGTGGTGGGTTATCTTGAGAGTTATTCAGTGGGAAACTTCACTCAGATTGGTTGACGTTCCGTATAATTTATGTACAGCTTCAGGACTTCGATATAATCTGTAAACACGATGGTATTGCTTCTTGTTTATTCCACACCAATAGCGTTATCCGATTCCGATCTTTTATCACAATAAACGGCGTAGTTTCTGCAACGAACTGTGCTGCCGATCGTGTCCGACGTATTTCAATAGCAATGGATGCTTATAATAACATCAACCGGAGGAGGCAACTGCTGTATTTGAAATCGCGATGCTTATCGATGTTTTACAGCAACAGATGCGCTAGGGTTATTCCAGATATAGGAATATACTGTTTTGCAGAATCCGCACTAAACTTCCTGTGAAGTGGCAGGAAAACCAGCTCATAAAAAATTAGTATGCTCTAAATGTACTTTTTGTCACGGTGGTCCCTTTTTACTGTTATAAATATAGTTGGTGCCGCCATCAGTTCATCTCGATACCCTTTGATGCGATATGAAAACATTCGGGTAGATGATATCCCGTCTCGTTTCTCTAACGCATTTTTCCGTGTTTACGAAACATTCCTAGTTATACGAAAACAATAATATCCTGTTTTTGACAGGTTTCTGTTTATTTAAAACTTTCCGTTGCGGAGCTCGTGCGGAGCTAATCTAAGTTGACCGTAGACTGGTCGTTTGAGAATCGTTGGATTTAATGGCTGGAGAGAAATAAAACTAACCCGAGTTCTTACAGAATTTGCCTTCCACAAGCAAAACAAGGCTCGGCTTCACAAGAAGTTGAGATCCTGCAGCGCAGTCTTCGAGGGAATGTCACGAATAAAGAAATACGAATTCGAAACAGCGCTGCGGTCAGCGAACACATGGAAGCAGTAAAGCCTTCTGCAATGTGGAGAACGGTGCAGCCAAAACACGTCGTCTTTGCAAAAACTCTTCGGCGGGTACAATGAAGATATATACGAGCTATTTCAGCCGAGAGGAAAGGCAATAACATTATCGCCCCACCATTCCAAAGCTCAACCCGATTTTATAGCTTACTGTGCTCTGACAATCAAAAGATACTCATATGAACGGCAAACGCTGATATTGTTGAAGAGTTTTTTCTCGTTTTGATTCTATTTTGATTTCCGTCTCACTCGCTCTGTTTTTCTTCGGATTAAAGTTGTGCCGCTGGTTGATGTTGCAGGTTCGTCATCCAGTCAGATAAAGGCTATTGACGGTGGAAAAAAGGGCAAAAATAGACGGCCGGATACACACAAAAGACTCCAATAAATAGAGTTATGGGATGCTTCGTGAGCTCGATTGATACTTGACTGAGCTAGTCGGATTTCGCAAATTCTCACCAACGACAATGCATTGATGAAATTGATCCCTTCCCTATTCCTCTTCATTCGTACATTGTTGGTGGAATGGCAAATTTGAAAGTCGTTGTAAATTGGTCGCTGGAAGCATTCTAAATATCCGCTCGCATTCTATGTTCTTAATCTTCCTGAACAATTTCGATTCGTTATTAGTTTGTCGCGATGCCCGCACATCCTAGTGATTGGCAAAATTTGACTTTTAATGGGACTGTGCGAATTCAGATGCGAGTCCAGATAGTCCCCGACGAATTGTCCTAGATTTATAGCTAGATAGATTGATAGCGTCTGGATTGATAGCAGCCTTTGCGCATGGGCAAACGTAAACTTCTTGTTACAAAGCTTCCATCAGTTATTTTCATTTGCTGTGCGGCTACCCCACGAGCTAGACTGACTAACAATATCGTTACGGTTTAACATATCCTCAAGGAACTCCGTTACCTGATTCAATGAACAGACAAAGTTGGGGCCAGAGAGCTCGGGAGATTATTTGGAATGGTGACTCCCCGCGGGCGGTAATATCTACAACAAATCCTGAAAACACTTTTTTTTGCGGATTTTTAAAAATTTGGACCTTTTAAGGTGCTCGCACACTAGGCAGGAACAGGACGGGATGCCAGGATGCCAGGACGCGGGATGCCGGGACATAATTGATTGCTTCTGTGTGTTTAGGTGGGGAAGCGCACACTAGGCGGGACGCGGCCAAAACGTCCTGTGCCAGGAACAGGACGGGAAACGCCGTTTTCCGAACGAGGGCAATCGCGTCGTCTTGTCCCGCGGGATGTTTCCCCTCCACTCACGCCTCTTGCCCCTTCGGAGGTATCTGTGATTCACATTTTACTTGTTTATCATTCCTGTTGTGATTGTTGTTTTGAGTCATTGTTTTGTTTTGATAAAGGGGGTCTTCTAGGGTCTTTAGTTTTGAGTCAAAAAAAGTTTGATCAATGGCAAGTTTTGAGGAAAAACTGATAATAGAGGTAGAAAAGTATAGGGTACTATACGAACTCTCTGACAAATCGTACTATGATACCAGCATGAAGGAGAATGCCTGGCAGGAGATTGGAGACCGCCTGCAAACAGAAGGTTTGTACTAATTATTATTACGTTCGTACCTACATAGGTACCTCCAAACCGTAGGTACTTTCAAGGGTTTTCATTTTGAATACTGCGTATTTTCTCGCAGAAGTTGGTTTATTCCACAAATAAAATAAATTAAATATTGTTATACAGGGTGGTCTCTAAATAATTATTATGAATTTTAATTTCCTTAGTGTAAAAGATATTGAAAAACACCTTTTTCCAAATTTTGTTATCCTGCATTCAACTACACGATTTAAATTCTTTTCAACTGGCCCAAATTGGTGGCGGGTAGCGTGCGGGCATAAAAATAGTTTGAGGGGTCAAATTTTCATGAAATTTTGCGTAGAATCCAAATTTAAAATAAAGTATAGGGTTCCCATATGAAAAACGAAGTTGGTGTCAATTGGCCAATTTGCTGTGTGAGATCGTCATAAATGGTGGCGAATTCTCCAACGTCATCCCTTTTTTGATGGTGTTTGTGTACCCAAAGTCGTGGTGTTTCGCATAACAGAGAAGCTACCACAACCACTTCTTCCTCAGATGAAGATGATGATGAACTTGATGAACTCATAATGAATTGCACACTCACAATAAAAAACTGAGAAGACTGCGACTTCCCGCATTATTCAAGGGGAATCGGGCGTGGGGAGGGGGTACGGAGACTGATGAGGGGAAAAAAAATGTCCCGTCTAGTCTGCGCATAGGGACAGGACGGGACAGCGTCCGTGTCCCGGCATCCCGCGTCCTGGCATCCCGGCATCCCGTCTTGTTCCTGCGTAGTGTGCCAGAACCTTCAGAGTTTCCAAAATTCCTGGCTAACGAACACATCTTCTCCTTTGTTATCATGAACATTTTGGTAAGCACTTGAAATGTTTGCGAAAGAATTATTCAAGTTATCGTGTGAAATTACACATAAGTATATGACGGAAAGGGCGCATTCACTAATCATACCTCGACATTATCACACCACTTGCATTGCTCTACAATAGCATTACGATTGAATTTAGCTCATCAAACGATACTCGACCGACATCCCTTCGCGGGGTTCTCTCGAACTGCCTGTCCCCCTCTCGATACATCGATACACTCGTCCAGCATCGATAGCTGATTCAATAGGCTTCGCGTTCATTCGATCCATCGAGAAGTCAATTCAAATATCTTGTAGCGCCTAATTTGAATACTGGCGATGCCGCCGACACGGCCAGCCCTGACAATGCAGGCGCCTCGACTGCAGTTGGGAAAGCAAGAGTAATGGATGAGTAGTAGCAGGTTCCTCGAAACTCGAGGAACATAAGATAGAATATTGCTTGGTACGTCATTAGTGAAATCTAACAACAGTTATTGTCCGCCGACACTGGCTATCATGACACCACCATCCAACTAGCAGTCGGCTGTCCTGACAAACAAAAATAATCGTGAAATCACACAGAACCCGAGTTTACGGGCATCAAATTACAACAAGTGCAAGCAAAACTTGGCACGGATTTGGAAGGTGCAAACCAAAACCCCTTGCAAAGGAAACGGGTTGCCTTAATCACAGAAACTGGATATTTCCAATAAACAAAATGAAAAACTCACATAGATAAGACCAGAAATCTCACTGAGAGGTTGAAAACTTCACAAGAAGCAAAGTAGAAATCTCAAATTGAGCACACAGTATTAGTCACACAGACGACTTGTTAATATCACAAGGAGCAACTTTGAGTCTCATACAGAGTAACTTCATGTCTCACACAGAGTAACTTCAAGTCTCACACAGAGTAACTTCAAGTCTCACAAGAGTAACTTCAAGTCTCTCACAGAGTAACTTCATGTCTCACACAGAGTAACTTCCTGTCTCACACAGAGTAACTTCAAGTCTCACACAGAGTAACTTCATGTCTCACACAGAGTAACTTCAAGTCTCACACAGAGTAACTTCAAGTCTCACATAGAGCAACTATAAGTAAGTCTCACATAGAGCAACTGTAAGTATCACGTAGAACAACTATAAGTATCACATAGAGCAACTATAAGTATCACATAGAGCAACTAGAAGTCTCACGTAGAGCAACCATAAGTATCACATGGAGCAACTAGAAGTCTCACATAGAGCAACTATAAGTAAGTCTCACATAGAGCAACTGTAAGTATCACGTAGAGCAACTATAAGTATCACATAGAGCAACTAGAAGTCTCACGTAGATCAACTATAAGTATCACATAGAGCAACTAGAAGTCTCACGTAGAGCAACCATAAGTATCACATAGAGCAACTAGAAGTCTCACGTAGAGCAACTTCAAGTATAAATTTCACAAAGAAAAGTTGAAATCCATGAACAATATTAAATGTAGAAAAAAAATTGGGAACTTCTTATACAGAATTTCAGAAATTTCACAGAATGTGCTGCAAATCCCTTACAGAGGATCGTAAATATAGCTCACATAGACAAAACTGCAAATTACACGTAAGATTAGAAATCTCAATTAGAAACTGAAATTCCCACACAGATTGTAGTTGATATCTCACAAAGCTCAAATAGGATGTTGTTGAAGTCTCACACAGAGTATTTCGTTATATCAAATAGAATTGGCTTCTCGATGGATCGAATGAACGCGAAGCCTATTGAATCAGCTATCGATGCTGGACGAGTGTATCGATGTATCGAGAGGGGGACAGGCAGTTCGAGAGAACCCCGCGAAGGGATGTCGGTCGAGTATCGTTTGATGAGCTAAATTCAATCGTAATGCTATTGTAGAGCAATGCAAGTGGTGTGATAATGTCGAGTTATGATTAGTGAATGCGCCCTTTCCGTCATATACATAAATAAAGTTATATATCGATACCTTAATGCACAAAGGCGCTAAGACCAAAAACGGAGTATTGAGAAAAACCTAAAAGAAGTTATCACCAGTACAAAATTCCTAAAATAATGGCTTATTACACAAAACTCCTAAGTTTCTTCAAGACATTTTCAAGCTAGAATCGTCAAGAAGGCCAATAATAGTTTTGCTGAATTTGAGTTTTTCTGAAATTTAAAAAAAAAACTTGAAAGATGGATGGACATAGCGTCATATAATAATACATATGATATTTGGATAAACTTCAGGAATCGTTTCGGAATGTTCCAAACCGGATTTTAGCGAGACAAAAAATCAAAAAAGTCCATGCTAATAATTATGGGTCCATTGCAGTATTTTAATTTTTCGAAATTTCGCAAAAAGCAAACATCACTATCCTGCTGAAAACTGTCGGTAGAGCCCACTGAGAGACAAGTGTTGTATCCTCTCTGGCATAATGAGAGTGGTTATTGCAGGTTGTTTGTAGTTCCATCCTGAAAAACGTGATCAAGGATTAATATTCAAGTATTTTCATAATATAATATAGATTAAAAACTATACTCCCTTCTGATTCATTATTTTCAATAATGAACCTTTCGAATCGACCAAGAATACATTTTTACCCCCCCCCCCCCTCCATCAAAATTTGTTGGTTTACATTTCAAGGTACGTAGAATGCGAAAATCGAATAAAAATGTTGTACTTTCCCCACTTAGCATTGACCGATTTTGATGAAATTTGGTATGTAGGCTCCATTTGGGGTCTAGTTGTGCCCCGAAGATTTAGGTTGATGTAGGTCACTTCTAAGGGTTAAAAACGCTGCAAATTATTACACAATGGTTTATTATTTTTCTATATAGATCACTCGTCTACAAAATCACCAACCATCCAATATGAAAGAAAAAAAAAAGTAAAAAAAAAATAAAAAAAATTTTTAAAAAAATCAAAATCACCAACTATCGATTACATTTCGATCAGCTCTAATTTGAACGGAGATTAGGCCTCTTTTGCGATTCACACTCGTGTTTTGATTTTATATATATATATTTCAAAATAAACACCTAAATTTTCGTAGGAAGCGAACGGTTTGTCCTACAGAGCTCCGCGTGGTCTCAAAAAATTCTAAAAATTCTATAGAATCTTAAATTGAAGGAAAAACAATACCTTTATATCGAAATTTTTTGAGTTAGGGCGTTTTCAAAATTTCAAAATTGATTTTGGAACTCTTAGAAGTGACCTACCTCAACCAAAAGCTTCGGGGCACAACTAGACCCCAAATGGAGCCTACATACCAAATTTCATCAAAATCGGTCAATGCTAAGTGGCAAAAGTGCCGCGTACGGCGTACGGCAGACGGACGGCCAAATTTTTATTCGATTTTTGGATTCTACGTACCTTGAAACGTAAACCATCAAATTTTGAGGGGGTGTTAAAATTTTTTTCTTGGTCGATTCCAAAGGTTCATTATTGAAAATAATAAACCAGAAATAAGGTTTGAAATTTTGAAAACGCCCTAACTCAAAACATTTAGATATGAAGGTATTGTTTTCCCATCAATTCAAGATAGTATAGAATTTTTAGAATTTTTTAAGACCACGCGGAGCCCTGTAGGACCAACCGTTCGCTCCCTATGAAAACTCAAGGGCTGGAGTATGGAGGCTCACGAGTATGAATCGCAAAAGAGGCCTAATCTCCGTTCAAATTCTAGCTGACCAAAATGCGATCGATGTTTTTCTTCATGTTGGTTGGTGGTATCAATGGAAAACCCGTGTTCTTTGCAGACGAGTGATCTATATAGAAAAATAAACCTTTGTGTAATAATTTGCAGCGTTTTTAGTTTCTTTCTGCGTCCCTTAGTGGTGAAATAAAATAGATCCTCTACCGAAACCATTACTGTCCTTTTTGACTTTTGGGAGGATTGAGAGAAGTAATAAGGATCTATAACAGGACGCGGGAAGAAAGAAACATTGAAAAAAGGAAAGGAAATATTGGCAATCTTCTCCTTTCCGAGGATCATCAATCTGAAGCAGTGAATGTCATTATACTTTCTGCACAAGTCCTCCAATTGCTCCTTGAGATAGAAACTAGCCGAGGGGATTGATGAAAGAAAGAAAGAACGGGGTTCTGAGTGGTTGTGGGTTTTATTGTTAATTAGAGCAAAGACCCTTATCGGTGGAGTCAGCTATTGTTCCTCGGGGTTATGCCTTCGTTCATTCAACACTCATAAGCGGTTTACTGGCGCTGTAGGACTGTTGCTCCCTCATCAACCTCCAGACCCCCTCCATCTGAGCAGTTTCAAACTATCGGAAAACAATTAGTATTAAAAGTCGGGTTAGCTACTCCCTGCGCCTGTCTCATAGTCAGAAAACTATCCCACCAGGCACTCTAGAGCTGAGGCAAAGTAGCCGCACTCTACCAGCGATATACTGATGCGTGAGCAGCGGCACGCGAGCCACCTTGTTCTTCGATATCCAGAGCAATATTCGCAAACCATATTATTTATTTTTGCTCCGCATGCGGGGTCGAAGCTATCCATTAATGTAGCGAATTTGTAGGCAAATGAAGCTTTTGTATTAAACACAATTTTTGTAGTACCTAGGTATGGACTTTTTGATTTTTTTTTTTTTTTTACTGAAATCCATTTAGAGACATTGTAAAAAGATTCCTGAAGTTATTCCTAAAATATATATAACAATATGTAATTATTAGCGGGTCAGCTTTTAGAAATAAGAATACCAGAAAAAAACATACAGTATGTTGGTAGCGCATACAGTATGTTGGTATGCTAAACAGAAAATAGGAACAAAATAACATATTACGTGTGGGTTCTCTACGAGTTCAGTATGACGACAAGAAAAGTAATTTTTGTGCGTTTTTTTTTAACCACGAGGTTAAATTTAAATGAATTTTGCAATGTGCCACACCCACAAATTTTCAACTCTGGGACTGGGTCCTAATCATTTGAAACATCTACAAGTAAAACGGAAAAAAAAAACGCATCAAAAGTCTGAAAGAGGAGGTTGAGGAAACAATAGTTTTTTGTGGACGCTGAAAAGAATGTATAACTTACAGTAGGTATATAAATATCTGTGATTAAAGGTTAAAATTATGGTGTTTTTTGATGTAAATTAGTTCTATAGAAACATAGTTGGCAGTATAAAACTGTGAGAAAAAAACAAAACAATAGGACAAAACAAATTAAACAAAACAAAAAACAAAACAATAGGAAAAATGAGAAAAAATAAGAAAAAAAAACAGAATTTTTTAGGCATAGGAAAACCTTATCAGGAGGTATCAGTTAACTAAAAAAGTTCAAAAACAGCAAGTATAGATTGGTCAATTAAAACCTCTACAACTCGCACTAAGCAATAACAATACGTAATTAAATTAGTACATTGTATATTTTTTAAATTTACACTCTGAATAGTTTAGATCCTGAAACAACATTTTTTCAGAGGACAATACCCCCAATACGTGGTATTTATTCGTGCCGGACGTAATGTCGTAGCCATGAAATCGTTTCGTAAAACTTATGAATTCTCGGGAATATACTCCACATCAACAGTGATTTTTCACCTGATTTTTCCTCCTTTTACCTCTTTGTTGACTCCAACCGTGATTCTATTCGATATGTGGTGGCTGGCTGGTTATTTTGCCCCCTTTCCGCGGTCGGTGTTTACTCGAATGTACGGTCAGGCCCGAGGGAAGCTGATGCATTTAAAATTCTCTCTTGCACGCTTTTGTTTGACGGTTCGACTCAGCGACAAACCAAATGGACATTTTTGAACGAAACGTCCATCGCTTCGAGTTTTGAATAATTCCTTTGCCATTACGGTTACGTGTTCGCACACTGCTGACATGTTAAGTGAAATTGACCGATTGCGTCTGATTACTGTACCCAGAGAGCACTTGATTAAGGACTTGTTTTCAATAATCTACTCAACGTTTTTGGAATTTCACCATGACTGAAGAGACTTTATCGAAATGTAGTGTTTCTTTGGTGTTTTAAAATACTCCTGATGCGTCGTCCGTCAGTAGATCCTCTTAGTTTATTATATTCAATAAAGTTACCTTTGAAATTGTAACAAGCCTTACCAAATGTTGACACCTCCGAAATTCATACCATGGGTTTGAATACATAATTATTTGCATTATGAGCGCATGGATTTATTTTCAACTGATTGGGAACCAAAACCCTCACTCTTATTCCACCTGAAAACATAAAAACGCTACAAGTTATTAGACGAAGGTTTATTAGTTTTCTATATAGATAACTCGTCTGCAAAGAACACAGCTTTGCCATTGTTACCACCAACCAACATGAAGAAAAACATCGATCGCATTTTTGACAGCTGAAATTTGAAAGGAGATTAGGCCTCTTTCGCGATTCAAACCCGTGTTTCCGATTTATCGTAAGTCCAATATTTACCTAAGTTCTCGTAGGGAGCGAACGGATTGTAATACAAAGCTCCGGGTGGTCTCTAAAAATTCTAAAAATTCAATACTATTTAAAATTTATGAAAAAACAATACTTTCAAATTTAAAGTTTTTGAACTGGGGCGCTTTGAAATTTTCAGCCCTTATTTGTCATCGCTTAGAAGTGATTGACATCAACCAAAAGTTTCAGGGTACAACTAGACTTCAAATGGAGCCCATATACCAAATTTCATCAAAATCGGTCAATGCTAAGTGAGGGAAGTGACGCCTACGGCGTACGGAATTTTTATTCGATTTTTGGATTCTACGTACCTTGAAACGGAAACAACAAATTTTGAGGGGGGGTTAAAAAAAAGTTTTCTTAGTCGATTCCAAAGGTTCATTATTGAAAATAATAAACCAAAAGTCTCTCCATCACTCACGGAACTGGGAGGCCACCTTCTTCTTCTAGTTTTTGGGTGTTCGAATTCGAAGCTTCCGAATTCATCGTCCGCATGAATGACAAGCTGCTCTCCTACTAGTTGTCTGAAGGTCGCGATTATTCAAATTTGAAAAACACCCTGAAAGCTTCTTCTTCTGTTCTGCTCTCCGGCATTAACGACCCGTGGAAAGGGTGCAGCAGATGAGAGTGTTCGATTTATGGTAATGTAGACTTTCCGTTCCTTCAACTTTATCGCTGTTTCTGTTCTGCTAAGAGTTCCTTCTGGATGATTACTCTGCCTTGTTTTTCCTTGGTGAAAAGGGGGAACGCAATTTTCAATTGCGCCGACTCATCGCAAACACGTGTTGATAACGCGGAACCTGAGTGGGGTGAAAAATTAAGTCTAAACTTTTCAACGACTTTTTCCTGTTGTCTTTTTTCTTAACTTCTTACAAAAGGCCGGTGGGGTGATGATCAGGATCTCCCCTCGCTGGGGAGTTGTCGGATTCGAGGGTTGGAACCTCGGCAAACGATGTCTGAAACAGTTTGTCTTTTCTTTTTAAATGTATCTTTCGTATATAATAGTAATAATTATTATTATTATTTTAAATATTTAAACACAATTTATTTGCAACGACTTAGAAGGAAAAACAAAACAGGAGCCGATTGAAAGAGGATTTAGAAAGAGAGAGCTGATGGAGAATATTTACAAAGAAAATATGAAAAAACGTTTAAAATGGTGAAAAAAAATATTGCCAAAAAGTCCAAGACATTTCTCATGATGGGTCCAAGCACAGCTGGACGGCTGAACCCTCATCGAAGCCTAGCAGGTTGTCGGCGCTTCCGAGCGCCTCTGAACCATACGCTGCTTGCTCTAAGTAAAATGCCAGACGAGCGCGGAGCCATTTCCTTGCAAGATATGAAGGCGATGTTATAAATAAGTTTCTCTCCAGTACGTCACCGGTGTGAGCCTGAGAAATGTTGTATCAAGTGATGTTCATTATGCGAGGGTCATCCACAATAAGACAAGAAAGACGGCGAGATTGACCGGTCGCATCACGAACAAAAGTCCAGCGAGAGTGGGGCACCTATCCGAGGATTGTCACCTCGTCCCCGGGCTTGAATCAGTTCACCTCGTGCAGGCATTGTAACTACTGCCCTCCGGATGGTCCATCTAATAAAGACGTATCAATAATCAAGCAGGAGACACAACCATTTTTGGGGGCCCGAAGAAAGAAGAATCCAGTTGACTTCGTGAGTAAGAGAGAGAGAGGGTGCACCCACATTTATTTTATCATTATAATTTTTCCGAAATTGGCCATATTTAGTAGGGCGAGAAAATACATTTTTTTTCCATCAGAATTCGTAATCATTGTTTTTTTTCCTCTTTTTTCTTTCCATTTTTGTTCAACTTCTTTATTTTGCAATCAAACAGATCGCAAATGGTAGCAGAGCGTGGTTACGATCCACGGACCTCTGGGTTATGGGCCCAGCACGCTTCCACTGCGCAACTCTGCTGCAAAACTATGCTGCAATGAAGAAGTATAGGATCCCAACAAATTCAGTGGATAAACAGTTGTTGTGCAACTAGTTCAATTCAATTGTTAAAAATAAAAAGAATAAAAATTTAAAATTTAAAAAAAATTAACATTATGTTAAAATGTGTCTAAATATAAATAGTGTCTAAATATATAATAGTGAAATAATAGATCAGAAGAGAGATCAAACAGAACTCAACCGCAGGGAGCAAAAAATCGGAAGTTTGGACCAACAACATCACCACTGACAACTGAGATACAAGCATCAACTGCCAGCACCACGACAAAGAACGGTGAATAGGCTGGAAACAGCCTGAGCAGCTGCAACAGCTTCCTACAGTGCAGGAATGGACACCAAGGAACGGAGTCACAACCTGGAAGCGTTTCCAAGAGGACCATCATTACCAACCAAAAACATTTTAACCAAAAACATTTTGAGAGTGTTCGCCATCGCCTTGGAGAGGGGGTAATGCGACGGTCATCCACAATAAGATAAGAAAGACGGCGAGATTGACCGGTCACATCACGAACAAAAGTCCAGCGAGAGTGGGGCACCTATCCGAGGATTGTCACCTCGTCCCCGGGCTTGGATCAGTTCACCTCGTGCAGGCATTGTAACTACTGCCCTCCGGATGGTCCATCTAATAAAGACGTATCGATAATCAAGCAGGAGACACAACCATTTTTGGGGGCCCGAAGAAAGAAGAATCCAGTTGACTTCGTGAGTAAGAGAGAGAGAGGGTGCACCCACATTTATTTTATCATTATAATTTTTCCGAAATTGGCCATATTTAGTAGGGCGAGAAAATACATTTATTTTTTTTCCATCAGAATTCGTAATCATTGTTTTTTTCCACTTTTTTCTTTCCATTTTTGTTCAACTTCTTTATTTTGCAATCAAACAGATCGCAATTATCAAATGATTGCCGGAACGAGAGATTTGCTGATTTGAGTCCATTAATGAATATCCCGTTCGACCAACATTGAATCTTGGCCTCTTATTCATCTAGACGCCGTACATACGTGCTTCATTATAATTCGTTGTGTAATAACTAGAACCAGGATTTTTCCTATTGTTTTGCCGAGAAGTAACAGCTAAGAAGAAGAGAGAAGTAAGTAGCTGTTCATTGATGAACATAGCTGAATCTGTCGAAAGTTTCTTATTTTCCAGCTCGGTGACTGGAATTCACCTAGTCTATTTAGGGTTGAGTTTCTGATAACGACAACGCTCCATACTGGCTGATATGCAGAACAATAGGTAATTCCAGGGCTGATTCTGTGGTAACTCTTGCACTGCCAATCACCGTTCGTTAATTAATATAGGAGTGGCTGCGATCATTGATGCAATATCAGAAGAACGAGCAACACGAGAGTATCAGTTAGGCAGTAACGGCGCTTTTATGTAGGGTTGAAAGTCATATATAAAATGTAGTAGTATGAACTGTGGTATAGTATAGTACTAGCATACTAGTATAGTATAGTATTTAGTACTATTCCCGTATCACGTATAATAATGATGTTGTATCGTTGTTATGTTCAGTACGATTGCCTTTTCGTCTGCAGACCATTAATAAAGAGAAAATAGGTCATTTATCGTTCAATATCACGAATAAAGAGCTCTTTTAATTTCTGAATTGAACGCAGTGACTGCGAGTTACCTTGTCTCTACAATTGTATTATACGACAATTTTGAATAGCTGCATGGAACGTCAAGAAAGGAATCTTGATGGGGTACCTAATAAAGAATGTCACATTACCATGTGATCCAGAGTGAAAAAACGTTACTTCGAATCGTATAATAAGCTATACTTGATAGTTTAGTACGTTCTGGACCCAACAACTTAGGTTGTTACTTTTATTGTACTTTAAGTGCGAATTTGTGGACGATTTCGCGCGCTCAATAATGTAAGTGTCGGACTAATTGTTTATGAAATTGTAAGTAAAATCTGAATCCGACATTTAAAAAAATACTGCAAAATATCACACAATATTCTGTTGTTTTACAGTATAAATCACCCGTCTGCTTAATACTCGGCGTATTATTGTTTTCCCACGTAGGAGCACATTTATTTATGTCGCTACTTTTTATTACCGTAATATAAATGAATTTAATGTGTTTTCAAACAGCCAATGGGCTCCATCGAGAACAATTACAATGTCAATTAACTGATTTACTAAAATTATTACTAAGATTACTAAATTTATTAAAATATAATTTATTATGCTTATCTGTAAAGCCAAAGTTGACAAAAAAAGTTTACTTAATGAGAAAAAAAGAAGACTTTTTTTTTAGAAATTATAGGATGCAGCATTTTTTCTTCTCTGCTGTACTTGCAGCAGGAACGGAAGGGGTGGACCTTACTTATGAAACTCCGTATACAGGATTATGTGAACTGGCTCATGATTATGTGGCTGAAATCATGTATTAGTATGTACTACTTCATGTTTCTATGAAAATAGCTCCTCACCAATTTAAAATTTAGAAAGTTGTGTGGTCCGTTGGCTTATATTTACGCTGAGTAATAAACTTTAGTTGGTTTGGCTCATAAATTTACATCTTATTTTTCCATTTTTTTCAGGTTCGTTCGTCTTCCGCTTGCGTGTTCTTTCTATTCTGTAAGTACAACTGAATAACAGGAAGATTAATTTATATCGAAGTCGTTCTATGGCCACATTAAGATCACCAAGTACGTACTAGTAGGCATCGATTGTTAGTTGAGAAGAGAAAATTTGCTTCGTTTTGATAGTCAATTATTTGTCACTGCTTCCATTCCCACCTTTTACTCGCTGTTTTTTGATTACCCAAGACAAGGACTTTGATATCGTTGTCAATTTTTGGGAAGTGGAAAATGTTTTTCTTCCAAACTTGAAATGTCCATTCACGTTACGCGTTGTTTATTTATTTATAATAATACAGGCAAGCCCAATTTACATGATAAAAAACGAGATACTAATGTAAGCCTTTACGGCCCCACGCTTGATGGCAGCTGAATTTAATTGGGAGCCAACAAGCGGTTAAGGGCGTTTGGGGGTCGTGTTGGTTGATTAAAATCAACGAACACGAGCACCAAACTTTTGCACACGAGTTCGGGGGGTTTGATTTGAAATTTAGATTAGCTGAAAACAAAGATATCGAAACACTTAGAATTTAGAATGGTAGCGAAATGTATTTACCTGTGGCGACTAGCGTGGCGACGTCGGCGATTTCGTGGCGATCGTCGTACTGCAAGATTGAAAGCCTGAAGGGCGAAAAGGAGTAACAATAGGTACACAAGTGTGTCCTTGCCTGATGGGCTGACGTTTTGTCCTGAAGGGACCTAATAACCAATTGAGGCGTGTCGTTGCACTCTCCTCTAACCTTTACTGAAACCAGGTATACTCAGAGGAAAATGACAGAAGTACAACTAGCAGGTAGATTTATTTAAGAATTAGGAACGGCAAGGACTTCCCACGAAGTGTGGCGATTTCGCTGAAGGCTTTTACAAAAATAGCTGAGATCAAAACAAGTAAGTTTCCTTTTCAACAACACATAATCATAATCCAAATCGTTTATCAATGTTCAATGCATATGTCATCATCCAAAAGTTCAGGTAAGTTGTAATTATAAGTTTGACTCTAATATTCTAGTTTAAGTTCTGTGTGGCGATTTTACTCAATGTTCAAATGTTATACTGTTTTACTAATGTCTTTTTACTCTCTTATTCTAGCACAGTTGCATAAATTATTGGCCAATATATTTATGTTAAAGGTTTCAACACTCACTGTCGGGCCCGAAGGTATCCTCAAGTTGGGTGTGGCGAAGCGAAGATCCGTGACGATCGGTAGCCGGAGGGTCGTGGCGATCGTGGGGGTGAGGGGGGGGGGATACGGGAGGAAGATTCGTCAGCGATGGGGCGGACACTCTGTCGACTAACTTTGAACGCTCTTGGACTGGGATTGAGGTCGCCTTCGTTGGCGGAGAGCTCAGGTGGGTCCTCCTCCCTCCGCCCCGCCTGATGGTGTTGGTGGGGACGGCTGGTAGAGTGGGGGAGAGACCGTTGGGTCCCTCCCAGCCGAGGGGGGAGGGACGCGCGGGGTGGCGTTCGGCGTCTGCTGTTGTTCTACCACCTGAGCTCTGACGTCACCTACGAGGCTGACCGAAGGGGGCTAGAGGTGCCCAGCCCCCGCTTCACTGGGAAGGTGGCCCAGAGAGCGAGAGCTCACACTAAGCTACTGTTCGAGGGAAATGAATGAATAAAGAAATATACACTATTGAAAGATGAATGAAGTTTAAAATAAAACAGGTGATGATAATATGAGTGGTTTAAGTTGTGACGGAGTACTATGGAAAAAGTCAAAATCGGGATGAAGATGAAGAAGAAGATTTGCTGAACAGCGGATACGGTTTAAGGGGGAATTTAGTAAATAATTTAATGCTGAAAACCTGAACGTGGAACAAGGTGGGATGGTGACTGGTGGGACGAGGAGTGGTAAACTCGAACCTGGCGAGAAGAGACGGGCAATTGATTTTGTTATTGAGCAATTTATGCAGGAACACCAAATCAGCAAGGATCCTTCTTTTAAATAGTGTTGTTTGTTGTGTTGTGTTGTTGTTTGTTCGCCTTCTTCAACTAATTTTCTTCATTGTTGCGTTTATCACTCTATTATATTTCCTCCCCTCGTTTTGTGCAGTTGACCAAACTGTATTCGACTGGGGATTTGCTGTAAAATTGGATGTATTGTCTCAAACTAAGTGTGATCTTCAAAAACGACAGTTAACTACGTTATGTTTTAGGGATAAATGGAAGTTGAAGATAAACCTCTTCTGGATTTATGGTGAGGTCCACTGACCAGATGTCTTCCAAATGTGGACTTTGGTTTGCTGAGAAATGTCTGAGAGATAATAGGAAGTCCAATTTTCTGCCTTACAATACACCGTAGTTTTTTAAAATGAAATTGTAGTTTAGTAACTGCGAGTATTTTCATCTATAGGTATTATATACTACGAGAACTTAAGTAGGTAGAGTTTGACTTGTAAAAGACTATCTCAACATGATATAACTGGTGGTCCAGATTTGCCCCGATGTTTAATTTTATACTGCCTCGAAAATCCATAAACCGTACCAGCTGAATCACTCATTACCACCTGGCCACTCAATAGTATCGAGTAGAGGAGCGTTGATGAACATCCTATTATGCAAGTAACGATAGATGTCAATTCTCTGTATACTTATATTTCACATGTAGAAGTCATAGCAGCACTCCATAATTTCTGGATCACAGATAGGCTCCTAGGCTTAGTTGGTCAATCTAGAACAGGTCTCTCTGACACATATAAAGAGATATCTTGATAATCTAGCGACACGGAGTGAGAGATTTATGCAAGTTTATGCAAACTATTCTATAATATTCACACACACGCATGGTCACTCAACAAGATTATTTTCCTGGACTTGAGATTAGGACTACCTTCCAGATCTCAGTTCACACAAAAGCCACAAACATTCAATTATACTCCCACGACAGCATAATATACCGAAGCTATGCCAGTTCTCTGATGCGTTCTATGTTGGCAATGTGGGTTAGAACTCCCTGTGAGCCTACATTCAGCTACACGCAATGGCTCTCCCGATGACTGCTATGTAGTATAAGTTGAAGTGAATACTCCCTGGTTCGGGTTAGTGAACGAGCTCACAGTGCAATCTTAGGGACAATGCAGCTACCAGGATTAAACCACAATAAGTAGTTCCATCTTTTTAAAAATATTTTGTTTTTTTAGTTTTCCCTTCAAATTTAATTTTTTTAACTCTTTCATTTTAAATTTTAATTTTGAGCTTAATTTCTGGTCAATACGAAGTATAATAAGCAACATCTTAAGCTAGTATTTAAAATCTCCATTTCCCATCCACAGTGTATAATTTTTAATCCCCCCTCCCCTCATCGTTCCCAGCTCTCACCGTAATCCCAGAAAACGAGTGAATCTTGGTGAAAGGAAAACAACCCAGTATTTAAAACGGATTAAACGAAATTAACATTAGTTCCCCTGTAAATTTATTTGTTTATTTTACTTTATAATTATATATTTTATTGCTGATCATAGTAAATGGTAGCTAAATAAATTAGAACTAAAATTGTTGGAAATAACCATGTTGTCTACTGTAAGTGTGAAGCTTCTGAGGGGTCTGGGAGCCAGATCCGCCATTGCGCACACTCAATCACATGTCCTCCAAGCCCTGAAAAGGGTAATACATTAACCGAGAGAACGAGGGAACGGGAGTCTTTCTCTGTGGACCCCATTTCTGATCAATGTGACAACGCTATCTGTCGGGCCAATCTCCACGAATGAATTCAATACCAAGTAAACGGGCGGATTTCTGATTCCACGGGATAAGGTAGATTTTCACTCAAATTGCTGAACTTGAGCTCGAATTTGTATCTGGAGGAAACTCTTCTTATCCAGTCATTCCCCAATATTAATTCGCCGGATAACCGATAGATGGAGCAGGCATCCAGTCAGGACATGCTCGCACCTTACCGTTTGATATCAGTTGATAGGAAGCAGTATAGTTAATGAAGGCGTGCAAGCCGTTTGTCCTCCCGCAGAATCTCGATTTTTCATTCTTTTTGAATTCGCTAAAGTGCTCATTTGCCATATTAGTTCAGTATCACCCCTCTCAAAACATTTATATTGGCTCGGACTTATCATCCACGAAGTTTCTTCGAAGTTCTTCGCATTTTCTCAGCACGAGAAGCTACCAGGGGGCCCCCGACTCGTCGCATCGAAGGTAGGAATTTTTCCTCATTATTAAGTCAGAGCCAATTTTCCAATTAATTTGTTTTCCCTCTTTAAAACCTATTATTGTTTTGGTACTTAAATACCCCCCCTACATTACATGGTCCTTCGATCTGCGGATATTACAGTAAATTGTGCAGTAAATTCTTTCCATAAAATAGATAGATATTGAAACTTTGTTCGTTGACCGCATTTTCTCAACTTTTTGCTATAATTCCCTACTAGGTTTGTAGTAACTTGCGCTATTCAGTTCCTATCTCTTTGCCCTTTATTACCTTCATCCTATTACCTTTGTTCATATTCCCCATGGCCGAAAACACTAAAAGTAGAGTCGATTCACTCGAGCGTAGACGACAGAAGTACCTACTACGTCTTACAACTCTCTACGAAATCAGCAAAAAATGCAAGGATGCCGTTTTTAGGAAACAACAACCCGCACCCAATGATACTGAAGCATTCATATCTCGCTATAAAAATCTCGAAATTGATTTCAAAATTTTTGATGAGTTGAGTGATGAGATCGGCGATCTCAATTCCGTCTTAGATGTTCAGAATCAGATCGATGTTGTAACTCCATACACCAAGTACGAAGAGATGTACTTCGCAGTTCAATCTGTTTCACGTTCTATGTTGTTCACGAACCCTCCGCAACCACCCCCACAACCCTCAGGTTCTACTAACCAGGAACCTCCTTCACCGAAATGTCGTCTACCTAAAATAGAAATCGAACCATTTGATGGAAACATTGAAAAATGGCCCAATTTTTTCGCGTTGTATTCCACGCTCATACACAACAATAGATCCTACTCCAAAATAGAAAAATTCACGCACCTAAGGAGCTTGTTGAGATCCCACGCATTGTCATTGGTAGAAAATTTACCTATCACTGAAGGTAACTATTTGATCGCCTACGAAACGCTCACCAAACGGTTCCAAAATGTAAGATTATTGGGGGCTCACTCCATTGGTAAAATATTGTCGTTTAAACCAATGACTTCGAGTTCGCACGCTGCTTTGATCAAATTTATGGAAGTTTTCGATACCAATATAACTGCATTAAAGGTACTGGGAATACAGGATCTATTCGATTTTTTTGTAATGCAAATCGGAGTCAGGGTTCTTCCAGAACCATTGCGAGTTGATTTTGAAAATAAAAACGTTTCTAACGCTACACCAAAATTTGCCGATCTGATTAAATTTGTTCAGGATCAAGTGCGAATTTTAGAATTGGCTCCCAATGATTGCAAAACTTCGGAAAAATTTAATAAACCTAAAAACATGGAAAAACCGCCTAGGACATTCCACTCAAAAACCTCTTTGATAACAACAACGGACTCCAAAAACAAAACGGATTCCTCCAAATGTCCTAAATGCACCGGATCGCACAAATTGTATCATTGCACCGACTTCAAGAAATTTTCAGTTTTTGATCGCCACGCTTTTGTTAAACAAAACCATCTATGTTATGGTTGTCTAGGATCTCATACAAGATCTCACTGCCGCTCTACGTCTACTTGTAACGAGTGTCAAGCAAGCTCTCACCATAGTTTATTGCATTTCCCGCCTCGAAATCAGAACGCTCAAAGCGATAATAATGATTCAACCGCTTCTCATGGTTCCCCGCAAACTGTCGAAACTCGATATAACACGCCTACTACCCATTTAGCTGTCACTTGTAATAGTGTAAATTCGCCTAATTCACGTAAAGGTGTTCTATTGTGTACTGCAATTATACACATTAGAGACAAGAATGGTATACCTCGCCCTGTGAAAGCCATTTTGGACAACGGCTCGCAAGTCAGTTTGATTTCGGAGTCATGTGTGCAAAAACTTGGACTACCTAGAAAACATAGTACCATGGGTGTTATTGGTGTCTCAAATGCACAACCACTCCAAGTCAGAGGAACTGTCAATTGTTCAATTACGTCTACCCGCTCGCCAAATAATCATTTGTACGCAAACGCTCAAATTTTAGCTCACATTTCAGCACCTCAACCAAATTTCCCAGTCGATGAGAAATTATATCGCAAGTTCAAACACCTATCACTTGCCGACCCATCATTCCATAAGAGATCAGTCATTGAATTTCTACTCGGGGCTGACCTGTACCATAGCATTCTGTCAGATCCTTATGACGTCATAAAAGGTCAACCCGCTGCCATTAACACCATGTTTGGTTGGGTCATAGGTGGACCAGTCCCTTCGGACCCAGCTGAAATTCACGATTCTGTTCCGACCGCTCTTCTCACGTGTTGTGAGCAGCTAGATTGTTCAATTCGAAAATTTTGGGAAATTGAAGAAGTTAAGGCAGTTCACCCAGAAGATCCTGATGACATTTTTTGTGAGAAGCATTTCTCTGAGTCACACTCGCGTGACGAATCTGGACGGTATATGGTAAAACTGCCGTTCATGCCTGGCAAATTCACGCTTCCTAATACACGCAATTTTGCGCAAAAAAGTTTGATCAGTCTTGAACGTAGACTGAAACGTCAACCCGCTGTGTTCGATGAATACCGCCGCTATATGGATGAATTTATTGAGTTGGGGCATATGAGTCGAGCGCTTTACCCCGCTGATTATGTAATCCCGCATCATTGTGTTCTTAAAGATAGCACCACCACTAAGGTTAGAACAGTTTTCAACGCTTCCTTTCGTCTAGATGCTGCTTCTGCTAGTCTTAATGATTTGCTGTTACGGGGTCCAAAACTTCAAAAGGACATTTGTGACATTTTGACTCATTTTCGACTAGGTTCAGTGGTCATATGTTGCGATCTCCGCCAGATGTACAGACAAATAAATGTACATCCTACTGAACGCAAATACCAACATTTATTTTACCGACCTCAAGTTCATGGGGAAATAGTTGAATATGAACTCAACACATTGGTATTTGGAGTAAAGCCTAGTGCATTTTTAGCACAACGCACTTTGGTGCAATTGGTTCATGACGAGGGTGATTGTTATCCACTAGCGTCTGACGCTATTCTTAACCAGACATTTGTTGATAATGTGTGTCAAAGTGTCGACTCCATCGAGCAAGCGACTACGCTGCAGCGCGAGCTGATAGAGCTTTTTGGATTGGGTGGATTTACTCTTCGAAAATGGGCCAGCAATCGCCAGGAAATTCTTGACAGGGTCCCGGTTGAACATCGTGAGCATGCTTTGGTTGTTCGTGATAGTGACGATGATCAGTGTATCAAGATATTAGGTCTGCAGTACGAACCCTCAGATGATTCGTTTTCCTACGTCATATCTCTAACTGGCATTGTATCCACTAAAAGGAGCCTATCATCTCAAATTGCACGAATTTATGATCCGCTAGGCTGGTTAACACCTGTCGTATTCACCGCTAAAAGTTTGATGCAACAAACGTGGCAGAAGGGTGTGGGCTGGGACGACCCTCTACCCTCCGAAATAAGTAATCAGTGGCAGACTTTCTATGAGGAATTTGGTCAACTTTCTCAAATTCGTATTTCCCGCTTTATGTCGCTAGAAGTTCCCCGCTCTTCGTGTCAGTTGATTGGATTCTGCGATGCTAGTACCCAAGGTTATGCTGCTGTAATTTATGCACGAGTAGAAACCAAAGAAGAGGTTAAAATTTATCTGCTGACTGGTAAAAGTAAATTGGCCCCATTGAAAACGGTCAGTGTCCCACGTTTGGAACTGTGTGGAGCAGTTTTGCTCACACGAGTACTAGAATCACTTGGTTCATTACGCCAAAAGATAAATTTTTCTTCAATTCATCTCTTCACTGACTCATCTTGTGTATTATCGTGGATAAAAACGCCACCCCATAAATTGAAAACTTTCGTTGCAAACAGGGTTGTTCAAATTTTGGAACATTCACACCCAAATCAATGGTCACATGTGTCATCGAAAGAGAACCCAAGTGATTGTGCTAGCCGTGGACTCACACCTGAGAATTTAGTCAATTTTGATTTGTGGTGGAGAGGACCGACCTTTGCTTACAAACCCATCGAATCCTGGTCATTTCCCATTTTGGAAATAGATGTGGTGGAGACAACTTTGGAACATAAAAAATCTGTAGAACAGACACTACATGTTTCATCGCCTGAGAAACCCGCTATAGTTTGTCTTATCGAAAGAGTTTCGAATTTAGTGATTCTGCAACGCACTATCGCACGAATTTTGCGAACAGTAAGGAACTTCAAAGCCCGCAAAACTAATCAAAATGTGATTGATGGACCGATAACGCCTTCAGAGTTACAAGATGCCCTAAACGCATGCGTGAAAGCTACGCAAGAGTTCTATTATGTTCTCGAACTAAAAAATTTGAAACGAAATTTGAAAGTTTCACCAACTTTGATGAAACTTACCCCCTTCATTGATAACCTGGGATTTCTAAGGGTGGGCGGAAGGTTGAGACGGTCAAATATCCCTTACGCGACCAAACACCCCCTCATCTTGCCTCGTGAGTCCCACCTAGCCGCTCTACTTTGTGATTATTTTCATAGAATAACCTTACATGGTGGTCCGAGATTAACACAAGCACTACTTCAGAGGAAATTTTGGATCGTGTCCATACGCCAATTTTTGAGACAGCGCATTCAAAAATGCTTAACTTGCTTCAAGTTAAACGCGAAACCTCTCCAGCCGCTCATGGGTGATCTTCCCGCTGTTCGTGTTCAGGAATGTAGACCCTTCCTGAATACAGGAATTGATTTCGCAGGCCCACTTACCATTAAGGAAAGCCATCGTCGAAAAGCGCCACGCCTGAAGGGGTACATAGTTTTGTTCATTTGCATGGCCACCAAAGCTATCCATTTAGAGTTTGCTTCATCACTCTCCACTCCCTGTTTTCTCGCTGCCTTGGACCGCTTCGTAGCACGCAGAGGTTTGTGTTCCCAAATTTTCACTGATTGTGGCACAAATTTCAAGGGAGCAGCAGCACATTTTCTTGATATTCAACGCTTTTTGCGTTCATCGGAGTCTGATGTGGCTGATCATTTGTCCTCTCGCTCTATAAAATGGAATTTCAACAGTCCGGCTGCTCCTCATCAAGGTGGACTTTGGGAAAGTGGCGTAAAATCCGCAAAACATCACCTCATACGTATAGTTGGACCCCTAGTATTGACATTCGAGGAAATGTGTACTTTGCTGAATCGAATTGAGGCTGTACTGAACAGTAGGCCACTGGGTGCTGTTTCGAGTGATCCGAATGACGATACAGACTATTTGAGCCCTGGCCATTTTTTGATCGGAGCGCCTATGTTAGCTTCACCAGAAATCGAAATCGAAACTCCAATTGAAAATCTTCGTGATCGCTATGAAATTCTGCAGAAGGCATCCCAATGTTTTTGGAAGAGGTGGTCAAAGGACTATTTGTTGACCCTGATGCCACGAGAAAAATGGACAAATTGTCCGAAAAATGTTCGAGTCGGCGACGTAGTCTACATCCAGACGCCGAACACCACTCCACTTCATTGGCCGATCGGAAGAGTGACTGAAGTTTATCCCGGTCGAGACGGAGTTGTGCGAAATGCAAAAATTCGTACAGCCACAGGAATTTATGTTCGACCAGTGCAAAAATTGATTGCACTTCCTTCAGTGGATGGTACCACGACTCCTATCCATTAATACTGCCTCACCGTGTACCTAAATTTTCCCATTATTTTCGTTCCTTGTTATTTATCCTATTGTTACATTAAATCATTGTTCCTACTAACGCAAGTTACTATCGTTATTATTTATTGTTCTAACTAATTTGCATTGCTATTAAAATTTAAAATTAAAAATTAAAAAAAAAATTTAAATGAGGGTCAACGCCTATCTATCATTCGATTGTGAGTTTTGTTCATGTCTACTCTCATTGATTTTCACTAAAAATCCAAATTTATTAAAATTTGTATGTTTAGGGTGGGCGGTTTATGGAGGAAACTCTTCTTATCCAGTCATTCCCCAATATTAATTCGCCGGATAACCGATAGATGGAGCAGGCATCCAGTCAGGACATGCTCGCACCTTACCGTTTGATATCAGTTGATAGGAAGCAGTATAGTTAATGAAGGCGTGCAAGCCGTTTGTCCTCCCGCAGAATCTCGATTTTTCATTCTTTTTGAATTCGCTAAAGTGCTCATTTGCCATATTAGTTCAGTATCACCCCTCTCAAAACATTTATATTGGCTCGGACTTATCATCCACGAAGTTTCTTCGAAGTTCTTCGCATTTTCTCAGCACGAGAAGCTACCAGGGGGCCCCCGACTCGTCGCATCGAAGGTAGGAATTTTTCCTCATTATTAAGTCAGAGCCAATTTTCCAATTAATTTGTTTTCCCTCTTTAAAACCTATTATTGTTTTGGTACTTAAATACCCCCCCTACAGTATCTTTTTCCAGCGTAGCATGAATCAAAACTCCGTGACTACTGACTCTTTCGGGAACTAGGGATGAAAAATGTTGTGTAAACAATTGCAAGAGCAAGCATTTTTCGTAATTAACCGCCCAAAAATGCTCTGAACAATAAATCTACTCACCATGAATTTATTCTCTTCGTAGGCTATAGATTTGATGGTTTAATCTGTCGTTTTAATGAATCCATTCCTGTCGACTTTATGGATAACAACTGACAATTGTAGTATGTCTATACAATATATACTGAACACAACTGTAGTACCGATTTGATTTTGTAGTAACTATGCCACTGTAATTCCATCTCACTATACATAAAACACAAGTTCCTCAATGATGAGGTGCATCTCAGGAACCATGGTCCCAGCACGGGTTATATTTGGCGTACAGACATGTTCAAAATTGTTTTCGAAATGTTTGCAGAAAATTGACAAGTACTCTCCTGCTTTGGCAAACCTATAATTTGTATGACAGCTGAGTGTTATGAGGTAGATGAAGTCTAGGATTGATGGAGCTCATACTTACCCGTATGCCCAACATCCCCCACGGGGACTCGCAACTTTCCCAGCTCATTTTCCTTTTAGTAAACTCATTACTAGGGATCGGATTCTTATGGTTTTACATATTCTTTTCTAAACAATACATTGGCAATATTGACGATGAATCCTTCAAATAAGCAACTTTTGAACCGGTTAAGCCTATTTTTATTTTACAGATTTTCAAGTATTTCGCTGTAAATACATATTTGCACGTATCTAATTAAAAAAAACCACTTATTTTTTCATTTTTGAGCAGTTTTCCATAATTTTGAGGAAGAGTCCTTTGTTTGAGAGATGATAATTTTAGAGAGTCAACAGATGGTTTTCATAGCTGAGAATCACGGGTCAAGGGCTGTGAACCACATTCAAGGCCCTTCACCCATTTTCAGCCTGTGTTTTTTTGCTGAAATCGATAGGAGTAGGTGTGAATCATATGAATTTCCATTTATTTGTTGTGATGTGTCGATCTTATTACGATCTTTCCTGATGTGGTTTCTTGGTTCTTTTGGATTAATTTTTGTGCGCGATTTTTGATACTGTGAAAAAAATCTGGACGGAATCGGCCCTCGCCTCACTTACTGCTAAGAGCCTTTGGCCAAAATTCAAGAAACATGGAACACAGTTTAGCAGCGCTTTTTGGTGGAGTAGGGATGGGATGGAGAATAACCCCCGCGTGACACTTTTCGGGTTGTTAATCCAAGGCTAGAGTATTTTCCATGCTCAAATAAAATCTCAAACAGACTATTGATCGTTAAATATCTGCACGGGGGGTGATTGGCCATGTGATTGGCCATGAACTATTGGGGTTATTTTCGAAGGGTCTGAAATCTTCATGATCTGAGATCACCGCCTTCAGGAACGAACCAATAACTTCTGTGGACGTTGAATGGTCGTTCAGTAGGTACAAGGCGATTTTTCGTCCGGATCGTCGTCGCTTCAATTTCGAATATTTGAAGTTCCTCGTCGCAGCGAATAATTTCAAATAGAGAATTCCACATTTTACGCTTCTTTTTCAACTAACCAATTTTTTCTTTTGAACCACTGTCCGTTTTGAGCTTATAAACATTTTTGAAAATATTCCAACATTCTTACATATTTACTGCATATTATCCGAAATTAAGTACATATGTATGTTAAATGTTTTGCATTTTTAAACACATAAAAATCCGATCCCTACTCATTACCTACCACAGTTATCTTTATTCTCGTCGCTCTTTCTCTTCTATCATTATAAAGTGATAAAAAGGTTGCAAATTAAGGTTACTCTTCTTTTCCTCACTTCATGGAACCTTGTTGGGTGTCATTAAAGGCAAAACAGGCAGACTGGTGAGGATTCAAATAGGCGTCCCTTATAGGGGAAAACATGCGTTGGTGGATTAAGTTTCGATTCATTACTTTGCTCTGGTCGAGGGTGTTTAAATTGAATACAGTTGCTTGGATTCAGGAATCCATGCTTCTATTTTTGGCCAACATTGGTCACCTTTGATGGTTATGATTCTCCGCCTACTCAACCGTTTCGTTACTCCCCTAGCTCCCCACCTCGACCAGTTTAGCAGCCGCCCCCAGGCGTTTCCCTTAGACCAGGACGTACCCCCTTCCCACCAATATCAGCCCCACTCTGGCAAACAATATGGAGGAGGGACAGATCGGCGACCCCCCGATTCCAGAATTATAAAAAGGATGGAAGAATAGATATTGAACTATTCTGCAGCCACCTCACTTCAAGTAACAATGTAATCAAGAAGTCGCCAGAACTGTCCGGAGGCCTCCCTGGTCTTCTCGCTTTCCATCCAAGACTTGCTTCTCTCAGTTTAGATAGTTCCTTGAAGTGAGGTAGCTTCCCAGCCTCTGAAACACCCACCATCAGGACACGCGCCCGGAAAACATCTGTACAGGAACCTCAAGAACCCTCCGTCCAGGTACTTTGGCCTCCAAAAATTGCTTATTCTCTTGGTTGTCTACTCTCTGGTTGTGCACTCAAGCCACAAACGATTGCACTAGATGTTGTTCGTTTTTATGCAAAATCTTACGGGTACTCTGCAGGCGCTACTTTACCCTACTTCGAGTAAATTTCAATCTTCTTTGAATTATTAGGGAGAATCTGCACAATCAGCTACTTTCTGAGGAGAAGGCTTCGCGTCAGGTAGTACGCAGCCTCAGGAAGGGATTTCTTCTCGATAGATCGGAGATGAAGGACGACTATAATTGTTGAAATTTCGACACTTGAAACTGAACAAACTTGCCATTCCAAAACTCAAAACTACGAGGGATTTTCGAACAAAAACTAAGTCCTTTTGTCGATGTTTCCCTGCGAAAATGGACATGATAGTATGAAATTCGAAACAAATTAGAGGTCTTCAAAAATAGTTTATTTTATCACAGCAGTTAACAGCACATTCGAAGTTAGATAAAGGATAAAGCAATCGTTTAAAGAAAACAAAAAAACACGGTTTTCCTTTCGTCGTTGGCATAGTTGTAAAGATCATGTAGCATTTACTTCTTCCAAGTTTTCTCCATTTTTAACTTTACTGGAAGTCAAAATAGGTTTGATGCACCCATGCAACATTGGGCAGCCGGTGATGGTAGATTGTTGCTCCCGGCCAACAGTGGGCAGTCAGTACATGGTTTCAAGCATACTAATTAGGTCAGTTGATTTTGCCTCATTAGTGCAAAAATCCCGTAAGATGGATAATTTCGCAACATTGGCGATATTTAGTCCATAGATTTGGACAGAAGTAGTTACCTACCTACTAGATACATTTATTCGAGCAATAATGTGCTTTTTCCTATAGAAATTTTTGTTCACATCAAGATCAGACATGATGAAGTTCTGCAATTAAACGATGATGACAAAAGTTACGGAAATGAAGAAGTGGAATGTCCTATTGTGCTTTATCGCCATCAGAAAAATTGTTTTAGAAGTTCTCATGAGGGAACCAATAATAGTTCAATGTTTTTATTTACAAAGTTGGCAGTGCTTGAGCCCTTTGCATTGTCCACACTGTTCAATTTTTTCATTTTTCAATATGACATAAATTTTCAGGAGGGTGTTACATTTTGCACTTTGAGTTTCGCTGAAATACCTACTTTCGGAAAAAAAGGAGGGGTGTTAGTATCAATTGCCTCCTATGGGGAGTTCAAATTGAAATTCCTAATTCTGACACTTTGTTTCATTATTCTCAGAATAAGAAACTATTGGCTTTTGTTCATTATTCTTTGAATATCACATCTGTTCTATTCGTTAGAAACAATTCCTTATCTGGATTATCTTTTTTTTTTTAAATTTTGCCAGGATATCCTCTCAATATTTGCGTCATCTGTGATGCATTTTGACGACTGCTAGTTTAAAATTTTTCGTTTGCTGTCGTTAGATAAGTATACTGTTGAAAGAGTTCCAAAACACCTCATTTTAGAGGTCCAATCATATGAGCAACTTATGTATAAGTGATCGTTTGGGAACCAGGTAGGTATGTGATATTCGACAACGATGTAATAAAAATATTGAATTGGTCATTATAAATGGCCTAGGTATGCATTTGTCTAACTGAGTCAAGTTACTTTTTCGAGTTCCATAGTCAGTAGGGTAATGAGAAAAAAGTTTTTTTTTTCTAATACCTACCTACTGATTGTTGGTGAAGACGCCTGCAAATAATGATTTATGGAATCATTTAGCGAAATGAGTACCTCTGAAAGCTCTACTATTCCGAGTATTGCAATCGATTCTTGACTATCATAGCCCAATGTTGCAGCCGAGCAACAAGGAATACTATCCGGCAGCCCAATGTTGCACCGGAGCGACAAAATTTTAAAATTTGATATATGAGCAAATAATTTTTTTTTCTTCACTTTCACGTAGCAAGAGCTGTTTTTAATGAGAAATCAAGAAAAAATCGGAAATTTTCGAATTATTTCATGTCTCGGGCTATTAGGGGTTAAGCCGGTCTTGAATTCAGTCATAATATTATCATGCAATTTATCATTGAACCGTCAAAATAATGTGTTTCATTTGTTACGTCGTTTCTCGAATGTAATCATACTCTTAGCCTCATTTTCCATTTTTAGTGGGTATATTATTTTTTCACTTTTGTTAATTTTGTAAGATGGAACGTAAGCAGCCCCCAAATTTTACCCAATTGGTTTGCAATTCACACTCATGTTTCTGATTCCTTTTTGGTCCACTCTTTCAGACCTCATAGGGAGCGAATGGTTGGTCCTACAGAGTTCTGGATGGTCACATTCGATTCTAAAAATTCAATACTGTTTTAAGTTAATGAAAAATTCATTACTTTTAAAGGTTTTGATAGTTGAACCCCAATTTTTCACCCCTAGAAGTGACTTCTAAAAAAACCTTCGGAAACAACAAGAAACTAAATCAAGGGTCTCCGGGAAGTCTAAGAAATTTAGATCTCAAGCTTAGAAAGAAATCTCCGGCTACCGAGTTGTAAGGAATAGCCTTACACCACCAGTGTTCTCGTTTTCCGACACATTTTTTAATATTTGCATCCGTTAGGATTATCCGAAGTTCCTGGCTAACGAACTCGTCTTTCTCTTTTGTTGTTATGAAAATTTTTGCTAAAACTTGAAATTTTTGCGAAACAATTACTCAAGTTATCGTCTGGAGTGACACGTTCTTATATCGATACCTTAAAGCACAAAGTCCGTCCATTTTCCACATTTTTTTTTTTTATTTCAGAAAAACTCAAATTTAACAAAACTATTATTGAGCTTCTTCACGATTATACCTTGAAAATTTCTTGAAGAAATTACTTGAAGAGTTCAGTGTAGTAAGCCATCATTTTAGGAATTGTGTACTGGAGAAAACTTCCTTTGCGTTTTTCTCAAAACTGCGTTTCTGGTCTTAGCGCCTTTGAGCTTTGAGGAATCGAAATATATTGTCATAACGGCACGCGCCCTTTAGTGTTTGTGTGTTTGAGTCTCGCCGCGGGGGCGTTTTTTCGTGGGTCACCTCCCCTCGCCCCTACATGGTGGTGAGGCAATGGGAAGCCATGAGCGTAAAAAAGCATAAAAAAGCGCATAAAAAAATATCTAAATTCAGGGATTTCAGAGGGGAAAAAATTCAAAAAAGTTCATGCTTAACATTTTGATTTCATACCAACAGCTTAATTTTTCTGAGGATTCGTTAATCAACATGTTTGCCAAATCGCGGATAGGTTTGTGCCAACGGACATGTTGGTGGATCATCGTAGGTAAGTGAAGATACGTCCAAAGCCTCCAGTTTTTGTCGAGATAGAAAACCGCTAGATGATGTTTCTGAAGGGTTCCTCCACGAGAGCGGTAATGGACGGTCGAGTAGTTTTCCATCGCTCGTAATGCCGTAAGACCTCTTGTGAAGACCTGTCTCGCACACACCACCCTCACGAAAATACTGGCAGTACAGGCACTGAAGGAGAAGTCCGGGTTTTCAAGTTCTTGTCCGACCGAACCGCCATCGACGATGAAAACGAAGGAAAAGTTTCCCTCCGCTCGGAAAAACTGGTTTTCGTGTCCTTTCAAAGGTAGGAGGCACACGTGCTTATGAAACAGTATCGACAAAAAGTAGCAGAATCTCTTGAGTTTAACATGACCCCCGTAAAAGGATTTTTTTCTTGGCCTTGTGAAGCTAAACTTTTCTCTACGTCGACTTTGGTAATTTTCCGTATACCTTCATGTGATTGATATATGTTCTGCTGCATCAAAATTTTTCATCGGTAGAGTACAAAAATACAGTTGTTGAGAGGTAGAAATATTCTTATGGCAAAAGGAAATCCTATCGGAATCAACACATTCAGAAAGAAACCTTCAGAAACTGCTGATCCTTTACTTGGAAAGAAAATGTTTGCAACAAAAAGGATATTCTTAGGAAACCATTGCATAGGAACTTTATCGAGAGGAAAGAAGGTAGAAAATCACTTAAAGAATAACCCCTATTAAATATTGGTGAATCGTCTTCTCGGGTAATTTGATGAGTTTTCAATGAAAACCACTCGATAACAGACTCTGAACTGTTGGTGGCGTTTCTATCCAACTGTCAGGACGTAGTCATACCTAAATAGTAATAATCATGAGTACATGTTGGTTGCTGAGGAGGCACTACTGAGAACTGAGTGTCGTTAGTCCCAATTTTCAACGAATGTTCTTGCATTGTTGATGGGGGGGGGGGAGTTCCGCAATTCACACTCATGTTTCTGATTCGTGTTTCGTCCGATCTTTCAGAACTTATTCCTTCAGAATGGTTGGTCCTACAGAGCTCTGGATGGTCTGATTCGATTCTTACAATTCAATATTATTTTAATATAATGAAAAAACAATAACGTGAGGTAGGGCGTTTTGAAAATCTGAACCGCAATTTCCACTCTTAGAAGTTACTGCAAAAAACCTAAAGCTTCGGAAACAACAAGATCATAAATCACGGGTGTCCGGAAGGTCATAGAAGTTTGAATATGCTGCCGAAGAAATCTACGGGTAACGAGTTGTAGGAAAAAGCCTCCTTTTCACAATTTTGAAGTCCCGAAATAGCATAGTAGTTACTTTCTATCTAGGGTTAAGTAAGTGATTATAGTACATTAATAATATATTGTGCACAGTACTTTATACAGTGTATACACTGAAGTTGGTAAACACTTCCAGATTGAATGCTACAAGGTATTTCTAATAAAAAATGTTTCTAAGCAATTTAGATTCAACCCTTTTGTTCTTCCAAGTTATTGCTTCTGAGTCTACCATGGGAGCGGAGGCTTTGTTTTCACCTTTCAAGGTTGAAAAAAAAAGATTATCCAAAATCAAAATGTCCACTCGCGTTTTACGTTTCAGACCTACCTGAACAATTTTGGTTCCGTGTCGACCCGATTTCGATGACTTTTTAAAGAATAGTGCGGGTTGGCGTGCAGATGGTCCTCAATGAAAATCATCACCCCCGGACTGATAGTAGCCGCTGCGCATGCGCAAACGTGCGTTTCTTTGTTACAGCCTTAATCCACATTTCCCATCTGATTTCGATGAAATTTTCAGCATTTATGCTTGTTGGGGTGGAGATGGTCCCCTATGAAAATCATGGCCCCCTAAATGAAAGTATTTTGTCCGCAAGCACTAATAGTCCTTGATTTTCCAACAATATTCAGAGATAGTGAGGATTGACGTGTAGTATTGATTGTGGTGATAGTGGTAGGTACCTACGTCGAGATTGATGTTACGTTTATGCATCGGATTGTCTATACAATCGGGTTATGGATACGAGGAAGCTATGTGGCACACCCACTTGGCAGACTTTTTTTCAATTTTAAGATTACGTTCGTGTATATGACCTTATGCTATCACCACTTCTATAACTCCTAACTTTACCAAGTGAATTCAAATATGAAGATATCGTCTGAAAGAACATCAAATTGCCAAGATACCAGGTGCAACCAAAATCTTTTGGAAATGAGCATTTTTAACAAATCAAGTCAAAAATCAACGTTTATAATTTTTTTCGATGTCTGACTTTTTTTATTTAAGTTTTCACTCTGAATCTCTACGCACTTCGATGGGTGCTCTTCGGGAAAAAAACCATGCCCAAATTGTCAGCTCTCCAACAGTTGATCATATTTTAGGTCTACCATAAAATTCGGTGGCGGAAATGGGGTTTGAATGCGAAAAAATGTATTATTTCAGTGAAAATCGAGGGTTTTTTCTTCGTTCAATGGTTATTGGTGAGCTGCTAAACATGGTGTTCCGAAAGCAATTAGCAATACTTCAACCAGGAATCGATTTTACAACTAATTTGCAATAAATTTGCCCTTGAAGAATAAATTATTCTCTTATCCAGCTTAAAATGCAACTTTATTTCCTTTGAAAATTGTGAAAAAAAAACCCGTGATTTACGCCGGAATGACACATTTTTGCGTTCAAACACGATTTCCGTCCCCAAATTTCATAGTAAACCTAAAAATGAAAGGCCGTCAAGAAGCCGACAATTTAGACATGTTTTTTTTTTTCGAAGAGCACCCACTGATATGGGCAGAGACAGAGTAAAAACGTCGATAAGAAGACAATTTATTTTGACAAATTTTGTACTTTTTTTTCAGTTGATTTTTTTCTTAAATGTTTTATTTTTGAAAGATTTTGGTTTTGCACCAGATAGCTTGGAGATTTGACGTTCTTTCCAACGATATCCTCAAATTCGAATTTACTTGGTAAATAACGGGAGTTATGGTTGTGGTAATGACATAAGGTCAAAAACACGAGAAAAAAAACGTCAAATGAATAAACTTTGAAAACGTGTGGTTACAACTAAATCGCTCAGAAACTTTATTAAATAATGTTCTAAATTAATTATTAACTATTAATTAGTTAAATACCTAATGTTTTTAACAAATTTTGTCAGAAATACCATGTAGAATCGAATCCTGAAGTTTTGACCAAGTTCAGCGTAGACACCCCGTATAATGTAGCGCTCTTGCTGATATGGCTGAAAATCATTCGGATGGAGTATTTCGATTCCGTGACATCGGCATTTTGAAAAAGGGGGCTATTCCTTACAACTCGGTAGCCGTAGATTTCTTTGACAGCGAATCAAAATTTCCACTCGCGTTTCACGTTTTAGGCCTTCCTGAACTGTTTCGGTTCCGTGTCTGTCTGTCCGTGTCTTGCAAAACTATATGAAGTTATTGTCCGATTTCGATGAAATGTTCAGGGATTATGCGAATTGTGGTGTAGATGGTCCTCTATGAGAATTATTGTTCCCAAATTGATAGTAGCGGCTGCGCATGCGCAAACTTGAATTCATTCCTTGTTACATTAGTTAGTCCTTGTTACATTAGTTGTTACATTCCTTGTAACAACCATAATTTCTACATTTTCCATCGATATCGATGAAATTCTTTGGAACCGTTGGGATTGGGGTGTTGATGGTAGTAGAGCAAGGTACTTAGAGATAATGTGTTCAGATTAGCTACTATTCATCGGTTCATCCATACAACCGGGTTATGGATACGAGGAAGCTATGTGCCACACCCACTTGGCAGACGTTTCCTGTTTAGATTACCCCTCCGCGAAGAACACAGCATCCCAACCAGTAAAACATAAATTTTCCAAAGTTGTGGATCCCTTTCATACAAAATTCGTTTCTAGGTTGTTTAGGAAACACGAAGGGTTGATATGTAATTCCATTTGAAGAAACGAGGAAAGATCAGCCGAAATTAGACTCACATTCGAAAGCGAATGTTCATGTGCGATTCACTCGCTTGTTTCTGATTCACCACCCCCATGCCTGAGCGTATTTACGACATAATTATTGTTGATCTTCTTGGTGGTTTTATTTGTTTCTAGAAATTTAACAATATCTTGAATTAGGTATAATGACGAAAAATGTCAAGGGAAATTCTTTAATTAGTTTGGTAGGAGCCTAATTAATTATCCTCGGTTGATCTCACAAACCTCTGAGTGAAATCAAAATTATTTTAGAAATCGTCGCTTTTTCAACATATGAAAAAAGTCCATTATTGCAGCATGAGTCGATAAGCAAATTTTCGAAGAAATCTTTAAATGTCTTTAGAAAGAAATATCAGCTATATCGAAATCATGTTTAAGCGCTGTATTTTGGGGAAACGAAGGGGGGGGGGGTGCATCCTTTCCGTGGGACACTGTATTGTAAAAACTGAGTTCAATCTGAAAACTGACAGCACGACGATGCTTGAACAAAATAAAATTGCCTAATAACTCGTAAAGATTTGAAAAGTGCGATTTTCCCCTAAAACGCTGCAAATTATTGCACAATGGTTTATTATTTTTCTATAGATCACTCGTCTGCAAAGCCACCAACCATCCAACATGAAGAAAAACATCGATCTTATTTTGGTCAGTTATAATTTGAACGGAGATTAGTCCTCTTTGGCGATTCACACTCGTGTTTCTGATTTATCGTACGTCCAAACCTTAAATTCTCCTAGTGAGCGAACGGTTTGTCCTACAGAGCTCCGCGTGGTCTCAAAAAATTCTATATAATCTTAAATTGAAGGAAAAACAATACCTTTATATCAAAAAGTTTTTGAGTTAGGGCGTTTTCAAAACTTCAAAATTCATTTTTGAACCCTTAGAAGTGACCTACATTAACCAAAATCTTCGGGGCACAACTAGACCCCAAATGGAGCCTACATACCAAATTTCATCAAAATCGGTCAATGCTAAGTGGCAAAAGTGCCGCGTGCGGCGTAAGGCGTACGGCGGACGGCGGACGGACGGCCAAATTTGTATTCGATTTTTGGATTCAACGTACTTACCTTGAAACGTAAACCATCAAATTTTGAGGGGGTGTTGAAAATTTTTTTTTCTTGGTCGATTCCAAAGGTCCATTATTGAAAATAATAAACCAAAACAACCGAATTCTCCACAGCCATCTAGAAAAATTTCAGTCAAATTGAAAAACGGATGACACTCTGTGATTCAGCGTCAAATGATGAAAAAATATGTGCCACACGTAGGGTTCTCCAAAACTTAATTTTTGAGCAATTGTGGAGTTGCGCATTTTAGTGCGTTCAAAAAGTCAGGCCACAACAAGTGAGCTGATATCACAAATTTCATCAACATTGGTCCACGGAATGTTGGCAAAGTACGCGTACGGGGTAAGGCGGACTGAACATTTTTATTCGATTTCTGGGTTCTACATACTTTGAAACGTAAATCATCAAATTTTGATGAGGTTTATTGTTGAAAATATCAAACCAAAATGTGGATAGGTGAGGATCAGCAGAGATCTCAAGTTGGTCCTTTGTCCAGAGAAGTGGCGCTGACCTTCCGATTCTTCCCGATTAATCTCGGGCTGGAATGACCTCCGAAAGGGCGCCCTCGTTCTCCCTGCCAAACGTCTGGTGCCCCGCAGCGTCTGATGGGAAATTAGAAGTTGTAAATCACTCGGCAAAAGGGTCGAAAAAACGAGGGCCAAGGGCGCTCTAAATAACTTTTTGGTGGCTGCTTTCCGTCCACCGAGGCTTCTGGATGTTCCCAGTTAGTTCAACTAAACGGTTTCCCTCGATCACCAGAGGCGGTTCCTATTCAAATTAGGGACGGGTTTTGGCTAATCGATACGTTCGTTAAGCAGTCAATGATAACCAGGTTTGATTAATTTGGTAATCGATTGATAGTGGCCATTTATTCAACTTATTTTTATTAGTAGACACATTTTTCCACGTTGTCTAAGATAAATTCATCTCCCGTTTGAATTCGATAAAATAAATCAATCGAGGTGCATAAGTTATGTTTAGGTACAGTACGAGAGAGATTGATTGATTGATTGACTTGTTTATTGATGTGATATTAGTAGGACCATTAGGTCCTCTCTTACCTCATGTCACAAATAGTACAAATACAATGTAATCAAATAATACGTCAGACTTCAATATAAATTAAAAAATAAATTAAGTGTGGCTTTGAACATTAGGGCATTTTGGAAAGAGTAGTGTAAATAACATTTGAAAAGAAAAAATTTCGTGCTGGTAACGAATAATACTGAAATACCTACAATAAATTATAATTATCCTCGATCACTTCGGTCATTTGACGAGAGCAGTTTAGCCTTAAACATTTTCTTGAATGATTCTACAGATGTATTACAATCAAACAGTTCAGGGTTTTGATTAAAAGTTCTTATTGCCTGAACTTGGAAAGATCTGTTGTAAACTTCTGTTCTGTGAATAGGAATTTGCAGCAGGCTAGCAGCATTTCTTGTTACTAAACTATGTATGTTTGCTAGATATTCAAAGTTATCCACCAAATACTCCGGCCTCCTAAATTTGAGGATTTTGAAAAGCGCTAGTGCAATTCTGAGGGTTCTCCATTCTTTTATTTTTAACCATTTAGCTTTAGTATAATATGGCGTTACATGCACAAATTGAAAAATATTTGCTCTTTGCAATTTTAGAACCATTTCATCCGACAGACCGCTGTACGCAAGAGCCCCACAATCAATTATTGGAAATAACAAGGATTGCACTAGCTTCATTATTACGTCTTGAGGAAGATGAAACGTTAACAGCCGAAATTGGTACAGCCCCTTGAAAATTGAGAGAGAGAGATTGATTGATTTATTGATTGATTGAATGGTTTATTTAAAGACCTGGATGCCAGAGAGGGGAATGCTTAGGAGGGGAACCTTGAAAAGTAGGGGTACATTTTTTCTAGCTCGATTCCAAAGGTTAATGGAAATAATAAACCAAACAATGAAAAAAGGCCTCCCAGCAAATCACATTTCACCCACCATTAGTATGTGGAACCTTCTCGATGAAGTAAGAGCCCTTGTTTTGGCTGTTTCCATGCATGAGGATATAACATTTCCTTGTAACCCCTCTAATTGGATCCCTCACTAATTGCGATCTTCGAAGTTTCGGCAAAGAAGAATGATGTTGTTTGCACAACCATCTCAGCTCTTCGGAAGAAATCGGCGTTAAGGCATCCTCATCCTTCTCAAGAGGTAATTACTGTGCAAACTGAGGTTGAAAAAAATAGAGGGGAAAAAATCTGAAACATGAATTTTATATACTACGGTACGTTCGGAATAATCTCAAAATTTCTCATAAGGAAGTCCTATCAAATACAAATAATTTACAGTTCATGAATGTCAAAAAATCTGTGTAGAAAATAAAGGAAATCTTTTCCCTCTGTTACTTAGGATTCTGCTAATAAAATTGAATGTGGATTTTAAAAATTCAGCTGTATACCGCAGCACACTTTTCAAGTGTTTTTCTGTGTACTCCCTCAGCATTATTTTGTTCAGAAACTGAAAAACGGCAGTATCGTGCGTTTGGGGAGCCCCCCTAGCGATGGGTATCTCCCTAACAGGGATCGATACGGATTGTACTCCTACCTACCGACTTCCAATTAAACGTATAAGGGCCTCACGACTTCGTTAAACACCTCATCTGAACACCCAACGCTCCGACCGCGAGAGAAATATCATTATTATCATCGCCGTACGCAGGGGGTAATATTGTTGTTAACTTGGTCGAAGAATTTCCCGTTTAAAAAAATAATGTCTTTTCATTATTGGCTTATAAATGAAATTCCGGCCTAATGTTCTTACTTAGAACTTCATAATAGAAATCAACGCTTCATTACAAAACTATTGATTTGCAATCTTGGAAATGATCCGACATGTTGTCGACGCTAACCAGCAGAAGATAAATTGAATCTCACTCCAACTCTAATCACTCGTAAATAGAGATGGCCGTATCTAAATTCACACGAGTTGAATATGAGTTATTGAAACAATAATATTTGGAGCGAAAACTTGGAAAATTATTAAGAAAATAGTTTATTGGAGGGCTGATAGTATAGGAAATATTATAGCCTTGCAATATGGATTAATGGGGAAATTCGAATTTCACCCAATATTTCAACTCCGAACATTTTCAACATTTATAGGGAATGTTGAGCTGTTTATGAATATACTGGAATAGGTATTATGTTTTCTAAGATTGGGGTACTATTTTCTATTAGAAAATTCAAAATAGGTAAAGAAGGTAAAGGAGATACATACATGTGAATTAACGAAGGATACGATTGTAAGAATTTAACGATTTCGAAATGAACCATATTCAAAAATATTAAACAAACAACATGGTGGTCGATGGGACTAAACAAAGATGGATCTGGGAATTAGAGAAAGGAGGAAGAGAAGGGGATGAAAAAAGTGTAAATGAAATGAATACCTTTCTCGTATTCTCAACATGATTGTTCAAATGATCATCAAAACGTCAATCTCCGCATTGGATGGGAACAAAAGACGCGTTATACTTGTTGCAATGATTTCAGTATGACCATGCGCTGAGAGTACCTACCTACCAATTACCCCATCACAATGAAATTCGTGGGAAGGAAATTCAGGTACGCATCAAGTCCTTCTCACTCAAGCTCTGAAAATGTCCTTTAAATCGGACGGAAGATAGAGCAATTATGCTTGTTAAGAGGATTTCACATCAACTCACGCGCAGAGACTGCTATCAATCCAAAATTTATCGGGGGCCGTCTTTACCCTTCAAATTTCATTGAAATTGGACTATAGCTTGGTATAGTTTTGTCCGTTACACACAGACAGACAAACACGGAACCAAAATCATAAAATTTGATTTTGATGTTTTTTTTTGAATTTTCGAAATTGAAAATACTGGAGAAGAATACTGGATTGTTGATGATTGTCCATTCGATACAATTTCAGCACTTCTAAAAATTTTGTTCAAGTTTTTCAGTACAAGTAAGCTGTCTAACAAACCAATTTGTCGTTTTTATACCTTTTTGCATACACCATGCTTTCAAGATTAGGTGGTAAATAACTGGCGCCCTTACCCTACAGTGTTTGAACGAATTCAGTTGAATCAAGGAGAACTGTAATTCTTATCAGCATTAGGGGGGTTAAAGAACGGAGGAACTTGAACTTGGAAAGGAATAAATAAGACGGTTAGCCGATAGCGGAAAAGGGGTAATAACAAAGTAGGAGGGTTGCACTTGGAAGGATAACAGATAACACCCCAGTGCGGTTGGTTAGACCGTTGAGGTCTGGCTGGGCGAGATATTGCGGAAGGCACCGCGAAAACCTAGTTGGTTTCCAAGGGGCCAGTAGAAATGTAGCATTCCTGAATAGTTTAGTGCTGAAACAGAGTAGTTCCTGAAGTGTTGGAGGAGAGGCTTACATTACATATCGCCCGAGACAAATTCATTATAGGGGAATAGAGGGCGCGGCGATGGCAAAGCTCCTCTAATGGATTCCTTGCACGTCCTTTGGAAACAGACTTCCCAAACTCGTGGGTCCGAAGGATCGGAAGGACGTCTGCGCCGCGGTGGCTGCAACGCCTCATCAATGAAACATCATCACTTCCTTTGGTAAACTTCTCCATCCAGCTTCCTCGTGGATTGATCCTCAAACTGCGGGGGGGAACACGTGATCCACTCGAAATGAGAAGCCTACGTAACGCTTGGAAGCAGCTCATTCGCAATAGTAACTTCCGGGTCGAATAGTGATCCGAGGAAATCTCCTTCGTCGTATCAATTCCTGGTTCGTACTCAAATTATTAACACGTAAAGGGATGCTATGAACCATTCAACCGACTAACCTTCATGTAAGGTGGTAAATGAACCAGTTCATGAAGTCTTTGCATATTAGATGGAACTTTACGTGTCTCATCAAACTTGGATCACGTGATCTACTCAAAATGAGAGGCCCGTCTGACGCTCTTGACTTGAAAACTGCTAACTCTCAGAAGAACGGTCGTGGTATTTTCCTTGTGATACTACAACCCTCGGATTTTGCTCTCGTTTTCGACCATTTGCCACTCTAGCTTAGCATACCATTGGGTATGTTAAAATTGCTTCATCAATTCAATATGACCTCTGTTTCGACAAATATTTCACTCCTTCTGTTTCACCTCCAGGTGAAGAACCTCTTAATATATTCGGCTTCCTAAGACGTAAGACATTAATATACCCACTAGACACATTAAGCTCCAAGGTTCAACGGCATCCAGTCTTTCTAAGTGAATTTATTGCGACTCAGGTGGAATCGAAGAATTTGCCAATGCCACTCCTGATGTTCCCGGGTGAACCCACCGATCCGTGGAATTGATGTTGATAGCGCTAATGATCGTAGTTCAGCCCATAATAGCCTGAATCAAGGCCTTGATAGAAGCAGTTGAATGAAGATTACGAGATAACAACGTGGAGTGGAGGCAGCAAATGACTAATCGCCGAGGGTTGGACGGTCCGTTCCCTCACAGCTGGTAACCCACTAAGAAGGGATGGAGGGTTGATGTCCTTCCGGGTCTCCCCTCATCAAGGAGTGATGTGAGTTGATACCGAAAGCGAATAGAAGGAAATCGATCCCTTTTCTAACAAAACGCCCTGCTGAAGGTCGTGCCGTTTTGGTTCTCACCCCCTCCCGACGCGACGGAAATGACATTTCTCCAACAATCAGATCTTGAATTTTCCCCAACTTCCTAAGTTCAATGTCCTCTCAAGTCCTACACCTACATGTTGCTTGTTTTTTTATCTCGACTACTTCTGTTACTGTTATTACACCGAGCTAGTAAAGGAAGAAAACATCAATTTTAATGTATCGTATCTGTATGTAATGAATACAATTTAACAAATAAAGAAAAACAATATGAGAAACAATTTTTCCTTCGAACCCCATTTTGTTTTATTATTTTCAATAATGAACCTTTGGAATCGACCAAGAAAAAATTTTCTTTAACACCCCCTCAAAATTTGATGGCTTACGTTTCAAGGTACGTTTGATTTGACCTGACGTGCTTTTTTGGGTGTTGGGGAGGATTTTGTCTTCCATTGTGATGACTGGACCTTCGTTTCGACGTCGTAGCCATAAACCCACGTTTCATCTCCAGTAATGACTTGTTTTAAGAAGTTTTCATTGTCATTTGCCATTTCAAGAAGTTCCTGACAAACCTGAACTCTGTGTTGTTTCTGCTGCTCAGTCAACAGTCTCGGAACAAACTTTGCAGCCACCCTTCTCATCTGCAACTTTTCTGTTAAAATCTGTTGACACGAACCAAATGAAATGTTCAATTCTTCAGCCATTTCACGAATGGTTAGTCGACGATCAGAACGCACGAGACTGTTCAATCTTGCAACATGATCGTCGTCAGTCGAAGTTGATGGGCGCCCTGAACGAGGATCATCTTCACACGATGCCCGGCCTTCCTTGAACCTTTTGTACCACTCATGACACCTTGACCGACTCAGACATTCATCACCGAAAGCCACTTGCAACATTTGAAAAGTTTCAGTAAACGTTTTACCCAACTTCACACAAAACTTTACGCAAACGCGTTGCTCTTCCTTTTCATTCATTTCACAAAATCGCCGAACACAAAAAACTTGTTTTACGAAAACAGCAGTAACTCTGCAATGAAGAACGTTATCTACAATCCGAAAAAACAGCTGTGCTCAGGAAGAGTCACGCTAAACAATGCTGCCAACGGCACTGCTCTATGACACTCCATTGCCGCGCAATCTCAAAAGTCCTGGAACTTTTTGATCACCCCTCGTACGTAGAATCCAAAAATCGAATACAAATTTGGCCGTCCGTCCGCCGTACGCCGTACGCGGCACTTTTGCCACTTAGCATTGACCGATTTTGATGAAATTTGGTAGGTTACTAGGCTACATTTGGAGTCTAGTTGTGCCCCGAAGATTTTGGTTGATGTAAGTCACTTCTAAGGGTCAAAAAATGAATTTTTAAATTTTGAAAACGCCCTAACTCAAAAGATTTTGATATAAAGGTATTGTTTTTCTTTCAATTTGAGATTCTATAGAATTTTTAGAATTTTTTGAGACCACCCGGAGCTCTGTAGGACAAACTGTTCGCTCACTATGAGAATTTAAGTGTTGGACGTACGATAAATCAGAAACACGAGTGTGAATCGCAAAAGAGGCCTAATCTCCGTTCAAATCATAGCTGACCGAAATACGATCGATATTTCTCTTCATGTTGGATGGTTGGTGGCTTTGCAGACGAGTGATGTATAGAAAAATAATAAACCATTGTGTAATAATTTGCATCGTTTTTAGGATGTCACTCGGCAGTACGGCGTACTTATGCAATTGTTGGTGGAGGAAAATAATCAGAGAAAAGAGTCCCACTGGTGCAGCACATTTATGAGCATGAGCCAATTTCCAAAAAAAACTACGAATATTTTACATGATATTTTTGTCTGTAGTTCTGCACTGATTCATTTTATATGATTGATGTGTTCAGGAATTTTTATTTCAACCAAAAACCTTTAGAAAAATTTACCACCAATTGGATTCTATTTTTGTTGAAAAACGATTGGGGGGGGGGGAGGATTTTGCCCTCGTTTTCATTTTCTTAAATGAAGTTCATTATACGGGAACATACTCATATTCCTTATTGTAGAATGACCATAACTCCTTCCGAAATGTATTGTCAACAAAAAAAAAATAACGAAAAGTTTCCATTTTTTGAAGATTTATGAACTATATCGTTTTTTGTCAGTTTTGAAAGTTGTACTGATACTTGTTTAGAAGTGTCTCTAGTAACCAAAAAAAAAAAAAAAGCTTGACACAAAATTTATTTGGTACGCCGCATATTCATCATACGCAGAAACGTAATAAATCAATAATAGCCGAGTGGGTAGTAATGAATGAGGTTTTGAAGATGATAAAATGGAGGTTTTAAAATTCGCTTATTCATTCATACTGAGCGTATGCGATTTTTCTCAATCCATTGTGACCAATAACTCTGCATCGTTTTCTTTCTCACCGCTGACGGCTATTTAACCGATGGCGACTATCACTCCTTGTTGAAGTTTCGACTCCTTGGGAAACACATCGAAGAGCTGGTTCAACTCAATCAAGATCGCAACTTCCCAGTACAAGCGGTTGTTGCCGAGCCGATAACACCCCTAACAAGGCGGTTAAGTTGTTCGGAAACATTCCGCCCGTTCACCTCGAGTTGGGAGATTATTGTTGCCAAAGCACTTAATTATTATAAACAGTGCTTTCGGTCCATTCAAAAAGTCTATTCTAGTTCTAAAGAAGTGAAAGAAGTCCAAGGGACCAAGTGGGTGTGGCCCATAGCTTCCTCGCATCCATTACCCAGTTGTATCCATACAATGATCATCCATACAATGTATCATCCATGGATGATCTTGTGCATAGTATACTAATCTCAAAGCAATAATCTCTAAGGACCTTGCACCACCCTCATAGGGGACCATCGTCACGTCAACCTACAAAATGCCAGAGAATTTAATCGAACTCAGGTGGAAAGTGTGGGAGTGGCTACGAATAAAATCACTCGCGATGAGATTGTGGAAAACCATTTTAATAAAAACGGAGTTGAGTAGAATGTTGTCTATTTCCACGAAAATAATGAGTTACAAGTTAAATCGATTTCGACGGTTAGGTCATCATCAGTAACAAACAATAACTGAAGGTACATCACAAAGAGCATAGCTTATATAGGTACAAGTGAAAGGGAGCTTGAATCCCATTGGTCGTGAAAGTGAAAGTCATACCCAATCAGATAAGTGAAAGGAGAATCCTATTGGCTCAGAGAAGTGAAGGGACCTGGGAGGATCATCAAATGCCAATCAAGGCAGACAAAGTGAAAGGGGGCTCAAACATTGGTGAGGGTTACATTGTGAAGGGGAGACCAAGCTATTGCAAGAAGGAACCTATCAATGGTGAAACATGTTGAGGGACCACCTCATTCAGGCATTTACCAGACCTATCACTCTTAAGAATCTCGAACTTTTCAAGCACATCCAACATACCTCCCTTCGGGCAAAAATGAGGAAATTCTATGTACTGTCCGTTTGTTAGATCAAAACTGAAGTTATGATTGGATTCTCTCAGGTGATTCGCAAAAGCAGAATCACCTTTGCTATCCCTGAAATCCTTCTCATGCTCTTTTATTCTTTCCTTAAATTTCCTACCAGTTTGACCACAATACTCAAGCCCACAAGAACATTTCAGCTTATAAACCCCACTTTTATCTTGAACGCTAATTTTATCTTTAACAGAACCCAACGAAGCTTTAAGATTATTTTTATTTTTAAACCCTACTTTGAAACCTCTAGATGATAACATTTTGCCAATTTTGTCAGAAATCTTTCCATAATAAGGTATACTTATCCACTTTTTCTCTTCTAATACAACTTCTCTAGTCAAATTAGAAACCCCGTCTCTACACTTTTTCCTAAGAACCTTGTTCCATATGGAATCAATGAGACATCCTCCATATCCATTGCTTGCGGCTATACTCTTGATAATTGTTTTTTCTTTAGATACATTTTGATCACTCATTGGTATTGACAAAGCTCTATTGATCATACTATGGAAAGCAGCATGTTTATGAACTAAGGGGTGATTTGATGTACTATGAATAGTGATATCACTGTAGGTATCTTTTCTATAAATGGAGAAATCATGTTTTCTGTTAATCAATGAGATGGACAGATCAAGAAAATTAAGCTTATTTCCACCTAGTTCAAGAGTGAATTTAACAAAAGGATCTAGTGTATTGATTTTTTCATGAAAAGAATTTAGTTGCCTTTCAGTTCCTGTCCATAGAATTATTATATCATCAACGTACCTATACCAATATAAAAGGTTGTTTGATTTACACTTTTCAAAGATTCGTTTTTCAAGATGATCCATATAAATATCCGCAAGCAAAGGAGACAGCGGTGAACCCATGGCTACCCCTGGCTGAGTATAATATTTACCTTCAAATAGAAAATAGTTTTGATCCATACAAACAGACATTAGACCACACAGCTCATCCTTCTCAAAAACATCGAGACCCGACCCATGGATAAGCCCATTAACCACATCTTTGCAGCTAGCTACATCGATATTGGTAAACAGACTAACCACATCAAAGGAAGCAAGTTTGGCATTCGGAGGCGCCTGAATGTCACTAATTTTAGAAACCAAATCGTATGAATTTTGAACAGTATTACGGGGCCGAAAATTGATTTTATTTCTAAACAATGAATTTAACTTTTTGGCTAATTTGTAAGCGGGGGCACCAATATAAGACACAACTGGTCTCATCGGTGCCCCTACTTTATGAATTTTTGGAAGACATGATAACCTAGGAGCATGAGGATTCATTTCTACAAGGCTTGGTTTGTACATACGTTTAAGAATATTTTCTGAGCTGTTTACTACTCTACGGATTAATTTCTGATAGTTAGCCGTTGGATCTGATTGGAGAGCTATGCAGTTATTGTCATTTAAGAACTTAAGCGTTTTGTCAATGTAATCTTGCTTAGTAAGAATAACTGTTGTATTGCCTTTATCTGCTTTAAGAGCTACAATCTTCTTGTTGTTGAACTTCTTCTTCAAGTCGGCCGCCAGTCTTTCCTCTGGTCCCGGTGGGATCTTGGGCGCCTTCTTCATTTCCTCAGCGCACAACGCCCTCGTCACGTAGGGTCCATCGGAAGCTTCAATGGAGAAAGCTAGGTCCCTTGATGATGGAGCCCCGAGCGAGACGATGGGGTTGTGCTTCAGTCCCTTCTCAAGAAGGGATACTTTTTTTGGATTGGGATCATTGGATTGGGATCTTTTTTTGGATTGGGATCATTTTTGCCCGAAGGGAGGTATGTTGGATGTGCTTGAAAAGTTCGAGATTCTTAAGAGTGATAGGTCTGGTAAATGCCTGAATGAGGTGGTCCCTCAACATGTTTCACCATTGATAGGTTCCTTCTTGCAATAGCTTGGTCTCCCCTTCACAATGTAACCCTCACCAATGTTTGAGCCCCCTTTCACTTTGTCTGCCTTGATTGGCATTTGATGATCCTCCCAGGTCCCTTCACTTCTCTGAGCCAATAGGATTCTCCTTTCACTTATCTGATTGGGTATGACTTTCACTTTCACGACCAATGGGATTCAAGCTCCCTTTCACTTGTACCTATATAAGCTATGCTCTTTGTGATGTACCTTCAGTTATTGTTTGTTACTGATGATGACCTAACCGTCGAAATCGATTTAACTTGTAACTCATTATTTTCGTGGAAATAGACAACATTCTACTCAACTCCGTTTTTATTAAAGTGGGAGTGGCTGTTACTAGGGTTCAACCTTTCCGCATGAGCAGAAGCTACTATAAAACCGGGAGAAATTATTTTCTTAGGGGACCAGCCACACACTAACCCTCACAATCTCTGTCAATTTCATCAATATCGGGTGAAAAGCGTAGAAGTTATGACTGCTAAAGGTTTCAACATTTGAGCATGCGCAGCCGCAATCCATTTTGGAGCAATGATTTTCATGGAGAACCATCTACACACCAACCCACACAATCCTCGATAAATTCATTGCAGTCGGGTGAAAAATGTAGGAGTTATGGCGGTTTTTACTTTCACGCATGCGTACAGACTACTGTAGAGGTGAGATAATTTTCATAGGGCATACCTACGTGCCTACCCGCACAATAGTTTTGCCCGTTACTAGGATTTCATGACAAACAGATAAACACAAAACCAAAATTGTTTAGGAAAGTCTCAAATGTTAAATGCGAGTGGAATTTTTGATTTTGGAGAACATTTTTCTTTTGAATCTTGGATAGTGAAAACAATGCTTCCGCTACCCTAGGTAGACTCGGAAGCAATATTCATAGCAAAAGGCTTCCGTTGCAGCTGTGTAACCGCGGCAAACAGAGACGAGGAAAAAAGTAGTCTCTAAAGCTTTTCATCCCAGCTTTTCGCTACACAATAGCCACATAATCGACGACGAAACAAAGCTGAGTCATCCACTCGGCTGGCCGCGTTTTCATCAGTTTCCAGTCAGCGAATAGTTGTAGCACTCACTATCGAGTTTCAACCCCACTTGTGGTGAAATTCTGGAATTTCCTCCGTCATCCATAATGCCAGCAAAAAGGGTCTGCCAAGTTTGGTGGGCAGTAATTGTCTATCCATTACATTAACTATATTCTGTATGGAACTGATACATCGTAAAATACAGAACAAAAACCCATCACCCTGCCTGTCCCAAATCTAAAGCTACTATGGTTCAGTTTTGGAAAATCCCAAATATGAATAATACGAATGCATGTCCCAATAACTAGCACTTTTCAGTGGTTATCGTGATAACCTTCTCCTCCTGGGAATGTTTTCGGGTTTTGAATGTATTAGTACTGGTGCTGACCTGCATCAGTGACCTCTGGAAGGAAAATCATATCGCAAACCATTCATTAGTAAGTAGTACCAATTCTCGAAGAGACTGGGATTGGGCCAAGCAACGAGCATATCCCAGACTCTTCTTTTCCTACTAAAGAATGATTGGGGATATGTTTTTCATTGTAGAGATGAGAGCACCACCAACAAGTAGAAATAACACCATCCATTCTGTTTTAATGTTCACTGTGTACCTATTTCAGTTTTCTTTCGAAAGAGAAGATAACGCTTTGATTATAGCCCAGTCAATTTATGCATATATCATTGAAAATGCAAATCTACGGTTTTTTAAGGTGTTGTGAGCACCCTTAAGGGCAGTTAATCCCCAAATTTTCAGCTTTGGTTATTGGTTTTGTGAGAATTGCTTCCGAGTCTACCAAGGTAGCGGAAGTTTTTTTTCATTTTTTAAGGATGAAAAAAAAAAAAAAAAATTCTCCAAAAAATCAAAATTTTCACTCGCGTTTTGCGTTTTAGACCATTCTGAACAATTTTGGTTCCGTGTTTGTTAGTCTGTGTGTCTGTCATGAAATCCTTGTAACGCGCATAACTAGACGGAGTTATCGTCCGATTTTCATGAAATTTCCAGAGATTGTGCGGGTTGGTGTGTAGACGGTTCCCTATGGAAATCATTACCCCCGGACCGATAGAAGCGACTGCACATGCGCAAACGTGAATTTCCTTGTAACGGCCATAACTTCTACATTTTCCATCCGTTATAATTTAATTTAATTTTCTGTAATAGTTATTTCTCTTATTCAAATGATGTACTACTCTGATTTTAAATTGAGTAGTACATAGAGATTGATGTTTTGAGATTAACTACTATGCATCGGATCATCTATACATTGGGGTTATGGATACGAGAAAGCTATGTGCCACACCCACTTGGCAGACGTTTTTATTTTTGTTTCACGATTAAAAAGCTCAAAACACTACCTTAACCCAAAAATTTATCCGTATAGAAAAAAGATTACTACATTATGCATTTTGCTTCCGAGTATACCAAGGTAGCGGAAGTTTTATTTTCGATTTTCACGGTTGAAAAACAAAGTTCTCCAGAATCAAAATGTGTGTCCGTCTGTCTGTGTGTCTGCCATGAAATCTTTGTAACGCGCAAAACTACTCGGAGTTATTGTCCGATTTCGATGAAATTTTCAGGGATTGTGCGGGTTGGCATGAAAATCATCACCCTTGGATTGATAGCTTCTGCGCATGCGCAAAAGTGAATTTTCTTGTAACAGCCCATTTTCACATCCAAATTTGATGCATTTTTGGGGATTTTATTCGAATTGGCTGTTGATGATCCTTTGAAAATCTCTACTCTCAAAATGATGGCAGCCTCTGCGCGTGCGCAAACGTAAAATCCTTGTAATAACCATAACTTCCACATATTCCATCCGATTTCGATGAAGTTATCAGAGATTGCGCGTATTGGGATGTTGATGGTCCCCTTTGAAAATCATCGTCCCCGGTCTAATAGTAGCCACTGCGCACGCGCTAACTTTAATTTCCTTGTAACAGTCTTACTTTCTTCCCGAATTCGATGAAATTTTTAGAGATTGTGTGTGTTGAAGTGTAGATGGTCCCCTTTTTAGAGTAGTACTTATGAATTGATGTCTAGAGATAAGCTACGATACGAGCAAGCTATGTGCCACACTCTTTTGAATTACTGTATTCAATAAGTATTAAACCTAAAGAGCTCAAGTTGGTCTCATAAGGATAAGTTCAATTTCAACTATTAAGTGATAAAGCATACATTTTTATTTACCTTTCTACAAAATACAATTTCGTTTATCTCTTGAGTCAGAAATAGTGGGGAGAAACCCCTCCTCCTACCCTTTCCCTCCATAAAATTTTTTGCGCCTTGCTGGATATCTTATTATCACATTATGATTATCGGTAAGGAAAGTATTCGATGTTACTAAATACGAACCTTCAGGGAGTTTCTGTACTTAGAATCATTAGCTATTTCTCTCATCCGGCGATAAACCCTCGTACAAGGGCCTGAAAGTCAGTGTATTCCAAAACTCGGAGACCCCATTGCACGTGCCAGAAGCTGGGATTTCCTATATTAGAATTCAGTGTGTAATCAAGCTGTCACACTAGTGTGACAAGGTGGGGGTTGATATCGCATGCAGCGCCCTTATTAAATCTAAACGTAGGGAAGCGCGAGCACGACAACCTCCTCCACGGGCACCACTTCAGACACTCCGCCCTAACAGACCGCTGTTTACTTCCGATTGGGTAATTTTTGTCCCTTTCAGTGAATTTTCAAGGAAAATGAAGCTATTGTAATGGACTGATTACAAATTTTAATGTATTTTTCTCACCAAAATCCGTTTTGGAACACTCTAAAACGATTCCTAAAGTTTTTCCAAAAAACATATGTAGTTTTCCAATTGTAGTTTCAAAAATCATATGTACTATAAGAGCCCAAATTTCAAAAAATAGTCCAAAAAACGTGTTATTAGGGTTTTTGTGATTATTATTAAGGTATATTTGAATTTAGCACATCATTTATGATCTATGTACAATTTTAGAAATTAAACATTTTCGAAAGTTGCGAATATACAGGGTGTCTATATACTTTCCCTCTATATAACTTCTTTCATTCTGTATAATTTCCAACAACAAAGGTCTATTAGCAATTTAGTTTTAACCACTTGTTTTTTCAAGTTTTTTCAATTTAAAGATTTTTATCGTGTTTTCGACGTTACGTCATTAAAACTGTAATAACACCTATGGAATAACTAATGTCATAACTCCTATGGTCACGAGATTAACGATACACCGCGTAAAACACTCGATTTTCTTGTAAAATACTCTTTTTTTGGCATTCAAACTTGATATACTTTTCCAATTTGAATTTTAAAAACGCTGCAAATTATTACAAAAAGGTTTATTATTTTTCTATATAGATTATATTCTACATAGATTATTATTAAGTAGATAATTATTTTTCTATATAGATCACTCGTCTGCAAAGAACTCGGCTTCCCCATTATCACCAACTACCAACCATACATACTACCATAGATCACGTACCTGCAGCGATCGCATTTTGGTTAGATAAAATTTGAACGGAGAGTTAGGCGTATTTTGCGATTCACTCTCATGTTTCTGATTTATCGTGAGTCCAACCATTAAGTTCTCGTACGGATCGAACGGTTTGTCCTACAGAGCTACGCGCAGTCTTTAATAATTCTAAAAATTCAACACTATCTTGAATTGATGGGAAACAATACATTTATATCGAAATTTTTTGATCTAGGGCGTTTTCAAAGTTTCAACCTTTATTTTTCAACCCTTACAAGTGACTGACATCAACCAAAAGCTTCGGGGCACAACTAGACCCCAAATGGAGTCCATATACCAAACTTAATCAAAATCGGTCCATGGGAACTAAGGAAAGTGCGAACGGCGGACGGCGGACGGACGGCCAAATTTTTATTCGATTTTTGGATTCTACCTTGAAATGTAAACCAACATATTTTGATGGAAGTTAAATTTTTTTTTTCTTGGTCGACTCTAAATGTTTATTATAGAAAATAATAAACCAAAAGAAAAATTGATAAACCATCAGAAAGCTGACAATTTGAGCATGTTTTTTCTGAAGTGCGCCCATCGAATTGAGCAGGGATTCAGAGTAAAAAATAAGATTTAAAAAAGTCTTATTTAAAAAAAAATTGAAGTATGCTTTTTGACTTGATGTTTGAAGACGTTTTATTCCTCAAACGTTTTGGTTTTGCACTAGGTAGCTAGGAACTTTAACAGGAGTTTTGACATTTTAGTGGCGTAAGGTCAAAAACAAGAAAAAATCTTTAAATTGTAAAAACTTGAGAAAACAAGGGATTCAAACAAAATTGCTATGAGACATTTTTTGTTGGAAATACCTTTTAAAATCAAACCCTGAATTTATGCCTAACGGATTTATTTATTCGGCACGGAATGACGTATTATCCGGCCATACTTTGTGATCGGGTTGGGAAACACTCCAATGGGTGTGGTAATAGTGAATTTATAGAAAGATTGCGACATTTTTGTTCTTCGGTTCGTGTACTCAGTTATCTAAAGAATTTGTATACGTCTGGTAGCGGTGGTGTGGAATCTCCTACCACACAGTCCTGCATCCAAAATTCCTTCCCAGATATTAATTAACCGTCATCCGCATTCAGACATGGTAGGCCGGTGGGGCTGGGCAATACCTACAAATTAGGAGCTACTGCTGTAGGTGATTAGGGACGAGTGAAATCGAAGGTTCCATCGTGCACTTCTGTATGTTTTAACCATGCGAATGTTATTTGACTTCAGCTACACCATTTTCCACATAGAATTGCAATGAATACCGTAGATTATAATTTTAGTGGCTAGACGGCCTGTAAATTCCCTTATCACGGGTATCAAATTTTTCCTGTTGTACATTTTGAAGCATTCTAGGGTACTATTGCAAAAATTCATCTTGTATCAGGAACGCATATGGTACAGCTTTGTACGTTTTCTAGTCCGTCTACCAAACAGGTTTGTTGGAGTCCTAAAAAAGCACGCCTATTACGTCAAATAAATAAGTGCTATCATAGGTGTTACACAGATTTTGAATTCATGCTAGATCCAGATGTCGCGCTACATGGAACAATATGGCCGCACTCAATACTTATTTTTTTCCATTTATTTTTCAACATGACAAAACGCGGTTTACATTCACTCCTAATACAAAGTCCTCGTGTTCCAGCTAAAATTCCTCCTACATTCACAAGAGTTTCAAAAAATTAGTATAGATATTTTATTTTTCTGCTTTTTCGTCCACCTTTCCATGTAGCGTAAGTATGGATTTCCCTCAAATGAAAGAAGTATTACCTACAAAATTCAGAATATCGATAATGTTTCACTTTTCTCTAAACAATTTTCATATTGAAATCTGGGTGATGTTATTAACGGGAAGACGTTCTCTTTCATCGTGAACGAGGTTTTCATCAGTGACGTTGAATTAGTAACCACAGTCGCAAACAGGGAAGGTTCGTGTAGTTTCATTTCTTTTCTCAGTCAATTGGCAGGTAAAGGTCCGTCAAATTAAACGTTACTGGACGAATACAGCTGTTCTAGATAGACTTCTGGAAGTTCAGCTATTCGAGATTATAAAATTTCGTATCAAAATTGCCGTAAGTAATAATTTACAAACAAGTTTGGTTTCTCGGTTGTCATGCATCGTTTATAGTTACGATTACATGTTTGCACTGTTTGATAGTAATTTGATTTCTCGTTGATTGAACTTTGATGGTTTTTTGTGCGTAGGTGTCTATATTGGACCTGGAGAAGTTCAGCAAAACTTTATGAGTTGTTAAGGGGGTCACAGTCGGTCGCCGTTCGTTCCTCGTTCCGGGTCAGTATTTCCCTAAATTGCAGGGGCTCAAATTCTAGAAGTTTTACCTAAATTTGAAATATTCAAGGATTCTTGAAATTCATTGAAGCATCATTCTAGGGAACTGATAAACTAAAAGAATGCCGCTCATCATCGCCGAATCATCAAAATCGAACAATAATTACCAGAGAAAACGCTGCAAATTATTACACAATGGTTAAGTATTTTTCTATTGATCACTCGTCTACAAAGCCACCAACCATCCAACTTCAAGAAAAACATCGATCGTATTTCGGTCAGCTATAATTTGAACGGAGATTAGGCCTCTTTTGCGATTCACACTCGTGTTTCTGATTTATCGTACGTCCAAAACCTAAATTATCGTAGTGAGCGAACGGTTTGTCCTACAGAGCTCCGGGTGGTCTCAAAAAATTCTTAAAATTCTATAGAATCTTGAATTGAAGGAAAAACAATACCTTTATATCAAAATTTTCTGAGTTAGGGCGTTTTCAAAATTTCAAAATTGATTTTGGAACCCTTAGAACTGACCTACATTAACCAAAAGCTTCGGGGCACAACTAGACCCCAAATGGAGCCTACATACCAAATTTCTTCAAAATCGGTCAATGCTAAGTGGCAAGAGTGCCGCGTACGGCGGACGGACGGCCAAATTTTTATTCAATTTTTGGATTCTACGTACCTTGAAACGTAAACCATCGAATTTTGAGGGGGTGTTAAACATTTTTTTCTTGGTCGATTCCAAAGGTTCATTATTGAAAATAATAAACCAAAATGGGAAAACCCGTTTATTCAGCTCGGTTGCCAGCCTTTCCTGTTCCTGAAGCACAGAAAGTATATATCCTCTTAAAAACTACAAGAAGAGGAAGTGATGGTCAGTCTTGTGAGTGCTAAACCTACTTCTCCCACTGTTCAATTTAAAGCAGCGTAATTCGGTTATTTGCCACTTGGAGAACATTGGAGAGCTCGGAAGAAGGTTAAATAAGCTGTGTGAGCAAGGGAATCAACTTCTCTTCTGTTCATAATAATCACTTCTCCCCAGATCATACCCGAATTATCTATTTACGACGATATTTGCTCGTAAAAATCATGGAAAATTGGCCCCTCGTTGGGAGGACATTCCGGGTGAAATCGTGCCGCACTAAACGTAGCAAATAGTGGTGGCTGAGGGAGACATTGGCCTGCAGTTACCAGTACGTAACATCCCCGTGGTACGAGAATGGCGAGGGAAATAGATAAGATGGGTCAACATGGAAGTGGGGGTGCTCAGAAGGAAATGGAATGGTTGGTGGTGGCAGCGTGCGATCCCTCCCAAGTGTCTTGGTTAGATAACTGAGCAAATACAGGCTATCGTCGAGTGCGAGGAATAGATTATCGCTTTGTTTGACACTTCACACGATTTCACTTTCACTACGGTTTTGTTTATCCTATCATGTGTGCCCCACAAGCTCTTTACTCGTCGTATCTATTTGACCACACGTAATTATAGTAGTCGATCCTCGAATACAGCGTGTGATGAACAAATACACGCTCGTCAGACGGTCCATACCAGCGCCAACGGATTAGTTGATATTAGATTGGCAAACTCGACAAATCGGAATTTAATTGCACGAATCCAGCAGTAAACATGCAAAATCATTCTGAGCGTGGATTTCGTGATTTGGTGAAATTGATAATATCAATTTAATCAAATCACGAAATCCACGAACATGAAAATGGAGTCCTAACCTCAATAAATGTAAACATTCATACATGTTTACAGTCCAAATAAATATTGCGGGTAAATGTATTGATACGTGCTGCAGGATTGGAACAATTTCTTCTCCATTGAAATGGGTTTACTCAGAAGCCAATGATTTGGTTCGTATCACTAGTTGACGACTAAGCTTAATCCGATGAATGAATTGGGAAGCCGTATCCACAGATAGATAGGTCATATTATGACCTATCTGTGGACACGGCTTCCCAATTCATTCATCGGATTAAGCTTAGTCGTCAACTAGTGATACGAACCAAATCATTGGCTTCTGAGTAAACCCATTTCAATGGAGAAGAAATTGTTCCAATCCTGCAGCACGTATCAATACATTTACCCGCAATATTTATTTGGACTGTAAACATGTATGAATGTTTACATTTATTGACGTTAGGACTCCATTTTCATGTTCTACTCGTCTCCACGAACTTATTGAGTACCCACTTGGCTATTGCAGTTTTGGGTACAACGAATATATGTAGGCTTCACTATATATGAATATAGTGGTTTATAAATTTATCTACAATTTTCGAAAATCTTCAATTTTGGTTTATTATTTTCAATTACGAAACATTGGAATCCAGCACGAAAAAAACTAATAACCACCTCAAAATTTGATGGTTTACAATGGTTTACGTTTCGAAGTATGTAGAATCAAAAAATCGAATTAAAAAAAAAAAAAAAAAAAAAAAAAACCAAAAATATTTTTTTTTTTTAATTTAAAAAAAAAACGGCGCGCCGTTTGCGCCATTTTCCTTAGTTCCCATGGACCGATTTTGATGAAATTTGACATATGGGCTCCATTTGGAGTCCAGTATTGCCACGAAGGTTTTGGTTGATGTCAATCTCTTCTAAGGGGTGAAAACTAAAGGTTAAAATGTTCAAAAGTGCTCTAGCTCCAAAACTATCGGAATGAAGGTATTGTTTTTTTTACCAATTTGGATTAGTATTGGATTTCTAGAATTGGTTGAAACCACCCGGCGGCACTTTCTTAAGTTCCCACTGATCGATTTTGATGAAAATTGGTGTATGGACTCCAATTGGAGTCTAGTTGTGCCCGAAGCTTTTGGTTGATGTCAGTGACTTGTAAGGGTTGAAAAATAAGGGTGGAAATTTTCAAAACGCCCTAGCTCAAAAATTCTGATATAAAGGTATTGTTTTCCATCAATTTGAGATAGTATGGAATTTTTAGAATTATTAGAGACTGCGCGGAGCTCTGTAGGACAAACCGTTCGCTCCCTACGAGAACTTGAGGGTTGGACTTACGATGAATTACAGGGTGTCCAGGGATTCCCCGAAAAAAAATTCCCTGAGTTTTCCAGGTTTTCCTCGATCAATTTTCGACTTTTTCCAGGGTCTAGAATCATCTAGAATATAAATAAATGGGATCATAGTTTCTCAAAATTCAGGGTTTGAAGGACATTTTGGAATGAAAAACAATTTGAAAGATAGTAGTTTATCTCAAAACATCAATCTGTAAGTACCTTTCAGTCCGGGGCGATGATTTTCATCTACACTCCAGTCCGCACAATCCCTAAAACTTTCATCGAAATTGTATGGAAACTGTAGAAGTGGGTATCAGTCAGTGGGTGATTATTTTTATAGGGGACCATCTGCAACGCTCCTGAATGTTTAACCGAAATCAAAGAATAATTTCGAATAGTTTTACCCATTAAAAAGATTTCAAAACAGACACAACAGAGACTTCGATTCTTGGATAAAGTCAAGAATTTAAATTGTATTCATCGAAACTTATAGGCTTACTCGAAAGAAACGAGCACTTCAAAGGCTTGTTTTCACCTTCGGTTGTTTGGAAAAGTCGAAAATGAACGTTTAAAAGACCAGAATTCTTAGGTTTACTCGAAAGAAACGACCACTTCAAAGGCTTGTTTTCACCTTCGATTGTTTGAAAAAATCGAAAATGAACGTTTAAAAGACCAGAATTCTTAGGTTTACTCGAGAGAAACGACCACTTCAAAGGCTTGTTTTCAACTTCGATTGTTTGGAAAAGTCGAAAATGGACATTGGAATCATCATAATTCGTTTGTTTACTCGAGAGAAACGACCACTTCAAAGCCCTGTTTCCACCTTCGATTGTTTGAAAAAGTCGAAAATGGACATTGGAATCATCAGAATTCGGGGGTTTACTCGAAAGAAACGACCACCTCAAAGGCTTGTTTTTACCTTCGGTTGTTTGAACACGTGAGCTCGTTATAAGGTATAAGAAGTGCATCGAAGAGTCCAGCTATTTTATAGAAAAAAAATAGACATATTGCAGAACACTTCCTGTCAGATATATAATTTTTGGCTAAAAATCCGATAAAAAAGAACATTTTGTTGATACCTACCCCTTGTAGGACAGCCTTTATTTCGAAGTATTTTCGAGATCCGTCGTTGGGACCCGGTAGTTCCGTGTGCCAACCTCTAACTGTGACAAATTGAACGGCCATCGCTCTCCTCTGTTTACTCGTGTTGTGATGGAGCGAGAGGGAATGATTAGGGAATGGGGGGGGGGGGTTGTTCTTCCAGGTAAATTGGCCTCAATACAGAGAACGAGAGAGAGAGAGTGAGCATCAAGTGGGGAAAGGATGAAAAAACCTCCCCTCTCCACAGGGCTTTCGGCCATGTCCGCGACAGGTCCCATAATTCGGAGCTCTCGACCAACGAATGGCAGACGCTATGAAAGCCTAAACGAGTGAATTTAACCTTTTTTGTGTGGAAGTTCCGGGGAGGGATTTGAGAGCCTCAGGAATCCCTTATAAATCAGAGGGGGGCGTCGACCGTCAACCGTGGCTGATGGTGAATGATGCGCCTTCCCCCTCAGACTATTCTTTCTGCCCATTTTACAAGGGGTGGGGGCATAACAATTAATTAAGTGTCAAAGTCAAAAATCAATAAGTCGGGCGTCTACCTAACGCTACCACCATCATCAAAGCCTACATTTTATATTTCTTGTGCTAGAAAAGAAATTCCTTCTTAGTATACTTGAAGAGATAGGGAACGAGTTGTTCAACTATTTACCTACTCTTGTAGTCCTCAAAATAGCTTGTGTTGAGTGTTTCCGTCCTACTCGGATTGTCTCTCTGAAAACTAATAGTTTTAGCAATCTTGCAAATCAAATGAAGCTTATTGCAATAGACTCGAAATTGTTAGCATGGACTTATTTGACTTTTTTAAATTGAAATCCGTTTTGGAACTCCTGAAGTTTTTCTAAAAATCACATGTATATATAATTAAATGTAGGTGGAGATATTATCCCCACCTATTCTGTCCTTGGTCATATTGACCAAGCTAGTCTTCAGTGTTTATTTCTTCTTTATTTACACGACGTTTCCGTTCTGGATCAGGACCCTGTTCATGTGTGTCGAATATAAATTCTTCGTAGAGTAGAGTTCAGGTGGTCCACTCAAAGAAAAATGATCAATATTATTTTTCTTCGTCATATTAATATTGGACTGGTCAGAAACCTACCAAAATATATAAATAAATATAATGTAAGTACTATGTAAATATTTGTCAGTTCAGTATAACATGAGTAATTGTTTATAACAAACGAAAAGACGAGTTCGTTAGGCAAGAATTTTGGACATAATATAAAAAGCGGCCAAAAAACGTGTTTTAAGGGTTTTTGGTTTTAAGATTCAGCTCAAAATATCTGTACAAGTTCAAAAATTAGGAATTGTCAAAACAATACAATATAATATGCAAAACAATTTATATTATAGTGCGAAACTAAATTATCATAATAAGGAACGAAAAGACGAGTTCGATAGCCATGATTTTTAGACTCGAAAGGAACCTAGTTTCAAAAAGTTGGTCAAAAACGTGTTTTTAGTGGATATTACCATCATGATCATGGTATACATAAACTAGGAAAGAAATAACAATTTACGAGTGGATTCTCTATGAGATCGGGTGACAAGGAGAGTATTTTTTGAGGCTTTTCTAAAAAAATTCACCCAACTATATGTAAAATTATACAATCAACCCGTTGGTTGATTTTTTAAAGAAGAGCCTCGAAAAATACTCTCCTTGTCACCCGAACTCATAGAGTACTCAGTTTATCTACAAAGATACTATTATTGTATAATTGTATCATTGTAGATAAACACAATTATACAATAATTGTATCTTTGTAGATAAACTGGCCTTGGATTGGTGAGAAAAAAAATATGAATTCTATCGGGAGGCCTCGTGTATCAATTTGGCGCAACCGCCATTTTGTCTGAATTACATCTTCATCACTGTAGAAAAACGAATAAAAACGTAATCGAGGGTCATGTAAATGTAATAAAATTAAGGTTCTAGTTGTAATAAGGTACCTAATGGTTGGAGGAGATTCAGGGGAAAGTCACTCAGAGGCCCCTCACAAGTGAGGCCCATGTTAAACTAGATTTTTGAATAAATGATTGGTAAAAAATAACTCATTATTCTCCCCCTTTTGATTGATTTTTCCGTATCAGTGAAATATACCGGAAATCAGTCTCGGAAATTTCACCCAAAAGCCCTGACCCTTGCTAACGTTGCCATCTTACTCCAACATCCATTACGTTGAGTTCCTCAGTAATTCGTCGGCTTGACGCGAAGAAGAATTTTTGACTCGCAGGTGATGAAACGTGTTGGTCGTGTCGAACGAGAGATTCGTGGGGAATAATAAAACAAAGGCGAGTGATAAAGATATCACGGCAGTCGTGCCGCCAGGTTGAGGACGCGCGACACGCACAGTCCGCTCTGCTGGTCCGCTGAGCTAGTCGATTCGTAATCAGCCCGATCCCTTTTCGAGACGGAAGATACCATCGCGATTCAAAAGGGAAACTCGGTCATAAAATATTCGTGGGGGTGAAAGAACGTGAATTGGGCGGAAGGAATGACCTGTCAAGGTGAGCGATGTTCACCTCAGTATTTCTAATAATGAACACGGCTTATCGATCTACGATCGCGGGTATGATTTCCACCTCACCTGCCGGACAACCAGGGCGAAATACTGTCAATGAGAGTTTTAAATTGACTTTCAGTATTTTGACTGAGTCGCATTATAGCCTCGCAAAGTTTTGACGTTTTCTGTAACAAACTTCTACAGGAAATGCTTGCCTTCAAAACATTGAGTTGAATAGTAGTGGAGAAAAGGAAACTCTCTTCTCCATCGTTAATCTTCAAATTTCATTGTTAATCGAATAACTTACTTGTTTGAATAATGGTTCCAAATAAAAGTGGTCTGAGTTCATGTAGATACGTACTTGAAGTTTCCCAATTTAGAGGAAAAACGTGGCAAATTATTACATAACGATTTATTTTTTCCTGTGAAGATCATCCGTCTGCGAAGAACATGGGTTTCTTAAGAAGGAGAAATAAATTACGGGTGTTACAAGGGTTTCCCAATCGCGGACGCGCAGAGGCTACTGTCAATCCGAGAGTGATAATTATCGAATGAGACCAATTACACTCCAACCCACACAACCCCTGAAAATGTCATCAAAATCGAACATTAACGTCGTATAGTTTAGTCCCTTCGAAGGATTGGCGTACACACGGACCGACTGACAGACACAGATAAAAGAGACATGAAACCACATTTTTTTAGGAAGGACTGAAGCGTATAACGCGAGTGGAAACTTTGATTTTAGAGGAATTTCGTTTTCAACCTTAAACCGCAAAATAAGAAAGGAGCATAGTACGTGTTATTTTAGCTGGACTGAGTTGTCTCACAGGCGAAGCGTTGGTACACAGATTACCAGATGAAATTTCGCTTTCGTTAAAATATACTTTCTTCTTTCGGAACGTCACCCGCTTACTGTTTGGTGGTACCACGGGAACATTGAGATGGATCCTATCCACATGAGAACACATATCTATTTAGTTTAGTTTAGTCGGGAATCCGTTTTGAAACATTCTAAAACGATTCCTGAAGTTTTTCCAGAAATTATAAGTACATGTCATTCCGGACAATAACCTGAGTCATAAATATCGTTGCCAAAATGGTCATAATAAAAAAACGTCTGACAAGTGTGGCACATGGCTTCCTCGTATCCATAACCCGATTGTACAGATGATCCGATGCATAGTAGTTAATCTCAGAACCCCAATCTCTAAGTACCTTACAATACCTTCACAGGGGACGTCTACACGCTGATCTGGACAATCCTGAGAAATTCCGTCCAAATCGGATGGAAAATGTTGAAGTTATGGCTATTACAAGGAAATTCACGTTTGCGCATGCGCAGCAACTACTATTAGCTTGGAAGAGAAGATTTTCATAGGGGACGATCTGCACGCCAATTTGAACAATTCTAGAAAATTTGATCAAATTCAGATAAAAATGTCAGTGTTATGGCTGTTACACGGATTTCACGTTTGCACATGCGCAGAGACTACTGTCAATTTTAAGGTCTAGATTTTCAATGTGGACCATCTACAACCTAATTCGCACAAACCCTGAAAATTTCATCGAAATCGGATGAGAATTGTAGAAGTTATGGCTGTGGCAAGTATTTCATGACAGACAGACAGACACGGAACCATAATTGTTCAGAAAGGTCTGAAACGTAAAACGCGAGTGGAAATTGCGATTTTGGAGAACTTTTTTTTTCAACCTTGAGAAGTGAAAAGAAAGCTTCCGCTACCTTCGTAGACTCGGGAGCAAACTACATACAGGGTGGCCAAAATTTATAGGACCAGCCATTTATCTCCGTAATTTCCGAACCTTGAAAAAAAATGCAAATGGTACCCTCACTAATTTTTTACGGGAAATTCAGATATCATATTTTCGCTCGTCGCGCATGCGCGCAAATGCGCGATTTGCGCATCAACTTTGTTTTTTCGAATGAGTACCCCCATTTTTTATCGCCGATTCGGATTTTGCGCAAAATTTCATGAAAATTTGACACCTATATTGATTTTTTTGACCGCGCGTAACCCACTCTACGAGCGCGCGAAAACGCACAACCCTGAAACTGCGCGAAAATGTTGTCTACCGTAAACCCCAAGTGTGGCACGTGAAATTTCGTTGTTTTTCACCGCTGATTCACGTGGTGCTATTCATTTACGTTTTTGATGAAGGAGTTGAAAGAAAAAATACATATTTGTGTAGAGTGCATTTTAAAATAAAACGCTGCAAATTATTACATAATGGTTTATTATTCTTGTATATAGATCACTCGTCCGCAAAGCCACCAACTACCCAACATGAAGAAAAACATCGATCGCATTTCGGCCAGCTATAATTTGAACGGAGATTAGGCCTGTTTTGCGATTCACACTCGTGTTTCTGATTTATCGTACGTCAAACCTTTAAATTCTCGTAGGGAGCGAACGGTTTTTCCTACAAGCCTTCGCGTGGCCTCAACAAATTCTAAAAATTCTATACTACCTTAAATTGATGAAAAAACTATACCTTTTTATCAAAATTTTTTGAGTTACAAAGTTTTTGAGGGACTAAATGGAGGCTGAAACCTGATATTTCGAGATTTTGAAATCTTTGACAGTGTAATTTGAAAATTTCCCTCCACGTTCTATGTGTTTCAAAATTTTTTTAAAAATTATATAATGGATATACGAGCATATGTTATATGTGCAGTAACTATAAAGAATACTAATTATTTTTTCAAAACATTTTAGGTTGAAAATTAGCTCCAGATATGGGGTTTTACAGTGAAATACTGCTTTCGAGGCGTGGAATACCCAAGCTTCGCCTTCCTTTGGTTTGACTCATTTTTTTTCTTGAAGTTCCGACCATTAACAAGAAGCTGTAACAATTGCATCGCCGTATTCCACCGAATTCAGGCGTAATGGATTATCGTGAGATTAAGAATAGAGCGAGGCCTCCGTCTCTGCCGTCATCCCAGCTTCAGAGTTAAACCCTTCCAAGGGCTGTAACCGGTACATTTCCCCTCAAATTCGATGAAATTTCCAGGGATTGTAAATGTTTGCATGTAGAAGGTCCCCTGTGTGAGCTGTTAGCTAAAATCACAAAGAGTGACGGAGACAAGTTAAGGCTACAATGATCGGATCATCTATACAATCTGGTTATGGGTACTGGTTGATTTTGCTTCCGAGTCTACCAAGGTAGCGGAAGCTTTGTTTTCAATTTTCAAGGACGAAAAAAAAAGTTCTCCAAAATCAAAATTTTCACTCGCGTTTTGCGTTTTAGACCTTTCTGAACAATTTTGGTTCCGTGTCTGTCTGTCTGTCTGTCTGTCTATCTGTCTGTGTGTCTGTCATGAATTCCTTGTAACGCGCATAACTATACGAAGTTATTGTCCGATTTCTATGAAATTTTCAGGGATTGTGCGGGTTGATGTCTAGACGGTCCCCTATGAAAATCATCATCCTCGGACTGATAGAAGCGACTGAGCATGCGCAAACGTGAATTCCTTGTAACGGCCATAACTTCCACATTTTCTACTCGATTTCGATGAAATTTTCAAGGGATTATGCGGATTAGGTTGTAGATGGTCCCCAATGAACATCATCAACCCCGGACTGATAGTAGCCACTGCGCATGCGCAAACGTGAATTCCTTGTAACGGCCATAACTTCCACATTTTCCATTCGATTTCGATGACATTTTCAGGGATTACGCGGATTAGGTTCTAGATGGTCCCCAATGAAAATCAAGGCCTTACTTACCTTATTTACATAAGCCTCTGCGCATGCGCATACGTAAAATCCTTGTAACAGCCATAACATTTACATTTTTCATCCGAATTTGATGAAATTTTCTAGGATTGTCCAGATTAGCCTGTAGATGGTCCCCCCCCCCCCTATGAGGGTAGTGAAAGGTACTTAGAGATTGGTGTTTTGAGATTAACTACTATGCATCGGATCATCTATATAATCGGGTTATGGATACGAGGAAGCTATGTGCCACACCCACTTGGCATACGTTTCTTCTTGATTCTTTTTGACCATTTGGCCCCACTGTGCGGCGTACGGCGGACGGACGGCCAAATATTTATCCGATTTTGGTTTATTATTTTCAATAATGAACCTTTGGAATTGACCAAGAAAAAAAATTTCAACACCCCCTCAAAATTTGATGGTTTACGTTTCAAGGTACGTAGAATCCAAAAACCGAATAAATATTTGGCCGTCCGTCCGCCGTACGCGGGACTACCCCCACTTAGCATTGACCGACTTTGATGAAATTTGGTATGTAGGCTCTATTTGGGGTCTAGTTGTTCCCTGAAGATTTTGGTTGATGTAGGACACTTCTAAGGATAAAAAATAAGAACGGAGTTGAGTAGAACGTTGTCTATTTCCACGAAAAAATGAGTTACAAGTTAAATCGATTTCGACGGTTAGGTCATCATCAGTAACAAACAATAAGTTATTGTTTGTTACTGATGATGACCTAACCGTCGAAATCGATTTAACTTGTAACTCATTATTTTCGTGGAAATAGACAACGTTCTACTCAACTCCGTTTTTATTAAAATGGTTTTCCACAATCTCATCGCGAGTGACTTTATTCGTACACTTCTAAGGGTTCAAAAATGAATTTTGAAATTTTGAAAACGCCTTAACTCATAAAATTTCGATATAAATGTATTGTTTTTCCTTTAATCTAAGATTCTATAGAATTTTTTGAGACCACGCGGAGCTCTGTAGGACAAACCGTTCGCTCCCTACGAGAATTTAACGGTTGGACTTACGATAAATCCCCATAAACCATAAACCCTTGTGTAATAATTTGCAGCGTTTTGGATTCTACGTATCTTGAAACGTAAACCAACAAATTTTGAGGGGTTTTAAAATTTTTGCTTCCGAGTCTACCAAGGTAGCGGAAGCTTTGTTTTCACTTTTCAAGGACGAAAAAAAAAAGTTCTCCAAAATAAAAATTTTCACTCGCGTTTTGCGTTTTAGACCTTTCTGAACAATTTTGGTTCAGTGTCTGTGTGTCTGTGTGTCTGTCTGTCTGTGTGTCTGTCATGATTTCCTTGTAACGCGCATAACTATACAAAGTTATAGTCCGATTTCAATGAAATTTTCAGGGATTGTGCGGGTTGGTGTGCAGACGGTCCCCTATGAAAATCATCATCCCTGGACTGATAGAAGCGACTGCACATGCGCAAACGTGAATTCCTTGTAACGGCCATAACTTCTACATTTTCCGTCCGATTTCAATGAAATTTTCAGGGTTTGTGCGGGTTGGTGTGTAAACGGTCCCCTCTGAAAATCATCATCCCCGGACAGATAGTAGCCACTGCGCGTGCGCAAACGTGAATTCCTTGGAACGGCCATAACTTCTACATTTTCCGTCCGATTTTAATGAAATTTTCAGGGATGTTACAGATTAGTATTTGGATGGTCCCATTAGTATTTGGAATTTACTTGTAACGGCCATAACTTCCACATTTTCTACCCGATTCCGATGAAGTTTTCGGGGATTATGCGGATTAGGTTGTAGATGGTCCCCAATGAAAATCAAGGCCTTAAAATTTATAGAAGCCTCTTAGCATGCGCATACGTAAAATCCTTGTAACAGCCATACCATTTACATTTTTCATCCGAATTTGATGAAATTTTCTAGGATTGTCCAGATTAGCGTGTAGATGGTTCCCCTATGAGGGTAGTGAAAGGTACTTAGAGATTGGTGTTTTGAGATTAACTACTATGCATCGGATCATCTATATAATCGGGTTATGGATACGAGGAAGCTATGTGCCACACCCACTTGGCAGACTTTTTTTTTGTTGGTCGATTCCAAAGGTTCACTCTTGAAAATAATAAACCAAAATTAAAAATAAAATGTATCACCAAAAAATTGCTCATTTCGAAGAATTGAAACGATAAATGAAAATGAGACATCATCAGTGTGAACTAAAGAGCCAAGCATGTCGCCTCTGATAGTTCACAACCATGGGGAACGGGTTACCATGTTCGAGTTTTCTATCAACTCCCTTCTCAATAACTTGAATGAATAACACCACGTTAATCAGCGCTAAAAAACATGGGTTTACGGTAGACAAAATTTTTACGCAGTCAAAAAAATCGATTGAGGTGTCAAATTTGTATTACATTTTGCGCAGAATCCGAATCTACGATAAACAATGGGGGTTCTCGTTTGAAAATACAAATTTGATGCGCAAATCGCGCATGCGCGGCGCCCGAAAATATGATACCTATTTGAATTTCCCGTGAAAAGTTAGTGGCGTACCATTTGCATTTTTTTTAAGGTACTATAAATTTTGGCCACCCTGTATACAATAATTGTATACAGGGTGGCCAAATAATGATATAAATTATTTATATCATTCTTGTGATTATATATTCGTTTGATCCAAAATGCAATAGCCTAGTGGATACTCAAACTATGAGACTCAAGTTTTCGGAGACGAGTAGAACGTGAATATTGTGACTAATGAGATTTTCAAAACATACCCCGTGCATAGTACACAGTATTTTGGTATGATATAATGAAAATCGAAAATAAAACACAACATGCATGTAAGTAGGTACTCCATGAGTTCCGGATGATGAGGAGAGCATGAAAATGGACTACTAAATTTTTTTGAACATATTTGTGTATAGTTTGTTGGTATGGTATTCTGAAAATCGATACTGCATGAATGGAACTTCCAAAATGAGCTTTCCGTTGATTTTTTACAATTGAAATTGAAGGAAAATTCTGCGTTATATTGCGGAAAACGTGAATTTGTTCTGCGAAATCGTCGTTTCGGCGTGAGGCTCCGGGGTTGGAAAGCAGACAGACACACAGATGGACACGAAACCAAAATTGTTCAGAAAGGTCTATCATGTAAAACGCGAATAGATCTTTTTGATTTTGGAGAATTTTTTTTTTTCAACCTTGTAAAGTGAAAGCAACGCTTCTGCTACATTGGTAGACTCTGAAGCAAAAACGTCAGACTTCCTAATGGCAGGTATTCCTGATGGCGTACCTTTAAGAGGTAAGGTAGGTATTACATCCGTACCCAAAGGAGAGATGAAGGAGGCGCTTTCCAGGAATAATACAAGATTTGAATGTGTCAAGTTGTATAGTCCGTATAACGTTATTAAGGGGTTAAAGAGTCAGATTTATCTGAACATTCATTAATGTTGCCAATAATTCAGAAAATATCGAAAAAATGTTCAAAAATTCAGATTGTGGGACGCCCTGAAATAGTTTTGTTAAAATTTTGTTTCAAGACGAACAAAATGAACTCAAATGATCATATGTGTTGAGTTAATATGTAAGAGTCACTATAAAGGGGGATCTAATAGCTTACTAGGTGGCACGGTAGAGGGCGTAAACGAAGAGTGTATTTGAAAAAATTGTAGGATCGTAACTTGCTAGTTTACAATTGAATATCGAGAACGTGTTCGATGAGTCTTGTAAAAACCCTCCTTTATTCCCCCAAGTTTTCAGTAATAATCGTATGAAATGGCTTCTGTATCACCATGATCCGATTACCTACTTGGTTCGTGCGTGTGGTTCGAAAGGAAAACAAAACCATTTCCAACTGTAGTAGGCGGTAAATTGGATCAACATTATAAGAAAAATACAATTCCAGTGAGCAGCATGAATTTATAGATGAGCAAATTTTCAGAAAAAAACTCACAATCTCAGCTAGTACGGAAGATACTGTTCGTGTTTCGTATTACATTGTGACAGAGTGGGCTAAGACTTAAGTCTTGCATGCTGCGTTATATTTTTTTTTGTAGGGCAACCATACTCATCCCCTAAAAATTCAAACTTATTCCATGGCTTGATTGTCAGTTACGCTTGAAGGTCAATCGATTATTCTGAAAGGTTAAGAGGACTTTGAGGTCGATAAGAGTTACTAAAAACGGAGTTCCTCAGATCCGTGGAATCGGTTTACCGCTGATTGGGGCGTATTGACTCCGATACCCCGACATGCCAATGTCCTGTGTATCGACCTCCACCGCGGAATTAGACTACTCAGATTTGCTGGCATGAATTATTGGAGAGGCGAATGACCGGGCTGTCAAGGTGAACTCGCTAGGTAGTTATTACCCCCCTGTCAAGTGAAACCGAACCCCTCATTATATAAACATGTGACTTGGAGCATCCAATAAAATTAATGTTATCCTTTGTTGCGTGTTCACTCGCAAATAACTTTCGACCTTCGGAAGGGTAGCCTAATTTTGCTTTTCATAGACTATAGCTGAAGTATTGCTGCCGAGTCTACCGAGGTAGCGGAAGCTTTGTTTTCACTTTTAAAGATTGAACAAAAAACTCTCCATAATCAGAATTTCCACTCGCATTTCACGTTTCTGACCTTTCTGAACAATTTTGGTTCCGTGTCTGTCTGTCTGTGTGTCTGTCATGAAATCCTTGCCTCCCTTCATAACTCATCCGATTTCGATAAAATTTTCAGGGATTGTTTGAGGGGGCGTGTAGATGAAAATGAATGAATGAAAATTATCACCCCCGGACTGATAGTAGCCGCTGCTCATGCGCAAACGTGTATTTCTTTGCTACAGCCATAACTTCTAAATTTTCCATCTGATTTCGATGAAATTTTTCAGGAATGATGCGAGTAGGGGTGATGATGGTCTCCTATGAAAATTATGACCCACAGACTGATAGTAGCCACTGCGCATGCGCTAACGTGTATTTCTGCTCCAAAACCCAGTTCGTCTGCTGAGTTCGCTGCTGCCCTGCATGAGTCAGTAGATGGTAAAGAACTCCGACAATGCTCCGAAAGCCTTATCTCATCCCAATGGGTGGATTGGGCTTCGGAGGGCATTGGGGCCCGCGACTACCGGAACTTCCACGCCGTCCGCGTGGCAACACTGCCAACAGCGGTACGGTGTTCAAGGGGTAGTCGTGGGATGACAGATACCCTTTGCCGTGCCTGTCGGAGTGGAAATGAACACCTGTATCATGTGGTGCAGTAGTGTCCACGAACTCATGGGGGCCGCATCCTACGTCATGATGCGGTCGCGAAGCGGATAGTAGGTGCCTTGTCATCCAGCGGCTGGGATGTTGTATACCATATGCCAAGTGACCAGGGCAAGAAGCCTGACATTGTTGCCGTCAAGCCCGACAGGTCTTGCATTATCCTGGATGTCCAGGTTATTAATGGCAGCATGGACATGGAGCAGACCTGGCGGGCTAAGATAAGAAAGTATGATAGAGATGATTTACGGCAAGCAGTGTCAGAGCTAAAAGGAGTAGCACCCAACAACATCAGGGTGATGGCTGCGACCTTGTCGTGGCGCGGAGTGTGGTGTGGGAAAAGTGCCACGGAGTTGCGCGAGTTGGGCATCTCAGTAGGTGTACTCCGTGGTGTCACCCGCCGCGTACTGCTCGGCTCATATTTAAACTGGTGGCCATTTTATAGAGGCACTTCCCTTCATCCCTCTCTCCCACCCCTACCTTCCTCATCATCCCTCATCCCTAGGGCCGGCGTCGGGTGAGTCCTGGGCGTCCTCCCCATTATATTTGATTTATTTATTTATTTCGTTTTATGGCATGCCCCCTCCGTCACAAAAGACATTTTGTCTTTGAGGGGGGATTAAAAAAAAAAAAAAAAAATACAGTCATAACTTCTAAATTTTCCATCTGATTTCGATGAAAATTTTCAGGAATGATGCGAGTTGGGGTGATGATGGTCTCCTATGAAAATTATGACCCCAATATTGAAAGTGTTTTGTGCGCATGCGCAAACGTGATATCCTTGTAGCAGCAAGCGCAAACGTGATATCCTTGTGTTTTTTGCGCATGCGCAAACGTGATATCCTTGTAAATTCTACATTTTCCAACAATATTCAGAGATTGTGCGGGTTGACGTATTGAGTCCGCTATGCAAGGTACTGGGAGAATATTTATTATTATTTGAAATTATTATATTATTATTAAATTCTATATTATTATTTTAACCCTTAGTTACACGCTAGGCGGGGATTTCCCCGCATTTTCAGAAAAACAGAAATAGAATGATGAACCGTTCACTATTGTCCCTCCATTGTCCAAGGTATCTTTTCTCAGACCTTTAACTGAGTAAAAAATGATCCCCTTAACAATTATTTACCTTACCTTCAGTATGCAATCAGACTGCGAAGTTTGATACACACATATGATTATGATTATAATCATACTACTTCTGCTATTATGATTTCACACGTTTGTATTTTTTGCTTGATATAGGTATAGTTTCACGTTTCCTCATGTTTCCTCGTTCTTGAATAATCATAATAATAATTTTGATCATTATGGTACATATAAATTTTGTTACTTATGTATTTCCTACTTCAAAATTCATATTTTCATTACCTACCTGTTGAATAAAAAAATGTATTGAGTTGAAGCTCATCCTATACCCATGACTTTTTAAAACCAATTCGTGCCTTTCAGTGTATCATAAATTAATAATTGTGTTGAAATAAATGTGCGGAGATTTCCCCGCTAACGTGTACGAACGTAACTCCCCACCGAGCGTGTAACTAAGGGTTAATTAAATTATTATACCTATTTGAAATAAGTATGGATATTATCAGTAGCTTAGTTGTGTTTCCAAAATTTAATTGGGCATAAGTGGTTGTTACATATTTGTCTTTGATTTTTTCCACGCTGTATTGTTGCCTTTTATGCGTCTGGAAAGTTTTAAATCTATTGTTTTTGTTTGTGTTGTGAGCCTGATGCTGTATTTATTTATTTTGAAAGTTTTCGACTTTCTTTACAAAGTTGATGAGAACCAGATAGTGAGTATGAGTTGGTTGGTGATCTCTCCTCATGTAAAGCTGCCGTTGAGCCCTGATGAAGAGAGTATATTTTCCGGAAGCTAGGCGATAACAGCGTTTCTTTCTGGATGACCCCGGTCCCGATATTTGACAAGTTCTTCTTACCGTAGGTCAATACACACAACATCTACTGGTAACAACATAGTAAACTGACCTATTACTTTGGAAATCTGCTCATCTAATAGTGCATTAATCAAAATTCTGAAATTAGTTGAAAAAAATCTGAATTACATACCTAGAGGGCTCAGGTGGAGATCAGTTCTCATTGAATCAAAAATGCCATCGTCAGAAAATTTCCAGACTTGTGCAACTTTGGTGTTTAACAAATAATACATCGAAAATCGTTTAAATTTTTTTTTTCTTCACATAACAGTGAAGAAATTTCTTAGCAAGTCTCACTTTATCGTACTAATTCATGAGTGTCGTTAACACTAAATTCACAAGGCTCTCATCGAGGAACAATAATCACAAAGTTGGATCACCGAAGACCCTATTTATTTCTCGAGCTCAGGATAGTAAAATTTCGTTCCCGGGGGTAAATTTCATATAGAAGTATCAAATTTGGGGTTTATTAAAAAATAGCCGTTAACGATCACTAAGCGCCGTACTCGGCTACCAATTTTCTGAAATGTCCCATAGAACCGTTCCTTATCGTATTCCTCATTGAAGTGAGACACCCCTGAAGAGGTTTCTCCTTCATTTCTACCTGGAAGTACATTACGAACTCAAGGGTCTCTTCATTCCGTACTCACAACTTGAGTTTCTAACTTAACTTTCCTTACCACCACGACCAACTCTAAGGGGGGGGGGGGGGTCATGCCGGGGTATTTCCAACTTCACACGAAGTAACTATCGATCCCATTGCAGTATATTTTCTTATAAAATCTTCATCACTTTGGAGTTAATTCACGGAGTCACTTGAAGTCGTGACCCTCAACTCGCTCTTTTGAGAACTGTTACTACCTGGTTTTCTCGGACGAAATGCATCATCACTTCCCTTCTGAAATAACTTTACCCTAATTATGCGAACAAACGAGTCAAAGCTTACCTGGATTTTCCAAGATGCACTTCGAAACCTTCAGTATTGTTTCTTTGGTGCTGTTGAAAAAGCTACGTCACTCGGATGACATGCACTCCAGCGCAGCTCGTTATGAAAGAGATTAATTATTGATGGACCACCACTGATTCAGAAACTATAACCAGATGATATGAGTGACCAACCGCAATAGGCGGCAACAGCGATTGACGTTCGAGTGATATCAATAAATCATCCGTCTCTCTCTGAGCTATCTCGTCTAGACAGCTGACAGTCGCATCCGTCCATCCATTTGGCGGGACAGTGGTTTTATTGTTCGATTCGCAAAACGCCTTGTTGCGGGAACCTCCGCAGCTATTAAGTTTGATTTCATTCGCATTACAAATCAATCTGTCCACATTCATGAACACTAAGATCTAATCACTAGGCAATGGGTAAACCGAGACGAAAATGTCATGATTCGTCAGTTTGGGAGATCCATGTTCAAATTTTGACATCGATGTGTGATAGTGCAGCTTTGTTATTCATTGCAGAGGACGGAAGTTTGCAGGAACATGGAAAAATTGTTCAAAAGTGAACGGGATCCATATCCATATTCCCGTGGTACCAGCAAATCGTAGTAAGGCCGGAGGACTTTGTTCCGAATGGAGAGAATACATTTCAACGAATGGGAAATTTTGTCTGCCAATCTGTGTACAAACGCATCATCTGTAAAACAACTCAGTCCAGTTAGAATAACACGTACTATAGGTCTTTTTTTATTTATTTTACGGTTCAAGGTTGAAAACAAAATTCCTCCAAAATCAAATTTCCACTGGCGTTTTACAGTTCAATCCTTCTTAAAAAAAATTGGTTTCATGTCTCTTTCGTCTGTAACTGTCAGTCGGTCTGTGTGTACGCCAATCCTTCGAACGGACTAAACTATACGACGATAATGTCCGATTTTGATGACATTTTCAGGGGTTTTGCGGGTTGGAGTGTAAATTGTCCCATATGGAAATCATTGCGCTCGAATTGATATTAGCCTCTGCTCTTATCCAAATTTGATGATTACCAAGATATTGTGTGAATTAGACTCTAGATGGTTCTCTATGAAACCCATTACATGAGTTTCAAAAGTTGAAACCCAAAAATACAGGTGAAATTCTGGGTAGTTCCCTATAAGTGTCATCGTCTTGGGATCATCAAATTGTAGGTACTTGGAGATTAAATTTTCGGGATTTTCGCCTTTACATCGGATCATTTACAATCGGATTATGGACAGGAGGGAGCTATATGCCCCACAATCCTGGCAGACATTTTTGTATTTATGTTGGTCTAGGTTAAATCCTTTCTCAGGGACCGAGTTGATCAACCGCTACAACCTAGGAGTGAATCACCTGACGTCTGATTATGAAGAAATACATAACATTAGGTAATTATCTAAGCCACGGGTGGGACAATTGTAGGACCCGAGTATAATACAGTCATTCAGTAAAAACCGATAGTGAAAGCTCTTTTATGTCTGGCAAGTCCTCAGAAATTTCAAATTTGCACTTTGGTTCAGACGCTGCCTGATTCGCGCTGAAGGATGAACACATTTTTGACATCATCATTAACAATAATTTATTCCTCTCCAATCATTACATGCTTTTAGCGTTATTGTTCTACATAAATGTGCTAGTGTTCGATTGTCTTACGTACATCGTCTTACCGACGTCAATAAAAGATCAATTAATTGTAGTACCTGTCATTGTTTCACCTCTTCTCTGTGATATTTTATTTAAATATTCTGCTAATGCTATTTCGGGGTGGTGTTTTGTTACCTTAATTACTATCTCCAGGGCTGATCTCCTCATTGAAAGACAGCTGGTGACGTCCGCGACGTCAGGAATGGCAGTCGAACGAAAATCCAACTTGAAGTGGTTCTTTACTTTACTTTACTTTACTTCACTACCTCCAGATGAGATTGATGTTTTCAAGTTTTCTTCAAAAAAAAAAAAAAAAAAAACAAAAAACTCGATATTTCCGTTCATCAAATCTATTATATGTATATACGTCTAACTAACTATTTGAAGGAGGTACCTAATAGAGGAATGATGTTGGAGCCGTGTTCTTATTTTTATACTTTTCTTAAGATCAGATATTCGATTTTGATGGTACATCAATACAGGGATGATTAGTGGCTTCAGGTACCTTCAGTGCTCACAATGTTTTATAATAATACATAATAAAACATAATACATTATGTTACAGTCAATTTGTATAAAGCAAGCAGTCTATATAATGACATGGTGTTCCGTATAATGCAAACGTCGCCTTGGGCGTGCGATATATGCATGCCAGAGTCTTGCAATAGATGATTCTAAAGATCGATACTGTCATCCCTTTAATTCCACTTTTGATATTGAAGAAAGGTAAACATTCTAATTAAACATTTCCCGATTGATTTTCTAATATCTCTACCTCTCCTCTTCATTCTCCATTAAGTAAAGTGCAGTAAAGTAAACAATCATTTCAGGTTGAATTCCTGTCAGACTGGCATTCCTGTCATCGCGGACGTCGAAGGAATAGAGTGGAGCTATATGCCACACACTCTTGGCAGACGTTATTGCAGTAATGGTTTCTGGGGATTCTATAGGTTGACCAGGCATCTTATGTAATGGCTGATTTTACAAATTGACTATAACATAACACCGAATATTGGATACGAATCGTAACAACTGCCTGGATCGATATCACCCGACAGTAAAATTTGAATGCTCCAGAACGGATTTCAATTAAGAAAAATTTCTGAAACTTCTAAATCACACCTACAGCATTAGTTCATATTTCCTCCGCTAGGGATAGTAAAGCATTTTTCCCTTGAATCAGCTGCATCGCATTATTTCAAGCTTCACCAAAATAGGCAACTGAGCTTATTTCATCTGATTCATAGGAAAAACGCTTTATTATCCCTAGCGGAGGATTCATGAACTAGTGCTGTAGGTGTGATTTAGACACTCGTAAAATTTCAAAATTTTCCCAGCAAAAAATTCTGAGTCCATTTAAATTGCTTAATTTTCCAACTATTTTAAATTTACGAGTATAAATTACCCACCTAGTTTTTGATTCTTCTTGCAAAATTTAGAAAATCTCCTTGTACTATTCAGTATTATTGGTAGTTGGCGGGTTCTTGAGGATTGGACAGAAAAAAAAACTTTCACTAGGCCGATATATTTGTGAAACATCCATTAGTTCAATGTTTGCATTATTTTTATTTAGAGATGAGATTTCGCTGAAACTTAATTATTAAGCCGTTAAGGCCACTATGAGAAACCAATTTTCCTCTGTATACACCAGCACTGAAGATGATGGACAAATACATCGAAACTTTGAAGTTGTGGAACAGTTTTCATTCTGACCTACCCTGAAGAACCCACCAACTATCAGTCTACCAGTGATCGAGAACCCCGGGATAATAAATTAAGTATCAGTGGTTGGTCAACTAATTAATTCCTCACAGCCTAGTTTCCTTAATAACAATTTGTTTAATTCCGTTGAAACATGAAGACGATGATGTGATGAGGAAAGTGACATCCTTTCCGAGCCCATGATTAATAATCATAATATTCTCAGCCGACTATGATGAAGTTAGGAATGACACGACCCACACAAGTCGTCAAATGAAAAGGAATCACATCTACGCACTATTTCAACAACAACAAAATCGTCATCAACTAATTAATTCCTCACAGCCTAGTTTCCCTTCACAGCCTAGTGCATGAATATTGTTGTAGTTGTCTCAAATGTCATCAGTTGTAAGTTGCCAACCTATTTCATCAATGCTCGGATTGGAGAGATAATGTGATGATGTCAGCCCGAACTAACTGAAATAGAACCACTATTACGTGTTCGCGCGGGGTAGCAAATTACATTTGATGCCAATTCAACCTATGCCACTCCTGAAACACGCACGTTCATAATGGGCAAATAAGCTCGAAGCAGATGTTGGTACTTGACACATGAATAGGCAGCTTAGGCTCACATGTACTCCAGTGCAGCGAAGTAGACAAATGGGATGTAATGGGATAACTTGGTAGCTGTACGGTGTATGCTGTATCTGGGGCACTATGTTTCGAGCTCGCCTCTCCCTGACCAGAATTGTCAATTGTACTTTTGTCTCTTAGAGTATCTTATTATTTTAAACCTGTCTATTTCATCCTTCGTACGCCATAACCACTTCACACAAAAGAACACTGAGAAAATGGTGCTATAAAAACGGTTTGTTGGTAACCTACTTACAACAAATATTGTAGAATTGAAAATTTCGTTACTAATTATTCCCGCTGGTCTTGATTATTTTTGTGTCCTTTTCGGTAAAAATTGAACTTTTGAAAAGTAAAAAATAAAAAATTATGAAAATACAAAAATAGTAAAATAAAAAACTTTTTAACAAAAAAACGGACCGACCTCAAAACTGATGATGGCATCCCACTAAAAAGGAAAAAATAATAACGACAACTTATTCAGTTAGGTTGGTAGGTAGGTACGCAGTGAAGTCGCCGCCGTGCCCATCTGCAGAGACAAACATACGCAAGTAGATTCCACTTCCATCTGGTTAGTATTACAACATGGGTCGATAGTGCAATACAAAACATGAATGAGAGTGGGTACCTATCATTGAGGTAATGCATGTGTTCCAAAACGATTAGGTAGTACGTCACTGCTGTCGTATGAAGGAGGATGAGAGAGTGACAATAAGTGTGAATCCCCGTACGAAATGTTGGGATTCGAACAAACCATCTCTTGATTAGATAGTATCTAATAGTTATTTATCTAATTATACATGATCAATCTTTGATTACATAATATCTAATTAATCTTATATTCCATGTATGGCATATTGAATGTAGAATTGTCTAGATCATGATGTGGGTTTGTGATATGAGTTCATACTCAAATGAACCAGTTAGTGTTACAACATGCGTCGATAGTGCAATACAAAACAGGATTAAGGGTAGGTAAGTAAGTAAACAACCTTCTCATGTTCAATTTTTATCCAACTGCCATTTTTGGTGACGCAGACGTCTTCAGCTGTTATCAAAGGGAATATTCTTACTGAGATTCACACTTATTGTCACTCTCTCATCCTCCTTCATACGACAGCAGTGACGTACTACCTAATCGTTTTGGAACACATGCATTACCTCAATGATAGGTACCCACTCTCATTCATGTTTTGTATTGCACTATCGACCCATGTTGTAATACTAACCAGATGGAAGTGGAATCTACTTGTGTATGTTTGTTTCTGCAGATGGGCACGGCGGCGACTTCACTGCGTACCTACCTACCAACCTAACTGAATAAGTTGTCGTTATTATTTTTTCCTTTTTAGTGGGATGCCATCATCAGTTTTGAGGTCGGTCCGTTTTTTTGTTAAAAAGTTTTTTATTTTACTATTTTTGTATTTTCATAATTTTTTATTTTTTACTTTATAGTGGTGTTTTAAATTTATTTTTATAATTTAATTTTTTGAATCATTTGATTTAATCTTTAACTTATTAATTTTTCGACTTTAATTATTTTAATTTTACATAACTTACCTACTACCAAGTAGGTACTTTTGTTTAAGTTTTTAAATCATTCGTTTTGATCTTTATATTATTAATTTTTTCGACTTTTATTATATAATTTTTTTTTTAATTTTACATAATTTACCTTCTACCAAGTTCGTTTGTTTAAAGTCGGTATTCTTTGAGTTACCGACCGTTAACCTTTTTTCGACATTTTTCGCTATTTTTCTTTTTTAAATCTTTTACTTGTATTTTTTAATCACTAATGGTTTTTTTAATGTGGAATTAATTATTACTTTTTGAGGTTTTTTTTATGAAGGTAGTAGGTAACATTATTGTTCAATTTTTACATTTTATTTTAGTACCTATACCTACAGTATTATTGTTTAAAGTAGTTATTAGTGAGTCCAAAAAATTGTTAAACATATTGTTTAGTAATGCATGCATTCCAGGGGACGTCCCATTGGATAAGCATTAAGTCAATTAGAACCTGTTGGTGAGCGAAAAAACACGCATTATTATTTCCCTTCCTCCTGCACCAAACTGTTCCACTCAACGTAAGTAAAATGGGGGCGATGATGTCCGTAGAGGAGTATCTACACTCAAATCCGCACAATCCCAGAAAATACCATCGAAATCAGATGGAAAATGTAGAAAGTACAGCTCTTACAGGGAATTCACGTTTGCGCATGCGCAGTGGCTATTATCAGTTCCTTGGCAATGCTTTTCATCGGGACCATCTATATGCCAATTTGCATGATCTATGAGAATTTTATTGAAATCGGATGGAAAATGTGGAAATGATGGCTGCTACAAGGAAATTATCGTTTGCACATGCGCAGCGGCTATCAGTCCGGGGGCGATGATTTTCACAGGGGTCCATCTACACGCCAACTCGTACAATCTCTGAAAATTTCATCGGAATCGGACTTGAACTTCATATTTTAGCCCGCTGCAACATGTTTTGGATGATGAGAAGGCTATGTGCTAGACCCACTTGGTAGTCTACCGAAATTTGATGGTTATCGGAAACCCCCTCATAAAGCATCTCATATTTTGTGAAGCTTAGAATCGGACCTTAAATTTGAATGTACCTACACAAACATGTACAAAAATGTACAATGAGTCGGGAAACTCGTCTTTCAATGAAATGTTAAAGTTATTTTCAAAATTGAGTTCAATATCATTTTTTGAAATTAAAATTTTGCTTCATAATCAAGTTTATCTTGAAGAAATGAGCGTTTCACTCTTAATGGGGAGGATGGTCCCCAATGAATGAGAGGGTGGTCCCCCTTGAATTTGTTGAGGGGCGGCAGGCGTCCGAGAATATGCCGGAGGTGACGGGCGGGCGGGACGAGCGGGTGGGTGTCGGTGGGCGGGGGGGGGGGACGAGCGGGCGGGTGGCTTCGACGAGTCGGCCGGGGGGAGAGGATGCGGAACAATCTTCCGAAAAAACACGTTTTTTGAACTATTTTCACAAAATTTCGATACTTTTAACAAAGCAAAATGAAATCTGATTAAAACGGGACCACTATGGATACTTGTAGAACACTTTTCGAAAAGAATCAGGCAGATTGGTGGCCGAATAAGAAACTGCTAGTGGTACAAACATACAGAAAAAAAAAAAAAAAAAAAAAAATCGTCGTCCCATGACACACCGAACTGTATACCTCCTTCCTTCGGCGCGGCTTCGCCGCGCATGAAGTCGGTCAAAAAGTGTTTTGAATTTCCAAGTACATTTCACGTTTTGAATCCTTATCCCTCTTTGGACTAAAAATTTGTTCTCCAACAAATTTCCTAATTTTTGTTGGAAATGATAATTTATGAGCGGATTGAGGCCACATTGATGTCCGAAAACAATTGTTGTCTATATTTGAGCTGTGAGAGCTCAATACAAATGTGTACCGAATTTGGCACACTGGGATGGCTAGTAATTTTCCCGTAAAGGAAATTATGTTATAAAATGAAACATTGGTATTGGGTTGATACTTTATTATTTAATAATAAGTACAGATAAGGTATTACGGATGACTATAGAGAAAAAAAAAAGTCTGCCAAGTGGGTGTGGCACATAGCTTCCTCGTACCCATGACCCGATTATATAGATGATCCGATGCATAGTAGTTGATCTCAAAGCACCAATCTCTGAGTACCTTTCACTACCCTCATAGGGGACCATCTACACGCTAATCTGGACAATCCTAGAAAATTTCATCGAATTCGGATGAAAAATGTAAATGTTATGGCTGTCCCAAGGATTTTACGTATGCGCATGCGCAGTGGCTACTATCAGTCCGAAGGTGATGATTTTCATAGGGGACTATCTAAATACTAATTTGTAACATCCCTGAAAATTTCATTGAAATCGGTTGGAAAATGTAGAAGTTATGGCCGTTACAAGGAATTCACGTTTGCGCATGCGCAGCAGCTACTATCAGTCCGGGGGTGATGATCTTCATTGGAGACCATCTACAACCTAATCCGCATAATCCCTTAGAATTTCGTCGAAATCTGGTAGGAAATGTGGAAGTTATGGCCGTTACAAGGAAATTCACGTTTGCGCATGCGCAGTGGCTACTATCAGTTCGAAGGTAATGATTTTCATAGGGGACCATTTAAATACTAATTAGTAACATTCCTGAAAATTTCATCGAAATCGGATGGAGAATGTAGAAGTTATGGCCGTTACAAGGAATTCACGTTTGCGCATGCGCAGTCGCTTCTATCAGTCCGAGGATGATGATTTTCAAAGGGGACTGTCTACACACCAAAACGCACAATCCCTGAAAATTTCATCGAAATCGGACAATAACTTCGTATAGTTATGCGCGTAACAAGGAATTCATGACAGACGGACAGACACACAGACACGGAACCAAAATTGTTCAGAAAGGTCTAAAACGCAAAACGCGAGTGAAAATTTTGATCTTGGAGAACTTTTTTTTTCGTCCTTGAAAAGTGAAAACAAAGCTTCCGCTACCTTGGTAGACTCGGAAGCAAAACGCTAGAAGAAGTTTTATTTTCGATTACTTAAACTTTTCATTAATTACTGAAACAAGTTTTGTTCAGAGTAGCAATATTGGGAAAATAACAATTATATCCTCATAACTTGGTAAAATTATTTTTTTTAGTACCTAACTGTAAAATAACATTTAGAACTGTAAAATCACATCAACTTGAACAAATACTGGGTTACTAAAAATGTGCATATGTTAGACTCATATAGTCACAATTCATTCATTCGCGACGTAAAATCACAAATTGAGGAACTATTAGGGGGAAGGGGTCTCAGTCGGTCGCTGTTCTTTCCTCGTTCCGGTTTTGTATAATCTCTAACAAACCGGCGCTCAAATGTTCAAAGGTTAAGTTCAGAGGTTAAATTTTTGTTTTTCTTGGTCGATTCCAAAGGGTCATTTTTGAAAATAACGAACCAAAACGCTGCAAATTATTACCCAATGGTTTATTATTTTTCTATGTAGATCACTCGTCTGCAAAGCCACCAACCATCCAACATGAAGAAAAACATCGATCGCATTTCGGTCAGCTATATTATGAACGGATATTAGGCCTCTTTTACAATTCACACTCGTGTTTCTGATTTATCGTACGACCAATCCTTAAATTCTCGTAGGTAGCGAACTGTTTGTCCTACAGGTTTGTCCTACTCCGCGTGGTCTCAAAAAATGCTAAAAATTCTATACTATCTAAAATTGATGGAAAAACAATACCTTTAAGGCCCGATCACACAGGACGCGTTATAACGCGGCGCTCAGGGAACGCGCGTTCTCCGCGACGTTTGGCGATATAGCTACGTCACACACATCGCGTTATATCGCGCGTCATTTCGGCCTAGAACCCAGCATTGTGATAGTGTACTCCATAGTGTTCTCCTCTTTCTGTATCTTCTGACTTTCACATAAAGCTATGATAACTTCTAGTGATTCTGATGAGGAAGAAGCTCTTCTTTTATTAGTTTTATTAGACGGCATTGGGTGCACCCAATCAATAAAAAGAGACAAGATTTTGGGGAATACCACCGCCTATGTCGGGAGCTACGATCACATGAGGATCGTTTTATGAACGTTATTTGAACTTCTTGAATGAGAACTTCTGTATCCTCACTCATCTTGAAATAAACTCCTTGAACAACGAGGATAACGCCCTCAGCGCGCGTTACTTTTGTAAATTTTTACAACTCGAACGCGTGACGTCGCGTTAGTGAAAGTATCGCGGCGTCTTAACGCCGCGTGTGTGGCGGGGATGATGCTATATTGCATCATACAACTGTAACGCCGTAACGCGACGTTACTCGAACGCCTAACGTCGCGTTATAACGCGTCCTGTGTGATCGGGCCTTTATATCTAACTTGTTTGAGTTAGGGCGTTTTCAAAATTTCAAAAGTCATTTTTCAACCCTTAGAAGTGACCTAAATTAACCAAAATCTTCGGGGCACAACTAGACCCCAAATGGAGCCTGCTTACCAAATTTCATAAAAATCGGTGAATGCTAAGTGGGGAAAGTGCCGCGTACGGCGGACGGACGGCCAAATTTTTAATAGATTTTTGGATTCTACGTACCTTGAAACGTAAACCAACAAATTTTGAGAGGCTATTAACAAAAAAATTGTCTGGGTCGATTCCAAAAGTTCATTATTGAAAATAACAAACCAAAAAGACGGCCGACTGAAGTGACTCGGGAGTGGTCTTACAAAGAGCAAGAACGCATTTGGTACACTAGGTTCGTTCAACCAGATATCGACCTGGACGGTCCTCTGTGTGTTATATTGTAATCGGGTTATCACTAACACTGTACATACGCCAACATTAAATCCTCGTCTCATATGAATTACATTTTTCTGGTTGATGTAATGAGGGATCTAGCACCCCCCCCCCCCCCCTATCCCCCCTATCCTCCCCTATCCCCCCCCCTAGGGGGATAGTTCCTACGAATTTCATCGTCTTCCGATCATCAGTGGATCCTGCCCATGCACGAACGTAAAATCCTTGCTGTGCGCATTTCAGATCCTCCGCCATTTAGTATCCATTGTGCATATGCTCTGTACAATCATGTTACGGATCCAATTTAGCAATTCCTCGTGAATTTATTGTGTCAACAGCGTGTTGTTCACGATGTGTTGTTGTTTTTAAGGGGAGACAGTACCAAACAATTGGAAAAACAAACCAATTTTTCGATTTTTGTATCGTTTAAATCTCCACTCAATTCTGAAGATTTTGGTATATTGCATTCAAATATTGCATCAATGGAAACAGTCGTAAATTACGTCCAAACTGCGCAACCTCCGGCGTCTCACTCAGGATGAGCGCTAGTTGGTCAGTCTGCACCAAGACGCTCGCTCTCTACAACTATGACACCTATCTGTGTGTAATCTAATGAATCTCTGCTTCCTTACTAGCAATTAGACCACCATGCTGGATGGCACTGCGGTGTACATGCACAAGATAATCTGAAATTTTACTTGTTACCATGCAACTCAAGTTAGTCGCACCTTGTTACTACTAGGTAGTACCTATATCTTGAAAAATGAAACAAAGTCGTGCTCGAAATTTTTACTGATCGTTATTTATAATTTTTTGTGTACTGGCATGCAGCAGAAAGAATAAAAAACATAATTATTTCACATCACGTAAAAAATCGGAATACGAGTAGAAAGACGGAAGACAGAACAGATCTACAGAGAACACAAGCTACAGAAAACTGAATCTATGTTTTGACGTCGATATAAATAGCCGGGAAACTACAAAGTAGAAATTATAGCAACCGAACTACAATGTAGAAATTATAGAAACGGAAACCCAAAGATATTTGACGATTGTCAACGTGAAAAATCGTATCCTGACGCAAATACCCGTTTTTCTCTAGACAACGTTTTTCGACATGTAGGTACTTTTCTCCGAAAATAAAAGAGCTACCGAAGTTCCGTTTTTTCCCGTTGTTTGGGACATCAAGATCTATCCGTGGAGCCAATAATATGGGTGTTTTGTTTGAGGTGTTTCTTAAATTAATCATTAATTCGACGGAACGCACGGACAAGACTTTTATTCAAGAGTGCACAGACGAGAGAGAGAGAGAGGGAGCCACTTGATCACCCACGGCATCAGTGGAAAAAGACAACGCCTTATATAATATAATAATGCCTTATAAATATAATATAGTACGAACGTATATTAATTATTATTGCTCTGTATCCGATTTGTTTTTATCGATATTTTGGGTTCCAGCGTAGATAAGTAAAGAGTGACTGATCAGAATTTAAAAATTGAGGAAGATCGGTCCATTAGGGGCTAAGAAAAATCTGTCGAAAATACCCTAAATTACTACCAAGTACTGACTCCCCTTAAACATGTTTTTGAACCTTTTCGGTTAGTGAATGGGTAATTTATGGTCCTCCACCTTTCTATGGTACTCGTATTTATATTCCCCTTGATCAGTATAGCTACAGACCTACGTGTTGTACGCTAATACGCTGCGCACAAGAGTGTCCTATACATTTAACGGGTGGTCGCTTCTCCGTATCGTAAATCACAATTAGGTTAGGTACCCTCTAGAACCTGGTGTTACAAACGCGATCCTCTTCACAACCTCGTATATAATACAGTGCACTCACTCACCAAGTTTACTCGTCGTCGAGTGCATTGGAGAGTCGATGCTTCACGTGATCGATGTCCGAGTGGGATGTGGTGGTCCACTATTCATGACCGTCATAACGACAAGTTTCGTGTCCCTACGATAGATCAAAGCACTTCCAGAGCAGCGAACCATCAGGATCAGATAGGTATCCTCGCCGAGTATCAACTTGTACCTTCACACATTGTGAGCTGTACCTACTAACTCTCTCCCACAAATTCCCGTAATCCCGCTCACATCATTCCTGTGGCAGCTTTCATACTACAAGTCGAAACTCTTCAAGACATGTTGTTTGGTCCTCGTAACTGTGTGGAGACGATTATCAACAGTGAGTTCAGACTACAGTTGGATTATCAACAGTTTCCATCATCATAGAACAAATCTGTTCATTCAAACTACTCCTAGCCTTGGATTGCATTTGGTTATCATTTTTCTCAAGCATGAGTACCACAACATCAAGATAGAAATATCTTGAATCAAAATAGAAAGTATCTGTCAACACCTCAAACGCCATTAATTTACACGTAGATTATACAACGTTCGTGAATTATCAAGTTTTGAAACTAAGTCTACTCTCGAAGATAAATCTTTCATCTTTCATCAACTAATATTTTTCAGAGTGATTTCTTCTAAAATATGATATATATCGAGAATTTTACTGAATGTGAGATTTCCCTTTCTGAGGGAAACTGGTCCGAAAATTCGTGTATGCATATTCATTAATGAAAAAAGTCGCAGTGTGAAAAGCAATAACAATAGACCATTAGTGGCATTCACCAATTTGAAAATAAGAACAAATTATAAGTATCAATTGGTCAAGCGTTCCTGGTCAGTTTTTGCCGAAACTACCGGCGCTCAAACATTAAAGGTTGTACTTAAATTTGAAATTTACCAGGATTTTCGAAATTCATTGATGCAGCAGTCTAGGGAATTGAATAACTAAAATATTGCTGCTAGAATCACCAGAATCGAACAATAATTGCCAAAGAAAAGTGGGAAAAACTGTTTTTTTTTCAGTTTTCCCAATTTTCGCCGGCGGATTTCAGCGGCAATATTTCAGTTTTTCAATTCTCAAGACTGTTGCACTAATGAATTTCGAAAATCGTTGAAAACTTCAAATTTAGGTACAATTTTTAATGTTTGAGCGCCGGTAATTTCGGTAAATACTCACCCGAAACGCTCGACAAGCTAAGACCCCCTCAAGGCACGTTCCATTGGTAACCTAAAGTTACTCTTGGATAACTTACTTAGTAACAGATCAATTCGTTGTTTGTCCATTCATTATATTTTAAGTCTTTTTCGAAATATCTGAACATTTTGCAGCCGAACAAGCAAAATAAAGATTCGACGAACCGTCAAAATTCGATGGTTCATTCGACAAGGTATGTACTCGTAGATTCCAAAAATCGGATACAAAAATTTCCGTCCGTTCGCCGTTATCTGCTCCCATGTACCGATTTCATGAAAATTGGTGTATGGGCTCTTTTTGAGAACTAGAGCCCCGAAGATTTTGGTTTTTTTTAGTGACTTTTAAGGGATGAAAAGTGTGCGTTTACATTTTTAAAACACCCTCGGTTCGAAACATAAGATATGAAGGCACCGTTTTCCAACTACATGTTAGAGAATTTTATAATTTTTGAGAATCGTATGAGGCCACCCATGGTTCACTTTCTATAGGGGTAATTAATAAAACAAGTCGAATTAAATTATTTAATGTTCATTTATTTGTGTTTAGGACGCTTGACAATCATTGTGATCAGATCACGGGTAGCCTCTGCGAATGTGCCAACTTTAAATTTTTAATAAGCTTAACATTTGGAGTGTTGAAAACTCTCTCCTTATCTCTACACTGCTGAGATTAACTGGCTTGATGACCGCTCGAGGGCGGTATCGCTGGTCCTGATGATTTTTCGGGTTCGGTCGTTGGTGATCCCCGCTACCCTTAAGCGGGTGAGACTGTGTGTACTCATGAGTGAAATCATCAGAACCAATTCTGATCTTCTCTTAGGAAGACAGCTGTTGACGTCTGCGACGCCAGAAATAGTAGTTGGACGAAAATTCAACCAGAGATGATTATTTACTTTTTACTTTTTTTGTACCTAGCTCAATCTTGCAGAAGTTGACAATTTATTCAAATATCATGTTTTTCACGAAATTATAATCCATGTTCTAAGAATTTGATTTTCAGGGGATCCGAATCTGAAATGGGACTGGGCTTATTTAATGGTGAACGGGTGAGGGGGGAGGGGGTTATTCAACGACTGTAATGACCTAAGGAGGAAACTTGTTTTTGCAGATGGGTGATCCATACAGAAAAATAATAAAGCGTAGTGTCGTAATTTGCACCGTTTAATCTATGGAAAAATCAAAGGAAATTGAAGTATATCGCTAACGGCTGATATTCACAAGCCAAAAGTTGGTAGAAGAATCAATGTATTTCTATGAAACTATTCTCAGTATGATTGCATAACTACTTGATAACAATAACTATAATACATGATGCAACAACTCCTCCCTCTTTAGGATCCCAGAGCCTTTTTCACATGATCTAAGTGAACACGAAGTTCCACACCATCGAAGATGACCACGTAGGATAACGGTCCCGTCATTTGCTTCACAATCGCTTCTGTAAATATTTTGTTGTCTTTTTAGGACGTCCCACAGTAAGACTTGGGCGTCCTTATGCGATCGATTTGGGGTGAAGTTGGACAACACTCAACAGAAAAAAAAATAACCACACAGTAATCCGTTTTAGACCATTCTGAATCCAAATCCACGAAAAAAACCATAGGTGTATGTCTGTGTGTGTGTGTGTGTGTGTGTGTGTGTGTATGTGTGTATGTGTGTATGTGTGTGTAACAAAATCTTGTGTACTCTGTCCAGGCCTTACTTCTCAACCGATTTTCCTGGTTCTTTTTTTGTTCGACGCGGAAAACTATCTAGTTGTGCACTACGTCGCCGCAATTTCGAATTTTGCCCTTTAAGGAGGGGAAAAGGGGGGGTTAATGCTCAAAAAACGTGTGTTTTTGGGCATAATCTTGTGTACTCTGCCCAGGCCTTAGTTCTCAACCGATTTTCGTGGTTCTTTTTTTCTTCGACGCGGAAAACTATCTAGTTGTGCACTACGTCGCCGGAATTTCGAATTTCGCCTTTTAAGGGGGGGAAAGGGGGGGTTAATGCTTAAAAAACGTGCGTTTGCGGGCATAATCTTATAAACTCTGCCCAGGCCTCAATTTCCAACCGATTTGTGTGTTTCTTTTTTTGTTTGACTAAAATAACTTCCGAGTTGTACATGATTTCACCAGAGTACCAAAATTTGCAAGAGGAGGGGATGGGTGGGGGGATAATATTCACAAAATATCCAATTTTTCAATATTTCGGTTCCTTTACTGCTTACTAATTGTATCCAAGCTTTGAAATTGAGGAAAAATTCTCATTATACCTTAGGATTTGCATGAATTACTTTCTGTACCACCATGGAAATAAAAGTGGTGCCACCATGGTGCCAGGGCACCATAAACCTCATATTTCTTGGGTTTTTTGGTGTTTCACCTTGAATACGGATGTGACATTCGACGGACTGCCTATTAAACCTAATAGATGAAAGTTCAATGTTACGACGTATTTCCGCTTTGGTGCCAGACTGGCACCATTGGCGGTGGGGGGGGGGGGGGGGGGGGAACTCGAATTCGCATGTTGGGTGTCGTAGATCATGGATTTTAAAATGGTCTTTAAATTCGAGGCTCCCATGCCGCTAGAAGTGTTATGGTTTATAATGGGGGGGGGGGGGGGGTCAGTATTTCTTGCCTAAAGTAATAAATAAATTACATCGAGAGAAACAGTCTTATCGCTTAACAACTGGTTAAACTGATCCAATACTTATCCAATGGGACGTCCCCTGGAATGCATGCATTACTAAACAATATGTTTTTAACCCAAACTGTCTTCCCCTTACGAAATTCCTTCAGCAAAGCACGGTCGTGTTGAAGTTTTTGCTTGATTTTCAGTTCGTCCTGTCTTCCAGCCAAATCTGGCTGTAATAGACTAATTCGTTTCGCAGATGGCGCCCCAACAAACAACTCTGCCGGCGTTCTTGCAGTTGTTTTGTGACTAGTTATTCTATATGTTTTCATGTAGAATTCATTCATTACTACAATCAATTCGTTGTATGGTTTTCCCGTCACCATAGCTGGTCTGAAGTAATCGATCAACATTTTGAAAGCTTGCTCGCCTCCTTTCGTGAGCAACAAATCCCGCCGATCAGCTTCCTCCGTATATCTGGCCAATTTCAACTCCAATTCGAAATAGGGCAAATAATATTCCCAACTTAGATTCTCTGGGATGAACGGTCTAATATCCACTTTGATCCTGTTAAGACTACGAGTAGATCTTACATCCGGAAGGTCGTCCCCTCCTGATCCAACGTCGTCCACTTCTTGCCTAGAGCGTCTGCCTCGTCTTCTCGTGGCCATACCTAACTAATTTTCCTTGTTCGCCAGTGAAGTACATCGCTAACGGCTTATATTAACAAACCAAGATTTGGTGAAAGAATCAATGTACTTCTATCAAACTATTCTCAATATGATTGCATAACTACTTGATAACAATAACTGTAACTCATGATACAACAGAAATCACCGGAGGTTGTTTCAATAATTAGTTTGCAATCTAAGACAGGTGTTAACTGTTTCACACGTGGCACCCAGGTGTAACTCAGCGGCCACAGGAAATTATCCGTTCCCCGAGTAGAGGCTGTTTGATGTGTGCAAGAGCGCGTTTCCGTATTTCCTTCGGGTTTCATTGCAATCCACAGTGAACTCGAAATGAGATCAATGGCGACGCCTCAGGGCGCCGTTCCTTGGAGAGGTCCCGATAGTGACGAGGATCAAACGTAGCAGAATCCGATGATCAACCTGCTAGAACATCCGCGCCTCACAGGAAATGACCGTCGGGCAACAATCAGTCAGGCCACAACCCAAACTCGACCGCGAAGACGCCAGAGGCGATTGTAACATCAAAAAGGGCTTAATATTCTAACATCAAAGTAAGGGCGAATTTTGAGGAAAATCAACCCTAAACTTCCGTAATATTCAATTTTTAGATAGTCTTCACCACGTAACTTTCCTCAGTTTCTCACGTAAATGTGAAATTTATCACAAATTCCAAGTTTGCGCCAAAATGTTCACCATAACAAACAAATGACGAGTTCGTTAGCCAAGACTTTGCTTATCTCCGAAGAGTCAAAAACCTCTGTTTATAGTTTTTTTGTAGACAATGTCGTCGTAATCGACATCATAGTATATTCGGAATAAACACTAAATTTCTGATTCAATTTCCCAAGATGCATTTTCAGAAATTAAAAACTATCCAAAAAGTTTGTGTGTGTATGCATTTACGGATAATTGGGGGAAAATCATCAATAAATTCATGTAGTGTGTGTACTTAGTTTTTAAATCAAAAAATGGAAACTTTGAATATTCCTCAGTCAATCGTAAATCATAAATGGGATTTAATCAGATTCTATGTGAAATTTATTGCAGACAAAATAGAAAAACATTTTCTATTTATTTAATAAATCGTCCATATTTCACCTCAAACTGTGAATAATATGGGATAACTCTTATTCCATTCTCCAGTATTTCCTCTTCTTCCAGTTGGTTGTCAGGATCATAAATCACTCGCGTATAAAGAAACAACTGTATTCTACAATAACTTGGTTCAAAACGGATTATAAATCGATTACATAGCTCTATACCGCCGAAACTCCCCTTGCGGTCAGTTCACTGGCTCGTCCTGAACCCGACTGACGATTGAAGAAGTATCTGGGGAGAACCCACGGCCCTCACACTCTTGTTCCAGGGTGCTTGGCATGACGATCCTACTCGGGATAGGTCTAGACTATCTGTGGGGCGACTACATATATACTATATGTAGTAGTATAGATATATACTATATGTAGTATATTTCTATGGGGGCGTCTTTCCTGTTCTAGAAGATCCGTTGAAGGAGGAAACCGACCGTTATACTCGACTAAGTTGAAATAGCGACTTTGCAATAGCGGTCAAAGAGGGGGAAATTACTGATCATAGACAAATAATTTCGCCAAAACTTCACGATAAAGTTGCGGTAACGCACAAGGAGTTTCGTGGGACACGAGAGGACGAGCATAAGTGAAAGAGGGCTAGGCTACTCAGATGGGGGAGGGTGTGATTCGACCGATAGCGTCGCCAGATAGTAGCACCTTATGGGTATCTACTGCTGTGGCTCAAACATATCTATCATCTTGAAAGGATGAATCAGAGACTAACGCGAAATGATGAAACGTTTAGCATGACAGTATGTATTATGTATATGAGGCTTTCTTCAGTCATGTGTCCGATCCGATCGAGCTACTTGCGTATCGTGTCAACAGCGCATCGTGCGTATCGTGTTTACGCTGTTTTCTTAGATTTTTCCACATTTTCCCAAACCCTTTGCGACCCCAGAAAAAGCGAAGGACTGCTGATACACGAGATTAGTAGAAATTAACGGTGGAGGCTGATTGTAATTCATACGCGGAGCTTCAAAAAATAGGACGGTAAGACAACTCCACACATCGTAAGCAACATAATACCTATAGGATATTATCCTATTTGCTCCATTTCCATGTCATCAAAAATTGGTTTATATAAATAATATAAAAGATGAAACCAAAGGAACAGAACAGGTTATTTGCGAACACAATAAGGAATGTCACCGAATTCTATTTGCATTTTTTCTGAATATTTAATGGTGTTGGATAGATGAAAGAATTTTTGGGAGACATTAAAGATGTATAATTTCAAAAAATAACCGGGAAAACGGACTTCTTCAACGTGAAGAGGAAACGCTCGCTGATTGGCTGTTCGGATCGCCGTCCTCTCCCATTGTTGCCCGATGGAACAAGGTAATCGTGTTATCTAAGAAGAAAGTTATCAAACAAAAACAGGGGATACCTCATTTTCTCCATCCTGCTTTTTCTATTTTTTCTCTTCAGTTCTTCGATTTCGACCTTTACTGGTTTTGTGAAATGTTGCCTCCGAGGACTATACGAAGTGAGATTTCACGATCTCAGCACTTCAAGCGGCCGTACATGAAATATTGCTGGTTGAAGTCATCCTACCGTTTTTTTCAAACTTTCATATTTTCTACACTGTTTTGTTTATTAGTAAATTAGGAAGTTCGGGCTGAAAGTTTGCCTTAGGGGGTTTTTCGAGGTGCTGAATCCGATTTTGGGGTAAAAAAGGAAATTCCGACAAGGTGAAATTCCTCATTGTGAACTTCTCCTTAAATTGGATCTGGTGGAGTGTGCCACACACACTTGGCAGACGTAGTACGAACTGTGCGGGTTGGCTGTAGATGGCCCCCTATGATAGACCGGGAGCCAAGGCCGGAAATAGTAACTTAGGTACGAATTGAAAGCTGCAAACCAATTATTATTACAATTAATGTCTTCCAATGTGACTAAAAACTGGATATCTGGCAGTCTAAAGCCCTGTTTTTTCAAAAATGGTGGCCTTTTGAAATTGTCAAATTCAGAGAAATTATGACACGTAGTTGACGACTCATTAAATTGAACTTCTTGGAGCCATGTGCCACACCCTCTCGAGTCTTTAAAAATCAGATCCCAATTTATTTTATCGGGCGAAACAATTATTATTTGCTCGTGGGTGGTAAATTTTTCTTTCTTACCTTCATTGGAGAAACCTTCCGTAAATGAAAAGCTGTTTATTCGCGTTCACTAATTTTTACACAGCCTGCTTGAGTATTCGGACACGTACATTTTTCCACGTCTCGGACATCTGAAAGCGAATATATCAGCTTGTAGGAAGGTAACTACTATCTACGGCAGACTTTACTACTCAATACCTTCTAGAATGATCGTCAAATTAGTTCCTTTCACATGGAAACTAGAGATATTGAACAGAAATTACAGATTCATCTTTGATCATGAAATAATTAGATTCGATACCCAACCCTTACATAACACAAGATCTGACAATTTCATGGAAATCAGTTTCAGGGCTCATTAACTTAGTGAACCTCCCAGCTCTTCCTGTGAAGTGGATCGATTATTGAACTTATCGACATTATTTCCCCCTCGGATTTTCGGTTTCTCAAAGCAAATGACATCTCATTTCTCAGATCCCCCTATCATTCATATACGATTTCAAGGAGATAAAGGATTTCAGCTAAACCGAAGCTTTTCAAATTATTTTCTATGATAACCTACGATCTACCTACTTTATAATTACACTTAAAAAAATACAATTAGTTCATGCTTAGGTGAAGTTTTGGAGGGACAACACGATAATGATTAACTATGAATTATGAAAAAACAAAAACAAGTGGGTGTGGCACATAGCTTCCTCGTATCCATAACCCGTTTATATAGATGATCTGATTCATAGTAGTTAATCTCAAAACACCAATCTCTAAGTACCTTTCACTACTCTCATAGGGGACCATCTACACGCTAATCTGGACAGTCCTAGAAAATTCCATCAAAATTCGGATGAAAAATGTAAATGTTATGGCTGTTACAAGGATTTTACGTATGCGCATGCGCAGAGGCTACTGTAAATTTTAAGGCCTTGATTTTCATTGGGGACCATCTACAACCTAATCCGCGTAATCCATAAAAATGTCATCGAAATCGGGTTAAGTTATGGCTGTTACAAGGAATTCACGTTTGCGCATGCGCAGCGGCTACTATCAGTCCGGGGGTGATGATCTTCATAGGGGACCATTTAAACAGTATTCTGTAACATCCCTGAAAATTTCATCGAAATTGGGTAGAAAATGTGGAAATTATGGCCGTTACAAGGAAATTCACGTTTGCGCATGCGCAGCGGCTACTATCAGTCCGGGGGTGATGATCTTCATAGGGGACCATTTAAACAGTATTCTGTAACATCCCTGAAAATTTCATCGAAATTGGGTAGGAAATGTGGAAATTATGGCCGTTACAAGGAAATTCACGTTTGCGCATGCGCAGCGGCTACTATCAGTCCGGGGGTGATGATCTTCATAGGGGACCATTTAAACAGTATTCTGTAACATCCCTGAAAATTTCATCGAAATTGGGTAGGAAATGTGGAAATTATGGCCGTTACAAGGAAATTCACGTTTGCGCATGCGCAGCGGCTACTATCAGTCCGGGGGTGATGATCTTCATAGGGGACCATTTAAACAGTATTCTGTAACATCCCTGAAAATTGCATCGAAATCGGGTAAAAACTGTGGAAATTATGGCCGTTACAAGGAATATCACGTTTGCGTATGCGCAGTCGCTTCTATCAGTCCGAAGGTGATGATTTTTATAGGGGACCGTCTACACACCAACCCGCACAATCCCTGAGAATTTCATAGAAATTGGACTATAACTTCGTATAGTTATGCGCGTTACAAGGAATTCATGACAGACTGACAGACAGACAGACACACAGACACGGAACCAAAATTGTTCAGAAAGGTCTAAAACGCAAAACGCGAGTGAAAATTTTGATTTTGGAGAACTTTTTTTTTCGTCCTTGAAAAGTGAAAACAAAGCTTCCGCTACCTTGGTAGACTCGGAAGCAACAAGGAGAACTGGGAACGATTTCCAGGAAAGTCCTTCATGTCAGGTGGACAGTAGAAGCTCACATAGAATAATTTACATGGACATATTCCTGTTTCCAGGAAACGGTAGAACTTTCTTCAGTAACACGGGTTTGAAAGATGGACATGAACTGATTTCTCCAGAGTATGAAAAATAATACTGCAAAAATAAATATACCTTGGGTAACCTCCGGTTTAGGTGAGAACAGACTAGACCCGTCCTTATCAACTTCTCCTTTGTCCGCACACGAATTCGTTGCTTCCACTATTCGTTTACACGCTTGTCGTCTAAAATTGGAAAACCTGAGACAGAACAGGAAAAGAGACCGCAAAAACCACGCAAACTAAAATCTATAGCACATGGGGTGGTCAAAAAGGGTAGAACTAGTCGGCAGGCAGGTGGGGGACAACTACGAACAGCTGATAGAGATAGCCTCCCAGTAGCGCCTTCGTATCTCTTCTATGTGTAATAAAGACATAATTATTTGATAACCTACCACGTCTGTAACTTTCTATTTTTACCTTTTTATCCCAGTTATATTTTCCATTTATTTGTTCTATAGGTAGGTTGTTCTAGGTACCTCAGTAATTGACGGTATGTTGTTCCTCGAAAACTTCTTTGTGTTCCGTGGGTTTAAGTGGCGAACAAGGGGTTGTGATAGTAGTTTTATTGCGAGGTGCGGTGTTCGTATTAGTTATTTTCTTTTTTGATTTCACCAAAATGTGTATTATTGATAAGCGTTGAAGGGATAAAGGATCAAGTGAAGCCAACAATGTATCAAAACGGGTCTTCAGTAGGAGCGGCCGGGAATGAAGTGATTAATGAAGAGATGATGTCCTGATAGTACTTATCTTCGTAGTATAGGTATGAACCTTATTTTAAAGATGAATGGCCTGTAGTTAGATAATAAAATACAGGTACCTAGTAATTGTGGTTATAATAATTATAACCACAATTACCAAAATTACTCAAATTTGGGGGACTCAAATTTACCAAAATTATTTTGGTAAATTTGAGTCCCCCAAATTAAAATCATTCGCTCGTAGGTATTTTACGTTTTACAGCTTTCTTAACAATTTTGGTTCTGTTTCAGTCGGTAGACTGTACTCTTTATCACCAGCTCAGCTACACGAAATCACTGCCTCGGTTTGTTCACATCTTGAGGTCTTGTTTAGATCAGCCCATAGACAGCCCTCGATGATCATAGGTGAATTATATCAAGTAAATTATAGGAAAAGGGTGAAACGTAACAGTGGATGTCATGTTTCATGTTTCTAGGTAATTAGTTGGATATAGAAGACACGTCCATTTCAGTGGGGTGTCTTTCTATCCTCAGCAAGTACGAAATAAAAGCTGACATCCCCACTTGCCGTGATGTAAGATACTCTCTAGATATCGATGGCATCATATGATAACCTCGTATCTCAATTTTTGGCCAACATTTTTTTTTTTGGATTTTCTCAATGAAAACCTCGTATCTCACCCACCTGTAATTCAATTTTTAGCGGGAATTGCATTTTCTGCTCTCTAGCGCCCTAAATGATAACCTCGGTTTAGATCAAGAGGTCTGAGCGTCACTGATAACCTCGCATCTTATCGCAGAAAAAAGATAGGAGGTTATCATTGTTATTGTTTACTCAGACCAGTGTGTACTGCTCTGGCTTATTTTGGCGAATTTTCTTCTTCCATTGGGAAAGTACTTCTTTGAACTTGTATACTGGAGCTAATAAATAGTATTTGAATTGAAAAGAACTAAAACCAAGTCCCAGTAGCTCGGAAAAATGGGTTATGATGTGGTTTTACTAAAATGATAACCTCGTATCATGTGTACAGGGTGTATCACGCTCAAACCCCCATAAATCCCTATTTTTTAACTTTTTAACAAAGTTGTTGCAAAATAGTTGTAGAATAAACCCTCAAAGTTTTATTTCCGGGACGAAGGAAGCGAAATACAGCCCCATCAGTATTATTTCGGTATCAGGATTTAGTATTCTTGTGAATACTGATTTTAGTGAGGAGTATTCACCATTGCCACAGCGAATATCTGCGATCGTCGACGACACCTCTCCATCTCCTCTCTATTCAGAAAGACTTATTGTAAGAGCATCGAAATTTAAAGACCTCAAAGGAGTAATTCCTTAAGACGCTCTCCACTTTTATGATAGCCTCCCAAAAGCATAGTATTTTAGATAGCAAAACGCATGGTATTTTAAATTTGGGGGTTCGCTAAGTTTACACTCGTATTAGTTTATTATTTTCAAAAATGAACCATTGGAATCGAGCAAGAAAAAAATTTTAAACCCCCCCTCAAAATTTGATGTTTTATGTTTCAAGGTACGTAGAATTCGAAAAGCGAATAAGAAAATTTGAAAAATGTTGAAATTTGGTACATGGGCTCATTTTGGGGTCTAGTTGGCTTTTGCTTGATGTCAATCACTTCTAAGGGTGGAAAAATAAGTGATGGACTTTTCAATAGTGCCTTGTTCAAAAACTCTCGAAATAAAGGTATTGTTTTTTCACCAATTTAAAAAAGCATTGATTTTTTAAAATTTCTAAAAATTGAGCTACGTAGGACAAACCGTTTTTTCCCCACGAGAACTTAGGCGTTGAACTGACGATAAATAAGAAACACGAGTGTGAATCACCAGAGATCTAAACTCCGTTGAAATTTTAGCTGACTAAAATCCGATCGTTATTCGTTTCTTCGAGTTGTATTCAGTATTGCTTCCTTAGCAAGGAGTAATCAAATTTGTGTATTGAGCTCTCTATTTTTCCAATCGAGTGTGAAGCGTTTAGTTCTTTCTAATAAACTTGATTGTGAAGGTGTGAAGGCAGTATGGTGTGCTAGGTACTAATGGTTAGTAGGTAAAAAAAGTTGGTTGGTAAAAAAAAAACACTGCAAATTATTTCACAATGGTTTAATATTTTCCTGTATAGATCACTCTTCTGCAGAGATCACAGCTTTGCCATTGTCACTATTTATTTATTTTTTACCTACCAACCAAAAGTACCTAGCTACTAGGGCATTTTTGAAAATTTCAACCCCAACCACCAACCAAATGGAAATGAAGAGTTGAAATTTTCAAAAATGCCCTAGTAGCTAGGTACTTTTGGTTGGTAGGTAAAAAATAAATAAATAGTGACAATGGCAAAGCTGTGATCTCTGCAGAAGAGTGATCTATACAGGAAAATATTAATTCCATTGTGAAATAATTTGCAGTGTTTTTTGTGTTCCTAACATTTTAGACTGATTCATAATACTCGTCACTCAGAAGACTGGAATTCGCCCCCTCTAGGCACCATAATGTTCGTTTTTGTGTTAAAAAAAAATGTATTCCATAATATTCCTAGCACTGGAGAAGGGCGATTTCTTAGGAATTGACCAAAAGATTGCAGGTTTCCCCAAAGTGATATTTTCTGGAGAAATTGCTTTTGATAATTAGTACACAATCTTGGTAATTTTACTCAAAATTTTGTGTTGTATATAATTCTTCAAAGTCGTATTCAAGTCCTATTTTAAAATATTGCGGGTTTCTCAAAGTGATAATTTCTGGAGGAATTATTCTCAATTTCCTCGTCTTACTAAAGTCGTGATATTGTTTTTAATGTTTTATAACTTATTCTTTAAAGTCCTATTTGATAAGACGTTGTCTTATATCAAAGTATTGTTTCAGAATACCTGGTATTTACCTTAATTCTTCGTTACCTACCTTATGCTGGGATCCTACGATTTTCATAGCATTCAAGCGTGCTAAAAATCAATAAACTACGTTTATTGTTCTGTCAATTTTCCCATCTATCTGAGATTTTCTGATTCTTTCTTTTCTGCCTTCTCTTGCCCCATTGCCTATTCCACTAAAGTCACCAAAAAAGGAAAGTTAAGGGTTATTGAAGGTTTCCATCTTCAGTGCCACAGTGTGAGCCTAATTAGAAATTAGGGGGTAGGTATTTACTAATTTCATTCAGAGTTCTTTTCCCGACGATGGTCGAGCCTCTTAAGAATTATGTGAAAACCTCGTATATCCGGTTTCTCGTAAAATGATAACCTCGTAACTGATTGCTAAAACGTATTTCCAATGATTTTGATTTATTAGACAGTATTTCGAGTTACATGTACTAGAAATAATAAATTGACGACTTGGGGAAATTAAAATCACCATTGCCGATAGAGCTAAACAGTTTTTTGTCTCTCCTGAACAATTCTAAAATTTTGAGATACGAGGTTATCATGTGATGCCATCGATATGTACTTGTTGAAACATACTAGTTACCAACCAAGATATTTTGCTCCCTTACTATACAACTACTATACATTATAATAATAGTCCCAGCCACATTATTCGCCTCGTCACGTTCGGCCTTCCCGCGGATAAGTCACTTTGTCATTCGCCTGATATGCTCGCGTGAATATTTTACAGAAAAACGCTACAAATTATTACACAGAAGTTTATTATTTTTCTATATAGATCACTCGCCTGCAAAGAACGCGGCTTCGCCATTATCACCACCTACCAACCATAGGTAATACCTACCTACCTCGTTGGGGGTCCGGATAGCTGTGCTCGTTCGCCGACGCGTTTCTGGGTCCGAGAAACGAACCGATGTTGCGGGAAGGTTATGAGTTCAAATCTCGGGTGCCGGGGGCGTTTTCGACCGTTCGCGGCTCGCAGCCCCCCTCGTCACAACCCAGGGCGGTGAGCAAAGGGAAGCCATGAGCGAAATCATCAGAAAAAATTGAATCAGTCGGACGAAAGTTCAACCTAAAATGATTGTTTACTTTGCTTTACTTACTTACTTACCTACCTACGTCTCAATTAAGTTTATTTGAAAAAAATAAACGCTTTACACCCAGTTCGAAGAAACAGGAAGTTGTGGGTGCCTTCATGAGGAAATTTGATTACTGGTTGCTAAGGACGCCAAAGTAAGCACAACTCGAGGATTGTCAGCTAAAATTTGAACGGAGATTAGGCCTCATTTGAGATTCACACTCGTGTTTCTTATTTATCGTAAGTTCAACTCTTGAGTTCTCGTAGGGAGCGAACGGTTGGTCCTACAGAGCTCTGGGTGGTCTCATTTGATCTCAAAAATTAAAAACTATTTTAAATTGATCAAAAAATAATATCTTCATATTAACATTTTTTGAGCTAGGGGTTTTTAAATATTTCAACTCTTGTTGTTCAGCCCTTAGAAAAGACTGATATCAACCAAAAGCTTCGGGGCATAACTAGACGCCAAGTGGAGCCCATATACCAAATTTCATGAAAATCGGTCCATGGTAACCAAGGAAAGTGCCGCATATGACGTACGGATGGAAAAATGTTTATTCGATTTTCGGATTCTGTGTACCTTGAAACGTAAACCTTGAACGTAAACTAATACCTTAAAATAAACATACTTTAAAACGTAAAACATATATTTTGAGGGGGGGCTAAACAAATGTTTTTCTTGGTCGATTCCAAAGGTTCATTATTGAAAATAATAAGCCAAAAGTGTCACCTCCATCTGAAAAACTTTAAATTATTCACTATCGAAGACGAAGAAGTTTTTCATTCGTAGAGCAACTTGAAAACAGTGGATGTGGCACATAGCTTTCACAGATTCGTAACATGTTATAGGTATAGATGATCACATGTAAGGGGCAACATCGAACTGTAATTCCCAAGCATAGTTCGAATTAGATGAAACTAGTAGTTGTTATGCTTGTTGAAGGCCTTTACTCGTGTGCCTGCAGAGACTGCTACTCATCCAGGTACCATCTACACCACAACCCACACAAATCCTGAACATGTCAATAAAGTCGGGCTAAAGTTTTGTATCAATTTGCCCTTTACGACGTCCAACGCCAAAAACGTAAAATGCAGAGGAAAATTTTAATTGCGAACGATTTTCTAAACCTAAAAGTGAAAACAATTCTTCCGCTGCATTGGCTCGTATATTATTCAACAATTTCAATTCATTAACTGCATACGTACAACTTAAATATATTTGTTACCGATATTTTAGCGCATAAATGAGTTGCTCCCTTAGTTAAGTATTATCATGGTAGCTGATTGTAATTCACCTGTAAGTTACTCGTGATGAAACAAAGATGGATGTAAGAATGGCTTTGGTCAGGTTTCGGACCCCGCAACAAAGTTGATCGCTAATGCAACCTTTTTCTTTCCCTTGATCCCTCTTCGGTTTCGACTTTCCATATTCCGCTCCTCCAAGCTTCTCATCTCAACAAAATCCAACAAAAACTCCAGTCTCTCTTAGAGACTCCAATTTCTTTCGTCCAATAAAAAACTTTCCGACATTCGACCCCGTCACAAGAGCAACTCACAAAGTTTGAGTTGACAGAACCTATATTGGCTTTCCGGTAGTGATAAAATCCTCAATTCGATACCTTGACTTCAGATTTCAGTGTGATGGATACTGTTGTCACCATCATAGTTTATTTCGGCCTACTCCATAATTCTGCAGATTTTGAAAGGTGGAGCCAGGTTGTGATATGAAAAGGAAAGATGGAAATAACAAGCAGGGTGCTGAGCTGGGATTGATTTTGGGACGTAGCAGCTTCCTAGTCCTTCAAATTTGTAGGATTAAAATACTTAATAATCCTTGCGTACAGATCATAGTCTGGGAGAATTCAGGCTTTACAAGAGACAATTTAGACGAGCAGTTCTTGAAAAGCTTTCTACTCAGTAAATTAATTTCCCCCTACTTTTTTTTAGGTCAGATAGTAACGAAAGGAATAGATTTTTTTTTCAAATGACCAACAAGAGGTTGTATTAGTTTATAACCCTTTCATCACAAAGTAATTAGAATGTCTTCTGATCGGAAATCCAAAGGCCAGCTGTTGGAAGGAAAAAAACTAGCAAGAACATTTCTGAATATGAAATTCGTTTACTTCTGTAGAATTTTCATGTGGTAAATTCTGGACAGGTTTTAAATATAACACTCGTTGAAAAATGTAAGATGTTACTTTCTACCAAAACATGAAAAACGCGATTTTTAAACGTTATTTTCCAAAATTTGACCCTTTAGCCGAAAAAGATCTTCTGTTGTATTGGCACTTTGGCACCACTTTGGATTTTCTAGCTAGTTCCTGGTTAACATTGTCTGGAATGACATAATATGTACACCGGTAGGTTATACAGGGGTAAGAACCAGAAAACTTCGGGAGGCGATTTAAGTAAGAACATTGTTCATAGCAATTTTGTTTTAATCCCTTGTTGACATTTTCATGTCTTTGCTTTGGCACATGAACTGAAAAATCGTCACGATAACTTTGACGCTTGGGTTGAACTAACAACCTTACTTCACTACCTTGTTGTGTAGTGGTTGTCATGAAAATGTCCCAATGTGTTGCAGACTCGTATGCAAGCATTTCTGAAGCTTTCTTATTTGTAATTCCGCAATGGTACTAATTGGTATTATTGCTTCCTCATTACTGGAAGAATTTAGAATTTAGTAGTGCAGGTTCAACCAATTTGGGTTTTGGTGTGTAGAAATTAGTTTTATTTTACAGGTTTTTCCGAGATTTTTTAATTTAAAGATTTTTCGCGTATTTCACCTTTTAGCACTAAAATTACCGTAACTACTTTAAATTACCGTGAAAATGTTAAACTAAGGGAATCGTAAGGAAGGACGTACAATTTCCCATCTTTCCAGTGTCTACACAAAACTATTACGGTATTGAATCTCATAAAGTAATTTTTGTCAAATTCGCGAAATTTCATATTTTTCCTTATGTTATTAAGGTTTTTCTTACGCATGGTTTTCCACATACCTCCAACACCAAAAACTGCGCAAGATCACAGCTTTCCAATGGTTTAATCAAGAAATAGTTTAAAGTTACAATTAGAGAAAAAAATGCAGAAAAACGTGCAATTTTTTGAACGAAATCGAAATTTTGACGGGAGGATTGGGGTTTGATGGAAGGTGGGTGGAGCAGCGGTAGAGAGGATCCCTTCATCCAACCCCGAATCCTCCCGTCAAAACGTCGATTTCATTCTAAAAATTTCATCTGAAGTCATTGGTCAATACCTGAGGTTTGGAGCCAAATTAGTAATTATTGTTTTATAAATTATGGTCTTTGATCTCCTCGACATCTACATCGATTCCCTGAACCAAACAACCATACAAATTACCATCATTCTGAAAACGTTGGTTGTAGTTGAGCGTGTCCGTAGTTTCCACATCTTCTGCACGGCGTATAATACCGCACCCGCACGACCTCCCGGTCCTGCAGTCTAGTCGTGACCAGAGATCTGCCAGCCTTCTATGCGGAGAAGTGCTACCATTTTGTCACACACTACGGATTGCTCGAGAATTCCTCTACTTGCAAAACTTTCGTCATATATTGATGAATGAGTAGGTTATACCGGTAGAACGGTATCAAACGAAAGAAACCGTTCAAAAGAAAACGTTCCAATGAACTCCTTCAACGATGTTTCCGCCTCCTTACTCCTTTCACATGTTTCACATGTTTCACATTCTCTACCTTGTTAATATTCGGACTTCCACCTCTTGTACCTTTTCAAAAGATAGGCAGATTAATACCGATTCGTGACATTAAACATATTGTTTAGTAATGCATGCATTCCAGGGGACGTCCCATTGGATAAGCATTAGATCAGTTTAGCCAGTTGGTAAGCGATAAAACTGTTTCACTTTAGGCAAGAAATAGTGACACCCCCCCCCCCTCGCCCTTATCCACCATAACATTTCTAGCGGCGCGGGAGCCTCGAGACTGAAGAGCATTTTAAAATCCATGATCTACGATACCCAACATGCGAATTCGAGTACCCCCCACCATCATTTTGAAGGGTTGAAAATATTGGTGAACTTCACCGTTTCCAGAAAACACGGAGAGTTATTTGCTAGTGATACGCTTGGGAGGTTGATACGCCAGTCGTCATTCAGAGGGACTTCTCTCCTCACTGATAACAGTGAACCCCCCACCACTTGTGAATTTTTTTAGCCATCACTAATTTTCCGCAAAGATTTTATAAATATCTGATATTCAAAAATATCGAATACAAAGTAAAGAAATCCAAAAATATCAAATGTTGCAGAATCGATACGAGATTATCTATAATCGACACGCTTCTACTTAACCAGCCGACTTGTTGACCAATTGCCGTCGGTTGTTTTTTTCATATTTCCAGTGGATGGAAGAATGTGAAAAAGTGACACTACTTTGGATAAAATGTATCAAGGAATAGTTTCCATATTTCATTTTTTGTGTTAAACAACGTCCGAAATCCATGCAAAGCTTGTCCATGCCCAAAATGAATTAATCCTTCGTGTTAAGAACTATCGTGGAAGACAACATCAGTTGTACAAAGGAAGTAATTTATTTAGATGAAAAATTAATTAAATTCTGGAAAAATGTTGGGTGAATTTGAATCAGTATGTAGGAGGGTTAATCTCAGTTCCACGCGATGCTGTGATTTTCTCTGGAAACGTAAGAAACGGCTTGGGGGATGCGGGACAGAATTGGACAGGAAATGTGGAACAGGAGATGTGGGACGGAGTGGGGTGTAGAGCTGCGCCGTATTTACTATTTACCGAACTAATACCCATTCAGAAGAGCTCAGAGTGGAGCTGCTCTCGGGTCTGTTTGTTTTAATTGAATCTCGGCAAACTGGGTCTGGTTGGAGCCGGCGATAGCCTTGGTAGTCTCATTGCTGCTGATAGAATCCTCATTGGTCGTTTTTCCGCTCTTGGGTTAATTAATCAGTAATAACTGTTAATGTCTTAATTAAATTTGGTCTGCGTTCTGTGGTAAAATTCCTTTTTTTAATTGACCTTGCATTTATTTAAACATATTGCTAGCATACCTAATATCATTCAGTTCTTGTACAATTTTATAATATTACAGTTAATTATGTAATTACATTTTATATTACTTGTTTTATGTTACATATTTAATTTGTTTATATTGGTGTACAGTCATTATATTATACGTGCTATAGATGTATACCCGCACGTTGCATAATATACCTTTTACTATCTTTTATCCGTTTGGATTCAGCTGTTCTAATGAGTTCGTGCAAATCACGGTTCTCTGGTAGGCCCATTTTCTCCTTTCGTCATGATAAATTGCGCACTCCATTATCTTGTGTACCATGTGTTCTTCTACTTCGCAGTGTTCGCAATTCGGCGAAAATTCGGGGTAAAATATTCGCAATTTGGCTGAAAATGTTCGAAATTCGGCGTAAAATTCCTTATCACGATTCCCTTAAAGATGATTTTGTGGTTTTTGATGACAAATTCAGAGATTTCACTTCTAGAGTAATGTGAATGTGTTTCTGTAGTGTTGTGTTGTGTGCCATCAAGTCCAGGTTTTCGAATGAAAATTCCACCATTTTCGTTCTTCAAAGTTCATGATGGCTTCTGCATTAGAAGAAACACTCACAATGTGTTAGATATGACAAAAATAAATCTTATAGAAAAATTTGAATTCAGTTTTTTTTTCAAAATTCTGATGGGGACTTTTTTTTCGAAGGGAAATTTTGCAATGAAACCAACTACAACTCTCGAATAACGATGTCTTGTTGGTTGGTGCTTGTTATGACCCACATTTCAACATTCAAATAGTTCTTAAATAAAGAATTACAAGAGGATCCCTGAGTGAGCCACCACCCACAGGGAGGGACGAGGTACGGGGAGAACACGTCAACATGACATCACCCTTCCACCTCTCTCTCCCTCAACTAAACTCTCCGAGTATATAAGCTTACTCAGGGACGCTCTTGTATGCAATCTAGTCCAGTCAATCGTCTTACTCATTTCACTCTATACCTTCTGCTCAGATAAGGGATCTCCTTGAAGTATTAGGCTCACTAGGTAAATCTCCCGCCTCCGGTCGGTAGGCTTCTTATGAAACGCCGGGGTTGCCGGGCTAGCCTGATCTCCCTGCACTCTGCACGTCGGTCGGGCTGAAAGCCGCCAGTGCGAAAGTGCAGTCACTAGGATAGGGACTTTTCTCTCTTTGTTGAGTAGGGGTTAAAGAAAACGCAAACGCTGCATCGAGAACGTCATCTCCTCCACTCAACGAAATGCAGTGCTTTCCGTCGAAATGCACTTGATAGTTAATCTCTTGAGATAATATGGTTATTACCGGTTTAATTACGCGGGTGGCACAATTCGCTCAAAACTTGATAGACAGCAGCTCCTTGCACCAAATTACCCTTGAACTTCTTGTGATTCATTTCGATAGATGTTGTCAACATCAAATGTCGGTGAATCTCCGACGGCTAGTCCTCATGCAAAGTACTTGAGGAACTCCTGAGTGGGAAATTCGCTGACTTGTTGTCGACATCGTCGAAGCCGTTGTGGCTAGTGGCCTCATTGTTGGCAAAATAATAGAAAACCGGATCTTCCAAAACAAGATGAATGCAAATAAAATATTTGTTTTCTTTGTTGCCAATTGAAATAACCAAAGATGAATGAAATAATTAAAGATAATTGGAATCGAAATGTAAGAAAGCGATTACAAGACACATTACAAGACACAAACTGAAGTTTATTGGGTTTTTCAATATTACTAAATATTGAAAAAAAGTAACAGAACTTTTGAAAAGCAATGTTTTTCGCTATTTTGCAGTGTTTTCAACGGGGACAGTGGCCCTGCAGAAGGGGTTTGATACACTCGGTCTGTAAGACTATGAAGGTTGGAGTACCTCAGGGTGCGCAGTGGGGGTTGAAATCAACTCTCTTGTCCAGCACTCACGCTGTATGAGATAGCTGTAGGTTGTTGTCGGGAGGCCATCGTTTCACCCTTCACCCGAGTTTAAGTCCGCCCTTCTCTCTTCCTACGTCGTATTTTCTCATTTCCCCCTCCCCTCGTTCTTTGACTATACCGCCCCTTTCTCTTGGATCGCTCACCTGCACCTGGTAGCCCCCTTCGGGTTTTTTCACGTCCCTCATCAGCACGGTGGCCGCATTTTAATTACTGCCCACCAACATGACGGCCTCCCGTAGAGCCACCCCCCCCCCTCCACTTCCACTCTTTTTGTTTACCTCCTCAGAAAATTTTTACTTGAAGCCAAAGTTGAAAAACAGGGCCTCCATTACCTGCACAAGTTTAACTTGCCTCTGTTTTGCCAAACAACCCATTCGGTCATGATTTACAAAAAACCCTAAATTCTGTTGAGCTCTCCAGCGTTCTGTGGCACCATCATAGGTCAATTTAACCGAACTGGAACGACAAAATTCTATCAATAAAGTTTTATAGTTACTCAGTTACAAACCAAATTTCCTCACCAAGAGCGCCTCAAGTAAAACAATTACCAATATCTATATGTTCGATATCTAATAATATAATGATAGGTAGCAACTTAAGATAGAGGTTAATAATGGGATTTCCATTGCTCATTTCTTGCGCACGAAAAACACCATCAAAACACAGTGAGAAAACATTAACTGTAGTCATGTCACGAAGGATAACCTCAAAGGTATTAAACGCTATAACTTGAGACCGTTTTGGGCGGCTTCCATTTCCATGAATCGCAGAAGGTATTAGGAAGGGAGTAGGAAGTAGTAAGGGAGTAGGAAGGGAGTAGGAAGTAAACTTTAGCTTACTTACACATATATAAACGTAGATTAATCGGAAACCATTTATCAGTTTGCATTCCAACTCCGATGAATTTTTCAATAAGTAAGTGTAAATAAATTGTGTTATGGCTCGGTCGGCTTCAGTAAAAGGCCGCGACTCAAGATTTGGCAACACTGCCCTTGCTCCTCGTTCGGGCTGACCTCTACTACTACTACTACTATAACGATGATCCCTTAGCTGTATTAATTATCGCGGGTAACTCGTTATGATAGATGCAATTAGTTAAAGAGGAAACGACCTTTTTGAGTTATTCTATGACCACTTGTAGCCTACCTAATTTAAAGGAGGCTATTCAAGTATTTAACTGATACTTCGATGAAATAACCAAAATATATTCAAATTGGAATTGGAATTCATTGAGGACCATCAAAGTCCTACGTAAAACCTGTGCATACCTTTTGGCTTCAGAATTGAATCATAATTTCTGAAGTAAAGCGCATGGCAAGAAATTTACCACTCATAAACCAAAGGATGAACCCAATACCAGAATTATTGTTTGAAAAACTCAAAATACGAGAGAAAACTATGATTTTGAAAAACCCAATTTCTTTGATCACTCAACTGAAAAGATTTTCTTCTGTGCTTTGGTTGGTTAAGACACCAATTGTGCGATACTGTTCACTTCTTTGTATTTCATCGAGTACTGAACTGATATACTTGGATATTAGTCAAGTACTATTAGTATCATAGAATAACAGCACACAAGTATCAACCAAATACAGCATTCTTTTTCAACGTCGTTGTCTTTTTGATAGCTAAGTAGTCACTGGAAACTTTGGGAGATAACTTGAGAGGAAAAAAACACCATCTAACAGACAATTGAATGGGGATGAATTGCCCGCCCTGACGTATTGTCAGTTTGACGCTCGTAGTTGTCAATTCTCGTGCTGCGGTCTTCTACTGAACCCAGTCGTGGTTATGGCCTCAGTTATATTTAAGTGTTTCTCATTCATAACATTGCAATCACTCTCATGTGTCACCGTTCCTTTTTCCAGATTCCACACCTCATCGGAGGCCGTGCACGTTCAGGTATGTAACTCCAACCATATGCACAAATATACTACGTACACATACTCGCTACCGATCCAACTTACTTTATCTAGGTGACCAAAGACTTGCTGATTTAGCTATCAGCTGATAATCACCATTCGCATAACTACAACGATTCTCGTCTGATCCCGACCTTATTTGAATATTCAACTTTTTAATTTGATCGTTATAAAAAGAATCACCTGTGAAACTTCTGCGCGGGGTTGAAAAAAAACGAACTCACGAATTATCATGTTTCCAGCTTTATAATTCAATTCGATTAAATTTGGGGAGTAATTTGTAATTGACAATCTCTCAAAATCAGCTTGTATTTACTATTATACTTTACACTTGATTATGTACTATACTCAAGACATACATAACACATTACTGGTTCTACCAACCGGAGATATAATTGTTTGTGGGCCTCCGGTGGACGTTGGTATTAGGACTTGATTAGCAGTAACAATAACTTGGAATAGGGTAGTGTTATTGGTCATCCTGCAGTCTCGTAAATAGTTCACGGCTTCTTGTAGGATCTCCTAATATCAAATTATTTTAAAATAAAGCTATACCAACATTTCTAGAAATTTGAAGGTTTGACAGTAATTTGTCGGAGTAGGTTGATCCCTAAAAAGTTAATTCCATATATGTGAGTTGTATATTTAAATGTTTCTGTTCAACTGTTAGTAATATAGGTAAAACCAGCGAAATACCTTGAAGGGGGGGGGGGAGAGAGAGAGAGAGAGAGAGAGAGAAGTATTTGTTGTTTGTGTGTGCTGTTGTGTCTAAGAAGTGCTTAGAAGGCAAAGTTGTTGCAAATTAGTAACAATTATCACAAACATACGAGCCCTGAAACCAAGGAAAATCGAAAAAATATCTTAATGGAGAGAACTTTGGCGTCTTCCAACAAAACTCAACTGCTTTAAATGTTTGTAAACCTGTGACCTCGAAAATTTCTTGGAGGAAACACAGGTGAAGATGGAGAAATAACTTGAACAGGGTGACCTATTTCGGAGCTCCAGTGAATGGGAATTGAGATTTCCCAGTTACAACCTGGATTCTGCCACTTCTGACGGGCAACCAAGACGCTGAGGCCTCGGCAGTGCTGCCTTCATCCCTTCGTCTCCCTAGTCGAAGACTATCGAATTAATTCCTAATAATGTACTTATAATTAAAGGGGATCCAAGGCAAGCGGCCATTGGCCGGGAATATCGATTTGAATTTCTCCCTCCTCTCTTCCGCAGTTTGTTTCCCCCGAAGCTTCCCTTTCCTTTTGATAAAGGGAGAGGAGTGTGAATCACTATTTCGGAATTCACCCCAAGTTTCACCCCCTCGCCGATTCCTTCTGCCGGCACAACATCGAGAAAGGACATCAAATACGGGCCTCCCCAGCTTCACGCCTTGCCGGCCTTCTTTCATCCCCCAACTCGAAAATCTCCCTCCTCGCAAGAGTTTGGAATGTCTGAGGGATTCCGTATAATTATTCGGTTAGTACTTTCCGACTTAGACAGTTCGGCCAACTTGATGCGAATCGATAACTCCCGACAAACTAAAGAGATTTCGTCGTTATAGTGAAGGTCAGACGACTCATAATTCATCCCGTCGATTGCTTTCGTTTTCTCTGTTGACCATAGAGTTGATCTGGAGGCCACGAGTATGAAACTTATTGAGAACATCTCATTCAAGTACATCGAGAGAATGGTCAGATTTGTTGGCTTGATTTTGGTTTATTATCTTCAATAATGAACCTTTGGATTTGAGCAAGAACAATTTTTAACCTTCCCCCCTCCTCAAAATGTAATAGTATACTTTTAAAGGTAAATGGAATTCAAAAATTGAAAAAAGTCCATTCGTCCGCCCTTGACTTGAATACTATGGACCGATATTGATGGAATTTAGTATAAGGGCTGCATTTGGGGTCTTGTTGTGTCGCAAAGCTTCTGGTGAGTGCCAATAACCCCTAAGGGGTGATAAAAAGGAGTTGAAAAGTATAAATATATACGTGTATGTCGCCTGAACGTGGGGGTCCTGGGATCGATTACAGGCGGCGACATCACAAATTTTTTCACTTATCTACGATTTGTGTTTGCCTGCTTTTAGCAGGCTTTTCAGCTAGTTGAAAGTAATAAACCAAAATGAGTGGGGTGACGGCAAAGACTGCAGACTCGCTTTATCTTCCCACCTTAATCCATTACATCTGCATACGTCGATGACACTTTCAAAGCTTCTCGATAATGGGGAAAAAAACTTGATCCAAACCAAAGAAAAGTGAAGCTAGTTTTTTCCACGTCTCTCAAGCTGTATTTCGCTATAAAAACCATGAGCTCATGTTCTGACCCAAATGTTCTGAAAAAATAATTAGTATTTCTTAGCGATACTACACGAATACATTGCCAACATTATGCAATTTTGGATTTTTTTCAATCTCATAGGATGTGGTAGGAAATTTTCAAATTATGCTCTCTAAGTGCTTAAACTCTCGAAATAGCATGTTTCAGCCTCCATTGGAGGAGTTTGATTCCAAAAGGCACTAAATACCATTTTTATCAAAGTTGAGTTAACATTTTCCCCGGATTTTAGGGAGGTAGTTTTTCACAAAAATTCTATCGTTTAGTAAAAGTAAAAGTGCTATCTATTTTGGAGCAAAAGATAATCTATTCCCTTGAAAAACGAGGGTGAATATTCCGTTTAATTTCAAAAGGTACTATATCCTGTACAATGGCGGTCACTTATCCGTTTTGTTTCAAAAAGTAATTTATTCACTGCGTTTGTTTTCAGAAAGCACTGTATCCACTTCATTTGATTCCAAAAAGTTCTAAACGCCACGTTTTGTTTCAAAAAGTACTATATCCATAAATCTGATGTTTAAAATCTCGTTCAAAAATATTTCAAAACTTGAACCAATTTACATTTTTTTCCATTAATATTCATCATAATTTAGAAACATATAAAAAATAATAATAATAACATCATTGGTTTATAGCACGTTTTTCAGGTCGTTATGGTTTTTCGCGTTTTTCTCTCGTTTGACCATAATAAATATAGTACCTTTAGGAATCTAATTCCACATTTGGTGGTGAAAACAATTTTCAGCCACTTAAGGGCTCTCACAACCTAATTCTACAGGAAATGGACTTTCAGAAAGCACACTAACTTACATTTTGAGTCACTTAGCGAAAATGGTTTTTCTTCTCCAACCCCGCCCCCAGTAAGGCTTTCGGCCAAAAATGTTCTTCTGTGTAGTTCTGCGTTGGTATTTTGGAACCCAGACGTGAAATTTTGATAGGCCTGAAACATTTTTAGTTTTTATTGTGAACATAGTAATAAAGCAAAAATGCGAAATTATTAACTGGGACAAGACTGATGATGAGTAATGATACGAGTGAGCGCGCCGTTGTGGTTGAGGAGTCGCCGCTGCGCCACACTTGCGCCGGAGTTGTCCAGAGACGATGGTGCGTGTCCAGACGACGGGATGCTGGGAATGGACCATAGCCGTTTGGGAGCGCTCCAAGGAATGCGAGGAACTCCCCTGCAGGAACTAACTCACGTGTTGGGGGTATTATGAGCGTCTCTCCGAGGGTTGCGGTAATGAACGTGAGTTATGACGCCGCCGACCCCTTGCGGCTACACCGCCCTCCGCCTCCACCTCCAACTCCACAATGAGATCTACGGGGCGAAATGCAGCTACCCGATTCTCCGCCTCCACCTCCACTTCCACATTGAGATTTAAACAGGAATTAGATTTAACAAGGATGAGACGTTGAGGTATGCCAGACGGAAAAACGCTGCAAATTATTACACATAGGTTTATTATTTTCCTGTATAGATCACTCGTCTGCAAAGAACACAGCTTTGCCATTTCCACCAACCATAGGTACTACCTACCTGCTTCACCATAAATTTAATTCGGAAGAACTAAACGCTTCACACTCAGTTTGAAGAAACAGGGAGTTGTTGGTGCCTTCATGAGGAAATTTGATTACTGGTTGCTAAGGACAAAAAACTAAGTAGAACTCAAAGTAACGAACAACGATCGCATTTTTATCAGCTTTATTTTGAACAGAGATTCGGCCAATTCCCATAAGTGAACATTCGATTGCGATTCACACTCGTGTTTCTGCTTCATTATTCGTCCCAACTTCAAGTCGTTATAGGGGGTGAACGGTAGGGCCTACACAGTTCTGAGTCGTCTAAAAACTCAATGCTATCTTAAATTGATGAAAAAACAATACCTTTATGTCAAATGTTTGTGAGAGAGGGCGTATGAAAATTGCTGCCCTTATTTTTCACCCCTTAGAAGTGACTGACATCAAACAAAAGCTTCGGGGCTCAACCAGACTGCAATTTCACCCATTTTTGGTCAGATTTACCAAATATACTAATTTAATCGAATTTTTCCGGGGTAAATAATGAGAGTGCCTTTTACGGCAAAAGGACGGACAATTTTTAATTTGATTTTCGGATTTTAAGTAAGTATTTTTTCGCGTCTACGCATCTTTTGGGAAGTAGCCGTCTTGCAAGCAAAATTCTGGCGGCAGGCGGCCTCACGCGTCCCTTTTTTGGTTTATCATTTTCGATAATTGTTTTTCCATTAGTTTAAGATTTGAATTTTTAGAATCGAATGAGACCATCCAGAGCTCTGTAGGACCAAACGTTCGGTCCCTACGTGAACTTAAGGGTTACACTTATAACTCAGAGACTATAGTGTGAATAGGAAAAGAGGCCTAATCTCTGTTCAAACTTTAGCTGACCAAAATGCGATCGCTCTTCGTTTCATCGAGTTGAATTCAGTTTTGTGTCCATAGCAACCAGTAATGAAATTTCTTCATGAAGGCACCATCAACTCCCTGTTTCTTCGAACTGAGTGTGGTGACAATGGAAAAGCCGTGTTCTTCGCAGACGAGTGATCAATACAGTAGAAAAATGTTGGGCGACGGCCCCAGTGCTCCCGTCGAGTCCAAGGGGCGAAAGATGAGACCCGAGTGATCCCCTTGACCAATAATGGCCAGTCCTCCAGAATTAACAGTATTTCTCAAAGTCAGTTGCATTTGGTGATCACTGTTTTGTGACAGTGTTCCTTCTAATATTTTCCAGGTAGTGGAGTGGTATACGACGATGCACACAAGACAAACTCGCGACTAGATTTGCAAGCATGGAAGTGACCCTCATGCACTTCAAAAACCCGAGAATCGACAATTTTGAGATTCGGTTTTTGGATTCTACGTACCTTGAAACGTGAACCAACAAATTTTGAGGGGGGGGGGGGGAGGGGGGAATTTTTTTTCCTTGTTCGATTCCAAAGGTTCATTATCGAAAATAATAAACAAAACAAAAATATAAAATCGTCGACATATGACACACCGAATTGTATATCTCCTTCCTCCGCTCGCCTATCGGTCTATCGGATGCGGTTCACATCCGCATTCAAGGGGAAACACAAAAAACCCAAGTAATATGCGATTTATGGTGTCTTGGCACCATGGTGGCACCACTATTAGTTCCATGATGGTACAGTGAATAATTCATGAAAATCTGGAGGTATAATGAGAATTTTTCCTCAATTTGAAGGCTTGGGTACAATTAGTAAGCAGTAAAGGAACCGAAATATTAAAAAATCGGATATTTTGTAAAAATTATCCCCCCACTCGCCCCCTCCCCTTGTAAATCTTGATGCTCTGGTGAAATCATGTACAACTCGGAAGTTATTTGAGTAAAAAAAACGCTGCAAATTATTACACAATGGTTTATTATTTTTCTATATAGATCACTCGTCTACAAAATCACCAACCATCCAATATGAAGAAAAAAAATAAAATAAAATAAATAAATAAATAAAAAAAAATAAAAATCACCAACCATTGATCGCATTTTGGTCAGCTCTAATTTGAACGGAGATTAGGCCTCTTTTGCGATTCACACTCGTGTTTTGATTTATATATATATATATTTCAATTTAAACCCTTAAATTTTCGTAGGGAGCGAACGGTTTGTCCTACAGAGCTCCGCGTGGTCTCAAAAAATTCTACAAATTCTATAGAATCTTAAATTGAAGGAAAAACAATACCTTTATATCAAAATTTTTTGAGTTAGGGTGTTTTCAAAATTTCAAAATTGATTTTGGAACCCTTAGAAGTGACCTACATCAACCAAAAGCTTCGGGGCACAACTAGACCCCAAATGGAGCCTACATACCAAATTTCATCAAAATCGGTCGATGCTAAGTGGCAAAAGTGCCGCGTACGGCGGACGGCGGACGGACGGCCAAATTTTTATTCGATTTTTGGATTCTACGTACCTTGAAACGTAAACCATCAAATTTTGAGGGGGTGTTAAAAATTTTTTTTTCTTGGTCGATTCCAAAGGTTCATTATTGAAAATAATAAACCAAAAAAGAAACACGCAAATCGGTTGGATATAGAGGCATGGGCAGAGTTTGCAAGATTATGCCCGCAATCGCGAGTTTTTAATGCTTTAACACCCCTTTCCCCCCTTAAAAGGTAAATTTCGAAATTCCGGCGACGTAGTGCACAACTAAATAGTTTCTTGCATCGAATAGAAAAAGAACCACGAAAATCGGTTGAGAACTAAGGCCTGGGCAGACGACACAGTTTTTGTCACACACACACAGACATACACCTATGGTGTTTTTCCGCGGATTTGGATTCAGAATGGTCTCAAACGGATTAGTTGTCCTCCTTCACCCCAGATCAATCGCATAAGGACGCCCAAGTCTTACTGTGGGACGTCCTAAAAAACACGCGCAACCAAAAAAAAAAAAAAAAATCGCTGGAGCCTGTTGTCTTCTTCTTTTGATAAATATCACCGTATTCCATGCTTATCTTATCCATAATTGTGTGGATGTAAATACAGAAACTCCGAAGTATCCATGGAATACCAAAAGTTTTTTTCCGTTTTTCACATGGAGCATTCTGTAGTCAGAAAGGATACGGAAATACACGTCTGTAGAATCTGAGTGGCGTTTCGTTCGGACTAGTATTTCTTCTGGAGTAATGAAAGAGTTGATATAATGTATAGTTAGTATATTATGGTTATGGGTAATACATATATTTTTTTTTCTTGGTCGATTCCAAAGGTTTATTATTGGAAATTTTAAACCAAAAGTACCTAATCCGTTAGGGAATTAGTTGTAAATTTGAGGGGTTTGAATAGAACTGTTTGGTGAATTCACTTATCTCGAGAATTATAATACTGAAGAAGGTGAAGATGATACTTAAGCTAGAACACCGGATAGGGCAGGAGGAACCTAGCTTAGCTTCTACAGATTTGATCTTAGAATGAGTTTTGAAGAATTGAGCAGCTTGAGCTTGAGAACAAGAATGAACCAGGTCTGACCAGGCCTGCTAGACCAGCCAGGTCTGTCTTACCGGGCCTGCTGGTGGTGACCAGGTCTGCTAGACCTGGTCTCATACAGGGTGTCCCTGAATTGATGATTCAAACTTCAGAAACTGATTTTATGACTTAACTTTTTACAACTTTTGTGCGATAAAATTTTTCCCGAAGCGCATAATTTCTGATTGTGGTTCAACTCAAGAAATTAAAAATTGTCCCAAAGTAACTGAGAATTGGCCTTTTGGGGACCAGCGAATAAACCAGTTATGTGTCCATAAATACGTTTAGAGTATTTTTTGAAGTTTTAGGTTTAATCTATTATAACTTGATGCTATATGGTTGGAAGCAACGTGAAATTTCCTATCAGAATATTCACCGTATAATGTAAAAACGCTGCAAATTATTACACAAACGTTTATTATTTTTCTATATACATCACTCGTCTGCAAAGAACTCGGCTTTGCCATTATCACCACCTACCAATAGATGCATAGATGATACCTACCTACCACGTACCTTGACCGATCGCATTTCGGTCAGTTTAAATTTGAACGGAGATAAAGCATTATTTGCCATTCACACTCGTGTTTCTTATTTGTCGTAGCAATCCTTAAGTTTTCGTAGAGAGCGAACGGTTTGTCCTACAGAGCTCCATGAGGTTTCTAAGAATTCTAAAAATTCAATACTATCTTAAATTGATTGAAAAACATTACCTTTGTATCGGAATATTTTGAGCTAGTGAGTTTTTAAAATTTTAACCTCTATTTTTCAACCCTTAAAACATACAAAATTTCATCAAAATCGGTCCATCGGAACTAAATATAGTGCCGCGTACGGCGGACGACCAGATTTCTATTCGATTTCTTGATTCTAGGTACGTACCTTGGAACGAGAACCAACACATTTGAGGGCGTGTTAAAATTTATTTTTTCTCAGTCGTTCCAAAGGTTCATTATTGAAAATAATAAACAAAAATCAATTAATTTTTTCCCTAAATTTCGCTCTTTTCATGTTGCACGAATGGGACTTCTTTTTAAGTGTAAGTGAGGGCAGTTAATTGATGCTGTGTGTATCCTGTTACTTTCTTTCCTTTGTGCAGTGAACTTTTCCCTGGTTGCCTTCATTGACTGCCGTTGTTGTAGAACGTGACAGTCGGGATATGAGTCGGGTTCCGGATGGGCGTCCGCCAGTGCTGTTCACTCAACTCTCTGGCTGGCGTGACTCTAGCTCCGACGAAGAGCTGGATTATGGTAGGTAGAGTTCCATTTCTGACTCATTCTTGCTGCTTATTTTCTTCTGCTAGTTATCTTCCTCATGGTCTGCGCCGGCAGGTGTGTGGGGGCACCGAACCCCCCTCTTCGTAGCAGTCAATTTGCGGTCGATTTTTATGGATATCTTGGCATTTGTTCTGTTTTGAGTTCTCTGGGTGCATCAGCTATTGGCATAATATTCCCATATATGTCATATTCACGTTTTAAAATAGATGCCCTTTGAGAATCAAGAAACAAGATAGTTGCCGTAAACTACATCTAAATCGGTTAAAAACTGAGAAAAACGGAATCATTGACTTCGGTGCCCATTCTAGTAATCTCACCATATTCCGCTGAATATCATAAATTAACACTACACTTTACAATATGGAGATTAGGTCGGTTAGTTTAAACGAAAAACGAGAGTGAAAATTTGAATTCCGAGTTTCAGCTAAAATTGACGTAGCAGCTGTGAAGTCTCGGGTAGAAATCAAGTAAACACAAATCCCGACGGAACCTTTCCAAACTTGGAGAATTTTAATTTCGTACATGCGCCAAACTTTCTTTCTACCATGCAGGTCATAAGGAACTATCCATCAGCCCCACTCATAACGCGCTCCAACCCTAAAAATGTCATCGAAATCAAACAGACAAAAAAATTGTTCAAAATGGTCTAAAGCGTTTGAAATGAGATTAAAAACTTTGATGTTGGCACTTTCCTATAAACTATTTCAATGGACTACACATTTTCGGCATGAATTTGCTTGATTTTTAGGACGTCCCACAGTAAGACTTAGGCGTCCTTATGCGATCGATCTGGCGTGAAGAAGGACACCACTCTAGTTAAACCTATCTAGTTGTGCACTACACCGCCGGAATTTCGAATATCGAATTTTAGGGGGGAAAGGGGGGGGTTTAAGGCTCAAAAACGTGCGTTTGCGGGCATAATCCTGTAAAATGTGCCCAGGCCTCAATTTCCAACCGTTTTGAGTGTTTCTTTTGGTTTATTATTTTCAATAATGAACCTTTGGAATCGAACTAGAAAAAAAAATTTTAACACCCCCTCAAAATTTGATGGTTTACGTTTCAAGGTACGTAGAATCCAAAAATCGAATAAAAATTTGGCCGTCCGTCCGCCGTACGCCGTACGCGGCACTTTTGCCACTTAGTGTTGACCGATTTTGATGAAATTTGGTATGTAGGCTCCATTTGGGGTCTAGTTGTGCCCCGAAGCTTTTGGTTGATGTAGGTCACTTCTAAGGGTTCCAAAATCAATTTTGAAATTTTGAAAACGCCCTAACTCAAAAAATTTCAATATAAAGGTATTGCTTTTCCTTCAATTTTGGATTCTATAGAATTTTTAGAATTTTTTGAGACCACCCGGAGCTCTGTAGGACAAACCGTTCGCTCCCTACAAAAATTTGAGGGTTTATATTGAAATATATATATATTATTGTGAACAGAATACAAATCGATCGGTTTCCAGAATAGAACTGTACTTTTATTTGACAACGAACAAACATATATTATTATTACATCAACTGGTGATGGTAACCTAAGAAGTCACTACACCATCCTCCCCCACTCTTTCTGATGTGGTGCATACAGTTAGCTTGTCAGCGTGAACTACTCTCTTCTTTCCACTTGGCAACTTTATACGATACACAACATCTGAAATTTTCTTGAGTATGTGGCATGGACCAACCCAAGGGCTTTGTAACTTGGGACATATCCCTACCCTCCTTCTTGGCATGTAGTACCAGACTACGTCTCCTGCATTGAACCTTGGGACTGTTGCTCGAACGTCATACCTCCTCTTGCACTCTCCTGCAGCTACCAGTAGCCTCCTTCTAGCAATCTCGTGGGCTTCTTGTAGTTGATTATGCAGGAAGGTCGCATAATCAGTGCTGGTTTTGAACCCTGGAGCTGGCTCTGTGAGAAGATGCAGTGGAAGCACCAATTCCCGCCCCAGTGTCATCGCTGCCGGTGAAAACCCAGTGGATGTGTGCACGGTACCACGATATGCTAAGAGCACACAGGACAGGTTCAGGTCCCAGTCCCTTTGGTGGTTTTCTCCTACAGTCGATAGCATCTGCCATAGTGTCCGATTGAAACGTTCCACTTGCCCATCACTCTGAGGTCTCATTGGGCTTGTACGTGTTTTGCTTATTCCTAACATTGTGAGCACTTCCTTGAATACATCCGCTTCGAAATTGGTCCCCTGATCGGTGTGTAGTTCCCTAGGTACACCAAACCGCGAGAACACGTAATCCACTAACCCTCTTGCGACCGTGGTAGCTTGTATGTCTGGGACGGGAAATGCTTCAGGCTATTTTGTAAATGGGTCTATAGCAACCACAATATGACGATTCCCTCTTTCAGTGACAGGCAGTGGGCCAATCGTATCCACACAAATCCGTTCGAAGGGCGACCCATTTACATAAACCTGCATGGGTGCCTTAGCATTAGGTTCCCCCTTACCCCTCCTACCACAAATTTCGCAAGTTGCGCAAATCATCCGAACGTCTTTTGTCATTCCAGGCCAATAGTACCGAAGCCGGACCTCGCTCAATGTTTTCCTTCTTCCAAAGTGGCCGAAGTCATGGGCCATCTTCAAAACCTCTTGACGTTGTTCTTTTGGTACTATGACTTGTTCCCTCACCCTAGAGCCTGAGTAATTCTCCCATTTCCGAACCAACAAGCCCTTCGACAACGCCAGTATACAACGCCAGACGTTGGTAGGTTGGGGCCAATCCAAAACACGTTTTGTTGTTGCTGGATCAGTGGTGATCCCATTCTTTGATACCACTACCCCCAGGTACCTAACTTCTCTTTGAAATAATTTACATTTCTTCGGATTTAACTTAATGCCTGCTTCTCTAATCACTGTGAAAACTCTCTTCAGCCATGCCACATGGTCTCCAAACTTAGCATTGTCCACCAGTACATCGTCTAGGTAAACCTTGACTCTTCCCAGGCGTATTTCATCTCGAAGAATTCCCCCCATTGCTCTCTGAAAAGTACTAGGAGCATTGCATAGCCCAAAAGGCATTACTTTAAACTGCCATAGGCCTCTTGGGGTGCAAAATGCTGTCTTCTCCTTGTCCTTTGGTAGCATTGGCACCTGCCAGTATCCACTTTGTAGGTCGAGGGTGGAGAACCATGAACTGCCTTCTAGTGCCCCAACCAAATCTGATATCCTAGGCATAGGATGCGAATCTCGCTTTGTCACTGAATTTAGCTTCCTATAATCAATGCAAAATCGTGTGCTTCCATCTTTCTTCTTAACCAAAACAATGGGACTAGCCCAAGGACTGCTGGAGGGTTCAATCACTCCGTTTAATTCCATTTCAGTCACCATCTTCTCCACCTCTTCCAACCTATGGGGTGGAATCCTTCTTGGCGACTGTCGAATCGGAGCACTTGTTCCAACGTCAATGGCATGCATACAGTTCTTGATCCTTCCAATGTCTGCACTGTTCTTTGCAAAGATATCCCCAAAGTCTGTGAAAATGTCATCCACTGACCTAATCTCCTCTTCAGACAACCCTTGTATTGTTTCATCCCAGAGTGCTTGAAGGTGTGGTGGACATTCCTCTCTTACAGTACTCTCATGAACAGCCCTATCCATCGTCGAGAATTCTTGAAACTCTTCGTAGCTTTCATCAACCAGTTCTGCCACTGCTGTCTCCCACACTTTTATAGCATTTACCTGCTTTCCATCAATCATGACTGACTGGTTCGACAAATCAATTAAACAGTGTTGTGATATCAGGAAATCCAATCCTAGAATGCAATCATCCTGAATACAGGCTACTAGGACATTTTGAGTTCGACTCTTGCCATCTCCAATATCTAACAACATAGATGCTTCCCCTTCAACTGGTAGACGTTCCCCAGATATTGATCGAATGTAGGCAGGTCTAGTGGCATTCAACTTCAATCCACTGCGGTTCAGGATCTCAAGGCTCATCAGCGTCCGTGTTGCTCCCGTATCTACTATGAATTCACAGTCTACTCCATTTACACTACCCCGTAATACAAGAGATGGACTTGGAGTCGCACGATACATTGGTAGATCATCAACTGTAGTGGTCTGGGTAGCAACACTTCTATGAGCCCTGTACTGTACTGTCTGGCCTGGGCCCTTCAGTCTGACCGTCTCACATTTCCCGAATTCATTCTTCGGCGTTCAGGACACCTGTAAGCTATATGACCTGACTTGTCGCATCGCCAGCAGATGATTTCTGGCCTCTGGTTCTCTCTGGAGTACCGACGCCTGGAAGTCACAGCCTGTAACCCAGGTATTTCATCCATTATCTCCCCTTGTCGCACCCTTCCTCTCTCTGGTCTAGCAATTTGCAACACGGCCTCCATTCGAACTGCATCCTGCAGTGCTTGTGCCATCGTTTTTGGACTTGCTCCCAGCACAAGCTCACATAGACGAGCATCCCTTAAGCCCCTGGCAAAGTGGAAGACAGCCGTGTCTTCAGCAGCACCTCCCCTCGCCTCAGGCCACGCTTGTCTTGCGAGATTTTTTATGGACTGATGGAAATCTCTCACATCCTCATCCACTCCTTGTGTCCTGGTTTGTAACAGCGCTAGATTACGAGTTGTCTGATTTCTGCTGCCAAATCGGAGCTCGAGTGCCTCAATCAGATCACCATAACTCATGTCAGGCTCCATCTCAGTTAATAAAGTCAGTGCTTGGCCTTTCAGTGAAGCTCCCAGCATTGCTGCCTTCTGACTATCATCCCAGTGCTCTTTTCGTGCAATGAGTTCGAACTGTGCACGATAAGGTTCCCATTCTTCTTTGCCATCGTAAGTCTGAGGTCTTATTTTTAAACTGGCTGTTGGTTGCGCCTGAAATTCTCTTGCCTGTACCGTTGCCGGTAGGTTCAGCATGAGAACAGACAGCTTTTCATTTATGTCAGCCAGCTCACTCTGCAATATGTCTTGCATCTCAGCTCTACATAAGTTAAGAACCTCACCTGGCAGTAAACTTGGCTGGGGACCTTCATTAGATCCTTCACCAACATCATCTCCTCTCTCCTCCTCGTCCTCCCCATGCCGACGTCGTGGTCGTGGGCGTGTAGACATTTCTGACACCAAATATTGTGAACAGAATACAAATCGATCGGTTTCCAGAATAGAACTGTACTTTTATTTGACAACGAACAAACATATATTATTATTACATCAACTGGTGGTGGTAACCTAAGAAGTCACTACAATATAAATCAAAACGCGAGTGTGAACCGCAAAAGAGGCCTAATCTCCGTTCAAATTAGAGCTGATCGAAATGCGATCGATGGTTTGTGATTTTTTTTTTTTTTTTTTTCATATTGGTTGGTTGGTGATTTTGTAGACGAGTGATCTATATAGAAAAATAATAAACCATTGTGTAATAATTTGCAGCATTTTTTTTGTTCGACTCACTGATCTACCAAATTGCACAATATTTTACTAGAGTATCAAAATTCGGAAGAGGAGGGGGAGAGTGGAGGATAATATTCACAAAATATCCTATTTTTCAATATTTCGGTTCCTTTGTAGCTTAGGTACTAATTGTATCCAAGCTTTGAAATTGAAGAAAAATTCTCATTATGCCTCCGGATTTTCATGAATTATTCTCTGTCCCACCATGGAACTAATAGTGGTGCCACCATGGTGCCAGGACCATAATCCACATATTTCATGGGTTTTTTAAAGTTTTTTTTCACCTTGAATACGGAATTGAACTTCGACGTACTGCTTACGAAAACAAATGAACAGATGAAAGTTCAACGTCCCGTAGAATGCATGCATTACTGTACAAAATGTTTTTCACTGAAATCCGTTTTGAAGCATCTTAAAACGATTTCAGAATTTTTCCAAAACGCTGCAAATTATTACACAACGGTTTATTATTTTTATATAGATCACTCGTCTACAAAATCACCAACCATCCAATATGAAAAGAAAAAAAGAATAAATAAAAAAATAAAAAAATAAAAAATCAAAAAAAAAAAAAATCAAAAAAAAAATCTTAATCACCAACCATCGATCGTATTTCGGTCAGCTCTAATTTGAACGGAGAGTAGGCCTCTTTTGAAGTTCACACACGTGTTTTGATTTATATATATATATATATTTCAATATAAACCCTTAAATTTTCGTAGGGAGCGAACGGTTTGTCCTACAGAGCTCCGCGTGGTCTCAAAAAATTCTAAAAATTCTATAGAATCTTAATTTGAAGGAAAAAAAATACCTTTATATCGAAAGTTTTTGAGTTAGGGCGTTTTCAAAATTTCAAAATTGATTTTGGAACCCTTAGGATTGACCTACATCAACCAAAAGCTTCGGGGCACAACTAGACCCCAAATGGAGCCTACATACCAAATTTCATCAAAATCGGTCAATGCTAAGTGGCAAAAGTGCCGCGTACGGCGTACGGCGTACGGCGGACGGACGGCAAAATTTTTATTCGATTTTTGGATTCTACGTACCTTGAAACGTAAACCATTAAATTTTGAGGGGGTGTTAAAATTTTTTTTTTCTTGGTCGATTCCAAAGGTTCATTATTGAAAATAATAAACCAAAATTAAATATCCTAATATATAAAACCCCAGCTGTATGTACGTATGGACGTCGCCGTTTCAACTCCGTGATCAGAACAACTACAATTTGTTATTTCCTGCTTTTAGAAGGCTTTTCTGTACCAGTAGGACCACTTAGCAAACTAGGGGAGTGGGGAGAATTCAATGACCACACAATAATTAGGTAGATGATACCGGAATGGAGCGAGGAGATGCGAGTAGCTCGAGATCAGGAATAAGACTGAGGAGGAGACCCAACTCATTAGGAGTGGTAGTGATGAGTAGGGGGGGGGGGGGACTACCAGAAGTCCGAAGTCAAACCAATAACAGAACGTCACCCTTTTCCAAATTCAGATTTATTAAGACTTTTTCAAAAATACATACATGTTTTATAAATACATAATAGTACATTATTGTTTTATATCGAATCAATGGGGGATGCCTGCAGTTTTTTTTAATTTTCAACCAAAAATAGACCACAACCTTAGAATTTTGACACCAGCCTTTCTTTTTTCGGAAGAGTAGATTTTTTTCTATGGGTAGATCATTTTCTATAATTTTTCAAAGTTTCGGATGTTTATGACGTCACGCGCCCCTCCCGCCTGGGCGGGACCTCCCAGCCAACTGTGACTTCATAAACATTCCAGTGTCAAAATTATCAGAATGAGGTCTAGTTTGGATTAAAAATAACAATAAACAGTTTTTCTGAAACATGCGCATACCCCATTCACCTCCATTTTATAGATTTGCATAGGAACAATTCAAATAGGTTCATAAATAATTAAAAGTTCACCATTGCTTTTCCTTCCATTACCAAGAGTTACAATAGATAATTTTTATAGGTAACTATTATAATATAATATAAGAAAGTTGAAAAAATTCGAATACATAAAACCCCAACTGTATACCCAAGATGATAGCGAAATGGAGCGAGGAGATGTGAGTAGCTCGAGATCGGGAATAAGACTGAGGAGGAGACCCAACTCATTAGGAGTGGTAGTGAGGAATAGGGGGGGGGGGGGACTACCAGAAGTCCGAAGTCGAGCCACTGATACAACATCCCTTTTTCCAAATACGGATTTATTAAGACTTATTTTTTCTTAATGCTTACATACATACATTACTTCAGTTATTACTTCATTAAAATCACTTCAAGTTATTACTTAAGAACAAAACAAAATCAAATTCATTTAAAATTCAAAACGCAAATTCAGATTACCCAAATCAAATTTCAAGTGTTCAAATATCAAAATCCAAAATACGACTAACGACAGATCAAATTACGACAAATTCAAATTACGACATAATCATTACGACATGAAATTACGACAAATTACGACAGATCCTGAATGTCAAATCACGATCGCGTCAAAGTCACATCAACAACAGGCATATAAGCCTTGGAAATAAAACAAAATAATAATAATAATAATTAGCGTCAGATAAAAGCGTCAGAATAACAATAACATCAAATAACATCAATAACATCAAACAATATCAATAACATCAAATAACATCAATAACATCAAATAACATCAACTAACATCAAATAGCACCAAATAACATCAAACATTAGAACATGAAAATTTACTGTACAGCAGATGTAGCACTAGGTCCTGCAAGCCGCCACGTTCGTACTACATCCGCTCTGATTCTAAATACATCTCATGTGTTGGAGGAATGTAGGCTATAGGAACCAACCAGGCATAGAAGCCTTGGAAATAAAACAAAATAATAATAATAATTAGCGTCAGAATAACAATAACATCAAATAACATCAATAACACCAAATAACATCAACTAACATCAAATGGCACCCAATAACATCAAACATTAAAACATGAAAATTTACTGTACAGCGGATGTAGCACTAGGTCCTGCAAGCCGCCACGTTCGTACTACATCCGCTCTGATTCTAAATACATCACATGAGTTGGAGGAATGTAGGCTATAGGAACCAACCAGGCATAGAAGCCTTGGAAATAAAACAAAATAATAATAATAATTAGCGTCAGAATAACAATAACATCAAATAACATCAATAACACCAAATAACATCAACTAACATCAAATAGCACCAAATAACATCAAACATTAGAACATGAAAATTTACTGTACAGCGGATGTAGCACTAGGTCCTGCAAGCCGCCACGTTCGTACTACATCCGCTCTGATTCTAAATACATCACATGAGTTGGAGGAATGTAGGCTATAGGAATCAACCAGGCATAGAAGCCTTGGAAATAAAACAAAATAATAATAATAATTAGCGTCAGATAATAGCGTCAGAATAACAATAACATCAAATAACATCAATAACACCAAATAACATCAACTAACATCAAATAGCACCCAATAACATCAAACATTAGAACATGAAAATTTACTGTACAGCGGATGTAGCACTAGGTCCTGCAAGCCGCCACGTTCGTACTACATCCGCTCTGATTCTAAATACATCACATGAGTTGGAGGTATGTAGGCTATAGGAACCAACCAGGCATAGAAGCCTTGGAAATAAAACAAAATAATAATAATAATTAGCGTCAGAATAACAATAACATCAAATAACATCAATAACACCAAATAACATCAACTAACATCAAATAGCACCAAATAACATCAAACATTAGAACATGAAAATTTACTGTACAGCGGATGTAGCACTAGGTCCTGCAAGCCGCCACGTTCGTACTACATCCGCTCTGATTCTAAATACATCACATGAGTTGGAGGAATGTAGGCTATAGGAATCAACCAGGCATAGAAGCCTTGGAAATAAAACAAAATAATAATAATAATTAGCGTCAGATAATAGCGTCAGAATAACAATAACATCAAATAACATCAATAACACCAAATAACATCAACTAACATCAAATAGCACCCAATAACATCAAACATTAAAACATGAAAATTTACTGTACAGCGGATGTAGCACTAGGTCCTGCAAGCCGCCACGTTCGTACTACATCCGCTCTGATTCTAAATACATCACATGAGTTGGAGGAATGTAGGCTATAGGAATCAACCAGGCATAGAAGCCTTGGAAATAAAACAAAATAATAATAATAATTAGCGTCAGATAATAGCGTCAGAATAACAATAACATCAAATAACATCAATAACATCAAATAACATCAATAACATCAAATAACATCAACTATCATCAAATAGCACCAAATAACATCAAACATTAAAACATGAAAATTTACTGTACAGCGGATGTAGCACTAGGTCCTGCAAGCCGCCACGTTCGTACTACATCCGCTCTGATTCTAAATACATCACATGAGTTGGAGGAATGTAGGCTATAGGAATCAACCAGGCATAGAAGCCTTGGAAATAAAACAAAATAATAATAATAATTAGCGTCAGATAATAGCGTCAGAATAACAATAACATCAAATAACATCAATAACATCAAATAACATCAATAACATCAAATAACATCAACTATCATCAAATAGCACCAAATAACATTAAACATTAAAACATGAAAATTTACTGTACAGCGGATGTAGCACTAGGTCCTGCAAGCCGCCACGTTCGTACTACATCCGCTCTGATTCTAAATACATCACGTGAGTTGGAGGAATGTAGGCTATAGGAATCAACCAGGCATAGACGCCTTGGGAATACTAACAGGCATAGACGCCCCAAATTCTAGGTCAGGTCTGCAAATCCCTGTATCGGGTAGACCATGGAATTATGAACCGGTTTTTTCAAACTCAAATTTAGCATTTAAGAGCTACTTCATCAATTTCACGGTGAATTTCATGTCGTGCTACCTACTATACTAAAGAATCATTCATCAAAATTGTTTAAACTATTCGATTTGAAAAAAATTGAGTTAATCAACCATTTTTTCTCGAGATTTTCATTTGGAATTCTTGGGATTTTATGAAATTTTACCATTTAGCCCAGTAAATAGAGGATCCAAAGTGGGGTCGAGCTTGCAAAAAATGGAACAAGTGATATTTTATACTCTATTTACTGGGCTAAAAGTTGAAATTTCACAAAACATGAAGAATTCCAAACGAAAATTTCAAAGGAAAATGGTTGATTAACTCAATTTCTTTCAAATCGAAAAATTTTAACAATTTAGATGAATGAGTCTTTAGTATTGTAGGTAGCAGACAAGAAATTCACCGTAAAATTGATAAAGTAGCTCTTAAATGTTAAATTTTAGTTTGAAAAAACCGGTTCATAATTCCTTGGTTTACCCTATACAGGGATTTGCAGACCTGTGTGGCAGAAAGATACGAAACCAAAATTGTTCAGGAAGGTCCAAAACGTAAAACCCGGAAAAAAAGTTTATTTTGGAGGAAATTTTAATTGTTAACCTTGAAAAGTGACAATCTAGCTACCTTGGTAAATCTGGAAGCAAAATCATTCAAAATACCTACTCCAAAACCGAAAATTTCAGTAAAAAAAAACTTTTTAACAAAAAAAAGGACCGACCTCAAAACTGATGGTGGCATCCCACTGAAAAGGAAAAAATAATAACGACAACTTATTTAGATAGGTTGGTACTGTTTGCAGATGGAAAGAATGCGGATGGTTTGGTGAGGTGTCCATGTGTATTACAGTCCCGAAAACATCCTCCTTCTTCTACCTGCCACCCAAGCCAGGGAAAATGAGACCGAGGGTTGTTGACTACCGACCAATGATGAAGAGGATGGATTGATTTATTACAGACCGTTCACGTACTCTAGGGCAGTGGTTCCCAATTCTATACAGGGTGTCTAGTATTGAGATCGACCAAACTTCAAGGATCGATCGTACAACTAATTTAAGTAAGAAAATGTATCGAAGCTGAAAAACTGACATTTTGCCGCTGGTTCATGAAAATCGAACAATAATTGCCAGAAATAAATGGGAAAACCCGTAGATTCAGTCATGTTTTTTCCATAAAATGTAGCTAAATTTGACATTTTCGAGGATTTCAGAAATTCATTCGTGCATGGGCCTTGGGAATTGAAAATCTGAAAGATTGTTGGCAATCGTTGTGACTCCAGCGGCAATATTTCAGTTTTTCAATTCCCTAGGGCTGTGCATCAATACATTTCTAAAATCCTTTAAAATTTCAAATTTAGGTACAACTTTCTAAGGTGTTGCCCCTTGAATTTCGCGAAATACTGACCCGGAACGAGGAATGAACGGCGACCGACTGAGATCCCCCTTGTTTTTCAAATTTTAATCAATTTCAATTTTTTTCGTGATTTTGACGTAGTAACTTATTACGACTCAAGTTGCTCAATGCCCAAATTACAAAGGTCTGACATATGGAGGCTTGGCCCTTTCCCCAGCCTGACTACCTAAGGTTTTGGAATAGGTAGTCGTCTATGTTAGCAGGTATACCCTTGGAAAAATTGGCCAGCCGCATTCTTTCTATCTGCGAACAGTAGGTAGTTACGCATTGAAATCGCCGCCGTGCCCATCTGCAGAGATAAACATACGCAAGTAGATTCCACTTCCATCTGGTTAGTATTACAACATGGGTCGATAGTGCAATACAAAACATGAATGAGAGTGGGTACCTATCATTGAGGTAATGCATGTGTTCCAAAACTAAGTATTAGGTAGTACGTCACTGCTGTCGTATGAAGGAGGATGAGAGAGTGACAATAAGTGTGAATCCCCGTACGAAATGTTGGGATTCCAACGAACCATCTCTTGATTAGATAGTATCTAATAGTTATTTATCTAATTATACGTGATCAATCTTTGATTACATAATATCTAATTAATCTTATATTCCATGTATGGCATATTGAATGTAGAAATGTCTAGATCATGATGTGGGTTTGTGATATGAGTTCATACTCAAATGAACCAGTTAGTGTTACAACATGCGTCGATAGTGCAATACAAAACAGGAGTAGGGGTAGGTACGTAAGTAAACAACCTTCTCATGTTGAATTTTTATCCAACTGCCATTTTTGGTGACGCAGATGTCTTCAGCTGTTATCAAAGGTTCTTACTGAGACTCACACTTATTATCACTCTCTCATCCTCCTTCATACGACAGCAGTGACGTACTACCTAATAGTTTTGGAACACATGCATTGCCTCAATGATAGGTACCCACTCTCATTCATGTTTTGTGTTGCACTATCGACCCATGTTGTAATACTAACCAGATGGAAGTGGAATCTACTTGTGTATGTTTGTCTCTGCAGATGGGCACGGCGGCGACTTCAATGCGTACCTACCTACCAACCTATCTGAATAAGTTGTCGTTATTATTTTTTCCTTTTTAGTGGGATGCCACCATCTGTTTTGAGGTCGGTCCGTTTTTCTGTTAAAAAGTTTTTTATTTTACTATTTTTGTATTTTCATAATTTTTTTATTTTCTACTTTTTAGTGATTTTTTAAATTTATTTTTAAAATTTAAGTATTTAAATCATTTGTTTTAATTTTTAACTTATTAATTTTTTCGACTTTTATTATTTGAATTTTTTTTAATTTTACATAATTTACCTACTACCAAGTACTTTTGTTTAAAGTCGGTATTCTTTGAGTTACCGATCGTTAACCTTTTTTCTACATTTTTTGCTATTTTTCTTTTTTAAATCTTTTACTTGTATTTTTTAATTACTAATGGTTTTTTTTAATGTGGAATTAATTATTAGTTTTTGAGGTTTTTTTTATGAAGGTAGTAGGTAATTTTATTGTTTAATTTCTACATTTTATTTTAGTACCCATACCTACAGTAGTATTGTTTAAAGTAGTTATTAGTGAGTCCAAAAAATTATTAAACATATTGTTTAGTAATGCATGCATTCCAGGGGACGTCCCATTGGATAAGCATTAAGTCAATTAGAACCTGTTGATGAGCGAAAAGACACGCATTGTTATTTCGCTTCCTCCTGCACCAAACTGTTTCACTCAACGTAAGTAACATGGGGTCGATGATATCCGTAGAGGAGTATCTACACTCAAATCCGCGCAATCCCCGAAAATACCATCAAAATCGGATGGAAAATGTAGAAATCATAGCTCTTACAGGGAATTCACGTTTGCGCATGCGCAGTGGCCATTATCAGTTCCTTGGCAATGCTTTTCATCGGGGACCATCTATATGCCAATTTGCATGATCTCTGAGAATTTTCTTGAAATCGGATGGAAAATGTGGAAATGATGGCTGCTACAAGGAAATTATCGTTTGCACATGCGCAGCGGCTATCAGTCCAAGGGCAATGATTTTTGACCGACTTCAACGCGCCGAAGGCGCGCGAAAGAGGAGGTACTCAATTCGGGTTGTCGTGGGACGACGATTGTCTGAACACCTTGCATTTCTTTATTCTGGTACCAATCTGTCTGATTCTTCTTGAAATGTGTTCTACCAGTATCCGTGGTGGTCCCATTTCAAACAGATTTCATTTTACTTTGTTAAAAGTATCGAAAATTTGTGAAAGAAGTTGAAAAACGTGGTTCCCGTTTTCGGGAATATTGGTCCGCATTCACTCTTCTTGCCCTGTGACTTCCGACTGAGTCGATGGAGGACCATTTGTGTATAGTCAAATTGAAGGTCTGATTGTGAGCTTCAAAATGATATGCTATATGAGGGGGGTTCCGATAACTAAAGGTGCTGCGGGGGATGAGAAACGGGGAAATTATAGTGGCTTTTAGGTCAGAACCTGCATGAGCCATATCAAACGTGTCTACGAATGCTCGAGTATGTGAGTTTTCATACCATACAGACATATGAGCGATAATTATAGTTACTATTAGTAAGGTTTTCTACCAAGTGGGTGTAGCACATAGCTCCCTCGTCATTCATAATATAGTTGGATAGGTAATGGTATAGAAGATCGTCAGAACCGAATAGTGCTGTACCAAATATGAGATATGTAGTACAATTTGGTGATGAGAGGGTATTTTACCAAGTGGGTGTAGCACATAGCCCCTTCATCACCGATAACATGATTAGGTAGGTAATAGTAGAGGGCGAGTTCTGGTTGTCAGAACTGCATAGTGCCCAACTAAATATGAGGTATGTAATAGTACAGTTATAGTTAGTTGGAGAGTATTCTACCAAGTGGGTGTAACACATAGCTTCCTCTTCATCCATAATATAGTTGGGTAGGTAATAGTAGAGTAAACAGTAGATCGTCATAACTCTATAGTGCCGTACCAACTGTAAAGGATATATGGCAGTTAGTTGATGAGTATCCTATCAAGTGGGTGTAGCACATAGCTTCCTCCTCATCCATAATATAGTTGGGTAGGTAATGACATAGGAGATCGTCAGAACTGCATAGTGCTGTACCAAATATGAGGTATATAGTACAGTTAGGTGATGAGAGGGTATTCTACCAAGTGGGTGTAGCACATAGCTTCCTCGTCATCCATAAAATAGTTGGGTAGGTAATGGTATAGGAGATCAGAACTGAATAGTGCAGTACCAAATATGAGGTAGGTATATAGCGCAATTAGGTGATAAGAGGGTTTTCTACCAAGTGGATGTAGCACATAGCTCCCTCGTCAATCATGTCATGGTTGAATTGTGTTGTCAGAACTACCAAGTACCTAGCAATTATGAAAACAAAGTCTACCAGTTAGGGGATAAGAGAGTAGATTGGCAAGTAGGCAAGTGAACCAAATACCTCCTGAAACTGATCCTAAAACGGAAACTCATCTATATATATGGAAACTGATCCGGATTACAGAATGTGGTCCACTCTACGGCTTCTGGTTCACCTTACTGAAATGATTCACAGTATTACTCAAACTGTTCGAAAAACTGCGGGTGAATTAATTTCAAAGTTATACAGAGGACCACTAAAAAGTGAAAAATAAAAAATAGTATAAAATGGAAAAATAATAAAATAAAAACCTTTTTAACAAAAAAATGGACCGACCTCAAAAATGATGTCTGTAAACACCAAAAAGGGAAAAATAATAATCTCAGCGAATACATACTTGATGTAGTAGGTTGTTGGACATAGATATCTAGTCAACAGATGGTATGTTGGAATACCAACAATTATTTAAAGTGTGATTCACACTTATCGTCACACTCATATCATCCATCATACGATAGCAGTGACGTACTACCCAATAGTTTTGGAACACTTATATCTACTCGTATTCATGTTGCACGATCGACGCATGTTGTGATACTCACCAGATCATGTGAGTAGTACTTAAAAACCACAGCGTATCCAGATAGGTAGGTAGGTACGCATTGAAGTCGCCGCCGTGCCCATCTGTAGACACAAACATCTACTAGATCTTCTTCTTACCAACATATTATTCTTTTTCGCAAATATACATACCTCTCATACTACGAACATGCCTCTACACTGAGTATGAATGTAAATATCTGTTCGCTTAAGATTGGGGGAGGTTTTGAACGTTAATTAGGTAACAACGCTTCCGAAGGTATGTAGCTACATTATAATATGTCCACCAATATAATAATAAAGTCTCATATAATAATAAAGTCCCAAAATACTCGTCACAACCATTCCTAGGGAGGTTCATACTTACTATCGTACTCATATGGCAGCAGAGACGTACTAGGGACCTGATAGTTTGGAGAGCACATTTTAGGTCAATGGTAACCAGATCATCGAATAATTAATCGGTAGTTAGTTTGTGTTTACAGATGGGCACGGCGGCGACTTCAATGCGTACCTACCTACCTATCTGGAAACGCTGTGGTTTTTAAGTACTACTCACATGATCTGGTGAGTATCACAACATGCGTCGATCGTGCAACATGAATACGAGAAGATATAAGTGTTCATAAACTATTGGGCAGTATGTCACTGCTATCGTATGATGGATGATATGAGTGTGACGATAAGTGTGAATCACACTTTAAATAATTGTTGATATTCCAACATACCATCTGTTGACTAGATATCTATGTCCAACAACCTACTACATCAAGTATGTATTCGCTGAGATTATTATTTTTCCCTTTTTGGTGTTTACAGACATCATTTTTGAGGTCGGTCCATTTTTTTTTCATAGGGAACCATCTACACGCCAACTCGTACAATCTCTCTAAATTTCATCGGAATCTGCCTAGAACTTCATATTTTAGCCCGCTACAACATGTTTTGGATGATGAGAAGGCTATGTGCTAGACCCACTTGGTAGTCTACCGGCATTTGATGTTTATCGGAAACCCCCTCATAAAGCATCTCATTTTTTGTGAAGCTTAGAATTGGACCTTAAATTTGAATGTACACGAACATGTACAAAAAATGTACAATCAGTCGGGAAACTTTTCTTTCAATGAAATGTTAAAGTTAATTTCAATATTTAGTTTAATATCATTTTTTGAAATTAAAATTTTGCTTCACAATCCACTTTATCTTGAAGAAATAAGCGTTCCACTCTCAATAGGGAGGATGGTCCCCAATGAATGAGAGGGTGGTCCCCCTTGAATTTGTTGAGGGGCGGCAGGCGTCCGAGAATATGCCGGAGGGGACGGGCGGGTGGGTGTCGGTGGGCGGGGGGGGGGGACGAGCGGGCGGGTGGCTTCGAAGAGACGGGCGGGGAGAGAGGATGCGGAACAATCTTCCCGAAAACCACGTTTTTTGGACTATTTTCACAAAATTTCGATACTTTCAACAGAGCAAAATGAAATCTGATTGAAACAGGACCACTATGGATACTTGTAGAACACTTTTCAAAAAGAATCAGGCAGATTGGTGCCCGAATAAGAAAATGCTAGTGGTACAAACATACAAAAAAAAAAAAAAAATCGTCGTCCCATGACACACCGAACTGTATACCTCTTTCCTTCGGCGTGGCTTCGCGCGCATGAAGTCGGTCAAGAACTAAGTTTTAACCGGTTAAAATGGCATCACAATCACATCACCATTTCTTTCCGGAAGCTTCTCAACCGGGATGGTGTTTATTCCAATGGAAAGGGGAATCCCGCTCAATCTTCTTGAGTTTGAATTTGCGTCGAAGCTCCTTGAGATCATTTAGGCTGATCATCCGGTACCATGGCATCGAATAGGGACTTTTACCTCCATTCCTCCGCCTTTTTTGGGGGAGTAGCTGTTGGAATGTGGGAATAGCGACCAGCACTCCCCAAGGCAACCTGCTCTTAGTCATGGGGCTCATGGAGTCCATGATTTTCCCTAATCGACTGTTCGTCAACAATCGATTTTCCCGTTTCATTGAAAGCCGCTGGTGTTCTTTGTGATTTGTCGAGCCGTTCTGGAGGTTTTGATGATGGTTAAGGTGTCCTTCGGGATTGGACGTGGTATTTGTGCCTTTCGATGGTCTCCTGTATACCTTTGCGTCTTTCCTCAAAAAACTCAGGTAATGTCTTCTTAGACTCCAGGAGGCTTGATGGTGGCGCTGAGTTTTTTTAGTTTTCAGGTGTTTTCCATGCTTAGTCAACGTTTTCGAGTTTTTCTTGTTTTTATGGTGCTTCATGCTTCTTTCTATCGGAGAAGAATCGTTTTTACTTTCTTCAACGAGGTTACTGTCAGTTGTAACTATTGTAGTGGGTTCTGTTCCGACAGTGACAGAGCCATTAGCTTTGGGTGATTGACCATCGACGGGACCATTGACGGAAACAAGTTCTTTTTGTGCCTCGACATTTACCGAAACATTTGTAGACGTAATGGTGAGATTAGATGGTTTCTTGGTCGTGTACCTTTCTATAAACTTAATTCTATCAATACAGCTCCATCTCTCTTTTTTACCGCATTCTAGCTGCTCTGTTGTTTTGCATTCCGGGATTTCACCACTGCAACCTGAAAATGAGAGCCTTCGTTTCAACTTATGTCATGGAGGAATTTTAATGGTACCTATATTTCTAACAAAAACGTATCAATTTACAATCTAAGGCAAGCGTAATGGGACAAAAGCCACGAGTTTTCAGGCACTAGTCCATTCAATTCAACAGTGTGCTTATTGAATGATATGCAAACACCTTAACAACGCAAAACTATATAATTTATTCGGCATTTCTTCTTACACTACTTGATCAAAGTTGATCTGGGAATGCTTAAATACTCTTAAAACAGTGGCTCAGAGCAATCAAACTACTCTTCTCTAGATTCCAGGACATGATCGTGTAAAAACGTCCATTCATGCAACATGAATTAATGGACGAATTTGAAAAAAAAATTTCAGTTAAAGTTATGTTTAAGAAAAGGAACGATGCTGTTGCAATTTCTTTTAGAAAGTTTAAAAAAAATGCGTTTCTTGTTTTTTTTTTCGATTTTCAGTTTACCATACCAACATACTGTATGAACTGGGTATGCTTTGAAGAAGTTCGGCAAGTTGCCGAAATATCAACTTAATCTTTCTTCTTTTGTGCATTCTTGTAATATATATATAATTTTCGGAAAAACTCCGGGGATCGTTTCAGAATGTTCCAAAACGAACACAAATTTTGAGGCCAATGCAATAGCTTCATTTGCTTGAAAATTCGCTAAAAGGATCTTATTTCCTACCAACAGGTACAGAACCAATCCTGGGAACCACTAAAAGCCGCCTACAGAACGTGGTTGATAACTGGGAGAAAAATGAGCGAGTAAGAGACTGGCAAAACTTCCCAGGTTTGAAACAGGCGAAACTATGTGTGCAGTGCTCATCCGGTGTACAGATTTAAAAAGGCTGAACAGCACTGGTATCGAAAAATTTATGTTTAGAGGGAGAAATTCGGTATGAACGGCAGATATTATCAACGACAATGTCACAAACCAGGTGAGGTATATGAAAAATGTCTGCCAAGTGGGTGTAGCACATAGCTTCATCGTATCCGTAACCCGATTGTATAGATGATCTGATGCATAGTAGTTAGTTTAAAAACATCAATCTCTGAGTGCCTTGCACTACTCTCATAAGGGACTCTACACGCCAACCCGCACAATATCTGAATATTTCTTCGAAATCGGATGGCAAATGTAGATGTCATGGCTGTTACGAGGACTTCACGTTGGCTCATGCACACGAAATACCTTCAATTTGGGTGTCATGATTTTAACAGGGGACTATCTCCACCCCAACCCGCATAATCCTAGGAAATTCAATCGAAATCAGATGGGAACTGTACAAGTTATGACTATTACAAGGAAATAGACGTTTGCGCATGCGCAGCGGACTATCAGTCCGGAGGTGATGATTTTCATAGGGGTTCACACTCTAACCAGACACACAGATAGACAGAAACGGAACCAAAATTGTTCGCGATCGCGATGCGATCGTATTTCGGTCAGCTTACAATTGAACGGGAATTAGGCCTCTTTCCGATTCACACTAGTTTTTCTGATTTAACCCATCAGGTCCGAGAATTCAAAACTTTCAAATAATTGAGATTTTCTTCCTGAATCTAGTTTTTAATCGTCCCTCAAGCCTCGAAAAAATAATTTAAAAAATCCCTGGACCATAGTATGGTCATGAGCCCATGATGCATATATGCATCACTCGGCCTTAGCAGGTTCACATGGTAAAAGGGTAGGAATAATTTTCATTTGATTTGGCTAAACGACGCTTCCATTTTTATTATAAAGATAATACGATTAATTCAAAATAAGTTTGAGTATTCTAAAATATTAAATTAAAAGCCGTTATTGCATTTTTGTAACTTGATAAAAATATAAAATATACAAACAAGTTCATTTTTTGGTATGACAGGACACAAAGCATTTCACGCAAAGCCCAACGTCACATTTGATGCAAATAGTTTTCACTTGTGATTTGCAGTATTCTTCATTACATCTTCTTCTGTTTTCTATCGGTGCAACCAAATGTCCAATGTTGTCGTACCGGAGGCTTTCAAGTGGTCTGTTTCTGCTTGAAGACGTTGGTCCAGGGCATTTATTTGGCGTCCCTTATCGAATCAAGTATGATTTAACGATATATCTTATGAAGTCAATTTTGGGAATGGTAGGAGGGTCTGTGGAATTGTACAAATTCCACGCATTGCTCACAGGCACATCCAGGAGCCACGTAAATAAAACCTACCACCACTTCTTTCCTCTAATTCCGATCCGATACCGAGCTACATCTTGGTCCATCCGGTCGGTTCCTCCCATATTCTCGTTGTATTTTTTGATGGCGTAAGGTTGATCGACTTGTACAATTTTTTTTTTTTCTGAACGCGAATAACGTTTAGTGGAGGCTGGGGCAACCATATATTGTTGATGCTCCGCAAACAGCGTTATTATCAAGCCACTTGCATACAAATATACCATCAGTGTGGTCAAGTATGTACATAAAATCTCCTCTTTTATTCATTATCTAGAATTTTTTTGGTCAGCATACTGGTTAGTTTCGTTGACCAACAATTTTAGTACGTCATCATAAAAAAATAGCTCAAATATTTCTATCGGATTCATGAAACGATTATGTTCGTACCCCGAAGAATGGAAAAAAGCAGCATAATTTCTCCTGGCTTCGATGTCTCTTTTCACCCATTTCCGCTTTTTATTTTTGGCGAATGGACGGTCCAATGTCAGAATCCTATTTCTATGGGGGATTTCTGCAGAAGCTACAAGCTGGGAACGGGGAAAATTGTCAACAGTTCCCCCTTTGTGTTCGTCTGCAGAATCTTCGTCTGTCAAAACTGATGGTTCGGGTGGCGTTATATAAAATTCGGGAGTACCATCTACCTCATCCCCATCGATAGAATCCCCAATTTCACCATCATAAATACCTTCAAGTATATCGATGGATTTTTGAACGCTTAAGACACCTATCAGACGAAGATGAGTTCTAAAGAAAAAAAATCTATAATTGTGCGGAGACCCCAACATGACCGAGTGATGCATAAATGCATCACTGAATTTTATTACGTAATAAAATAACACTTGACCTAACTAGAAACGAATATACCTTTTTATTCTTTGAATATACTCTAATAGTACAATAAAATTGCCTGGATTTATTGAAAAAAAATTTCAAGAATGCGTAACAGTACTTACAGTGAAGTAGGATCCATCGGACACAAGATCTTGCACGATGGTCAACTTCTAACTGATGTGGCACTCAAAATACAACACTCATCCGAGCCAGATTGATAATGCTGAATTATGTCACCCTAAGGAACAACATTAGCCTCCTGGCTGGCTAATATCAACGGCAGGGCGGACAGGAAAAATCCTGAACCAGCTGCTTGTTTCTTGATTCATATATGCATCAGTCGGTCATGAAGGGTTAACGTAGGTCCAACCCTTAAGTTCTCGTAGGGACCGAATGGTTGGTCCTATAGAACTCCGAGTGGTCTCATTCGATTCTAAACATTCAATACTATCATAAATTGATGGAAAAACAATATCTTTTGAGCTAGGAAGTTTTCAAAATTTCAACCCTTATTATTCAATCTTAGGAGTGACTGACATAAACAAAAATCCTCGGGGCACAACTAAACCCCGATACATGGAGCCCGTATACAAAATTTCATCAAAATCGGTCCTAGGTAACCAAGGAAAGTGCCCCTTACGGTGGACAAAAATAAAATTTTATTCGATTTTCGGATTTTACTCACCTTGATACATAAACCAACAAATATTGATTGGGGGGGGGGGGGGTTAAAACATTTTTTTCTTGGTTGATTTTCATTATTGAAAATAATAAACCAAGATGACAAATTACGTGTGTGGACTGATTTGAGTTTGGGATGAAGGAAAGTATTATTTTTCTGAGTTATTGGTTTATTATTTTCAATAATGTACCTTTGGAACCGACCGAGAAAACAAATTTTTACCCCCCCCCCCTCAAAATTTGTTGGTTTACATTTCAAGGTACGTAAAATCCAAAAATCGAATAAAAATTTGAATAAAAAATTATCTGTAAATAGGTAGTATAGTTTTTCGATCAATTTAAAATAGTATTGAATTTTTAGAATCGAATGAGACCTCCCAGAACACTGTAGGACCAACCGTTCGATCCCTATGATAACTCATGGGTAGGACTTACTATAGATTAGAAATATTAGTGTGAATCGCAAAAGAGGCCTAATCTCCGTTCAAGTTTTAGCTGACCAAAATGCGATCGTTGTTCGTTTCTCCGAGTTAAACTCAGTTTTGCGTCCTTAGCAACCAGTGATCAAATTGCCTCATGAATGCACCCACAACTCCCTGTTTCTTCGAACTGAGTGTGAAGCGTTTATTTCTCCCAAATTAATTTGATTGTGAAGTAGGTATTTGGTAAGTAGATAGTACCTTGGTTGGCAATGGCAAAGCTGTGTTCTTTGCAGACGAGTGATCTATATAGAAAAAATAAACCTGTTTGTAATGATTTGCAGCGTTTTTCTTCTATGAATATTAAACCTAGGGGTTGATTTTCAATTTAAAAGATTCGTGGCATGTACCCCACCCACAAGGCTGACTACTCTTTCATATAGGGGTTCGATTTTCTCAACCATTGCTTTAAGGGTCATTTCAAAATTTGGGGTTATTTCTTGTCACGGGCTTTTGTGAACACTCTATTTGTCTTGGAAATTCAGAATTTTTTCAGGGAGATACAGCAGGTTGGTGTCTACAAAGATCACATAGAATGAATTTCACTAATAAATTAACTCAGATAATTAAAAATCATTAATGATCCCAATTCTCTCTCCCTACACCTGTCACAGAGGGTAGGTTGGGAACTTTGAAAATTTTTGGAGAACTCTATAATCATATTTTAATTTAAGTAAAAAACGTTATTGGTCCAGGATACTCTCCTCTTCAGGAATAAATTAGAAACGAACGAAAATTCCATGAATTGGAAGGGTTTTTGCTATGTTTTGATGCTGTCACAAGGTTTTATTCTCTCTCCCTACAATTTTTTTGAAATGCCTGCCCACTCCTGGAAAACGATTATTTTGTGTCATGAAAAACAAAAGTGAACACTGCTGCAAGATGGCTTCCGAAGCTACTGAAGTTTGTTGAATTTCCAAGCTCCCAGTTGTGTGGGTTATGTTGTGAAGTATTGAAGCTTGGAGAGTAGGTAAATACTTTCTCTCTCCCTACAACCACCTCACTCATCAGGGTGAGTGTTCAACTAAGTTTAATTAAACTCAAATTACAATTATGAATGCCATAGTGTTATGTATTTTTTCTAACGTTCAGAATCAATAATGGTTAGGCCAGTAGAGAGTGAGAACCTCACAAATCTCTCTCCCTACAACCTCTCTACCTACAACTTCTGGGAAGAGGCTGGTTTGTAGGAAGAGAGATGGAATTGCAGGGAGAGATGTTTTTTTTTTCAAAGCCGTTTACATTTTTAAGAGTTACCTGAACCATTTACACCGCTGGGTCATATAATTCTGACTTCTCATTAACCCACATTTTACGAAAGATTAGACTGATTGAAAGACTTGAAGAATCTGACAATTCTGATGTACCTAGATTATAGCTTCGGACTGTGATTGCGATAAGTAAAAGAGACTCCTAAACTAAGATTCTCGTATTTTGAAAGAATAAAAAGGTTTCATGAGTTCAACTCACACTTGGTTTTCTCTCTCCCTACAAAGTCGAAATTATGGAAAAAAATTCAAAATTCTATAAATTTGAAACTACTTGATAAAGTGTGCGCCCACTTCAGGATCTGCCTCAGTGGCCAAATCAAAGGACGTTTACGGGAGAAAAAAAAAACATAAAAACTTCAACAATAATTTATGGAAAAGTTCGAGCACAAAATAACCCCAAATTTTGAAATGACCCTTAAATACTTCTTCGAAAATTAGCTCTTCAAGTCATGCTTCATGAATGACCTTTTTTAATAAGTTTTTATGTCTGGTGACAAAAATCTGTCAAAGTCGAAGTTGTCAATAATTTCTTCGAAAGTTACCATTTTCCAGGCTACTGAATTTTGTTTTGTTATTTGCAATAATAAATAGGGGAAATCAAGCTGACAAATCAAACTTCCCCCCTGCATTTCACGTTTTAGACCTTTCTCAACTGTTTTGGTTCCCTCTTCTTCAGTTTGTGTGTCTGTCAGTCGGTAAGTGTGTCCATAAATCCTTGTAAAGGACAAAACTATACGTACTAACTGCCTGATGTCCTGAATGTTCAGGAATTGTGCGGGTAGGCGAGTATATGGCTCCCTAAGATAATTATCGCTCCTGGATAGATAGTAGCCTCTGGGTAAACGTAAATCTATCGGTAATCTCATATGTATATGAGTTTTTCTCGTAAATTAAGGAGTTATGAACCACATCTTGGATGAAAGGAATTCACAAACACAGCTGAAACATCGCGGAACTTAATCTGGCAATTAAAATTTTCGTCTATTAAATATTTCGAAATTATAACAACTTGAAATATCAGTCATTGAAGACAACGCTGAAGTTTGAAGAAAAAAGCTATTTCTGATAATAAGGAAAAAGAGTTCGTATCTACTTAAAGGCCGAACAATGCAAACATATTGCATGAAATCTGCTGTAAAACGCTGCAAATTATTACACAATGGTTTATTTTTTAAATTTTTCTATATAGATCACTCGTCTGCAAAGCCACCAACCATCCAACATGAAGAAAAACATTGATCGCATACCGGTCAGCTTTAATTTCAACGGAGATTAGGCTTCTTTTGCGATTCACACTCGTGTTTCTGATTTATCGTACTTCTAACTTCAAATTCTCGTACTGAGCGAACGGTTTGTCCTACAGAGCTCCGGGTGGTCTCAAAAAATTCTAAAAATTCTATAGAATCTTAAATTGAGGGAATAACAATACCTTTTTATCGAAATGTTTTGAGTTAGGGCGTTTTCAAAATTTCAAAATTGATTTTGGAACTTTTAGAAGTGACCCACATAAACCAAAATCTTCGGGGCACAACTAGACCCCAAATGGAGCCTTCATACAAAATTTCATCAAAATCGGTCATTGCTAAGTGGCAAAAGTGCCGCGTACGGCGGACGGCGGACGGACGGCCAAATTTTTATTCGATTTTTGGATTCTACGTACCTACCTTGAAACGTAAACCATCAAATTTTGAGGGGGTGTTGAAAAAAAATTTTTCTTGGTCGATTCCAAAGGTTCATTATTGAAAATAATAAACCAAAATGAGGAAAAACAAAGGAAGGGAGAAAATATGGAATGAACTTAAGTTTTCACAGGAAAAGATGTACGGAAATGGTAAGAGAGTGTTGAAACATTTGGCAACAGTAGAACCACGTAGGCTCAACACGGCTAGACAAAATTATAATCAAGATACCCTCGGATTTGACATGTGAAAGATATTGACAATAGTTTATTATTACATTGAAACATGAAAACATCGCCTCTTAGTCACGTTCTGGCCTACGAGTAGATCAAACATAAGTGGACGTCCACCTGAGAGACGTCCTAGGAGATCTGACACGTAATGGAAATACTTACTCCTCCTCTTTCCGGAAGTTCCAGTCGCCATGATGATGAATATCACCATCGTAATCAGTAAGTTCGACATCTTGTGTTGGTGAGAAGAATAACGCGTAGGAATCTCAGTGGAAATATTCTTTTGCCTGTAGTTCGCTGTAAAAATTGAGAGTGAAATAAATAACGACTTGAAATAGTAAAAAATTCCGGTGCTGTTTCGAGCATCAGTTCAAAAATATCAACTAGAAAATTGAATTCTTAGGGTTTTTTCCCCGCTGCTACCTGGTCGCTGTCAACGTACCTTTGGGTGCAAATCCCTTTTTCTACTTCAGCTCAGTAATCCTCACAACTTTCGTTTAACAATCACCGAATCCACATCACAGTATACCCCTTCACAATACCTTTCAAGTATCTCTTTCAACTCCTAATACCAGCCAGAATATTTCTCCCACCAGGGTTTTCCCCAGGCATTTTTCCTACTATTCACGATGATACCCCCTCTTGCCATGTACCGTCAGAACTTTAGAGGTGGATTTTGATCCAAACTTCACTTCGATTTCAGTGTTCAAACCATACAGTCCACTGCCTATATTCATATCTACAATTACAAGTCCGGAGTATACCAATGTGCATCTAAGTGCTGTTTGTGTAATAGGTAGTATTCGTGTAAATAGTAGTTTTAGTTTTCTTCAATTCGATCATCTATAATTTTTCATCTACGTCTTCTTTGTCTCAATTTTACCCGTGCTCTGAACAGGTGCTGTTTTTATTCTGGGTGGAGGTCGCACCCATTTTTTTCGGACTTGCCAGTGTTGAACCTCGTTACGTTTAGAACGGAACCATTGTGCGACTCGGTCATTTTGTTAACTCAATTGACTATAAGTTCCAACGAAAAAATAATTTTTACATCAAAATGGCATTTATGTTTTGGTATGATATTTTCAATAATGAACCTTTGGAATCGACCAAGAGACAAATTTCTTTAACACCCCCTCAAAATTAGTTGGTTTCAAGGTATGTAGAATCCAGAATTCAAATAAAAATTTGGCCGCCCGTCCGCCGTACGCGGCACTTTTCCCACTTAGCATTGACCGATTTTGATGAAATTTGGTATGTAGGCTCCATTTGGGGTCTAGTTGTATTCCGAAGATTTTGGTTGATGTAGGTCACTTCTAAGGATCGAAAAATAAGGTGTGAAATTTTGAAAACGCCCTACCTCAAAAAATTTCTATATAAAAATTTTTTTTCATCAATTTAAGATAGTAGAGAATTTTCAGAATTTTTTGAGACCACACGGAGCCCTGTAGGACGAACCGTTCGCTCCCTACGAGAATTTAAGAGTTGGACTTACGATAAATCAGAAACACGAGTGTGAATCGCAAAGGAGCGAAATGCGATCAATGTTTTTGTTCAAGTTCGCTGATGGTAACAATGGCAAAGGCGTGTTCTTTGCAGACGAGTGATCTATACAGAACAATAATAAACCTTTGTGTAATTAATTTTTCTATGAGGCAATTTTTCCCGAAAGACAATTTTTTAGAAAACATATCGGTATGGCCTTGGGACGGAATATTTGAACACTTTCTCATTTTATAACATTTCAAAGCGATTCCCAAAGTTCAACAGTTAGTGAATTTTCTATGAAAAAATAAACATCAGCCTAGTGGATGTGGGACACGGCTCCCCCGTATCCATAACTCGTTTGGCGTAGATAATAGAGTGGGAGATATCTGAACTGCTAACTAACCTACAAAATGAGTACAGTCGGATAATTAGGTGATGGTAAAATGTTGTTTAGATTAATGTTGTGAATTGTCAAGGGATACCTATAGTTGGTGCGACTAAAATAACATTATTAGGGGATCGTTCACGGCCCAACCATCTCTAAACCATTGTATCGGAAAAGGATTTAAATCATCTAAATTGTACATTAGGTGGGTACACCCGCGCTGGCGTCATACAATTAATGGATGACCATCTACCTGCATTCAAAATCTAGCAATCTGTGAAAAATTAATTGAAATCAGGTAGATAATAGTGGCATTTTCTGTTCGTTATGAGAATTTGAAAATTGAGCATGCGCTATCGGTGATCCGACTATGATGAAGTGAGCCAGCTAAGAGGTGTTTCGGAACCAATCAGCATTACTGAAGGAATCGATTCTACAACTAATTAGCACAACTGTTTCCTTTTAGCACTTTCTTTTTACTCTGCGTAAAATTTCACTATTCTGACTCTCACGAGAATAATTTATGAGGCTGAAAAAAAAAACTCAATTTTTACTGAAATAACACGTTTTTTTCTCCTTTAAGTGCCATTTTTCCCCTCACATTTCACAGTAATCCTGAATAAATGGATTCCCATTGGAAAGTTGATGCAATTGAGCATGTTTTAAGCTTGTGAGGGCTGCTGGAGATGAACGTGTTTCAGCAGGAAAAACGTCTGCCCCGATTATATAGATGATCCGATGCATAGTAGTTAAACTCAAAACACCAATCTCTAAGTACCTTTCACTACCCTCTTAGGGGACCATCATTATATTTATTTATAATATAATTTAGTTCAAATTAATAATTTAATTAATTATTATTGATTTAAATATAAATTTAATTTAAATTATTGAACTTAGTTATTATTAATTTATTTTATAATTTAATTTAAAATTATAATTTATAATATATATTTATTTTCAGAACTGGTCAAGAGGAACTGGTTTTCAAATGGAAAATTCAACTTTCTTTCGGGCGGCGTATTACTTGTCGAAACGGGCAGCAGGCGGTTCCTCCCCATAAAACTGAAAGTTGGACATAACGGTCTGTTGGAGATGGCGATTCCTCCCGATGCGCGATTGCTTTTCAAACTGAAGTCTACACGACGTTTGACACCTTAAAGTACACTGCCTGGATAAAACAAGAAAGAAGAAAATTGGATCCGGCAACTCATTGCTCGTCAAACTTCCGGCGACGACCTTCACCAATTCGCTAAAAGGGTCAGAGAGAAATTTGGGAGGACTTTAGAACACATCCTTAAAAATTGAGCATGTTGGTACATTTCATGCATTGTACATTAGGGGGTCTCGTAAATGCCCTTTTTAAAAAAGTCTTCGAAAACTGGAAGTCTAACCCCCTCAATTTGTTCAATTGGGTACCAAAGTACTTCACACAAAAATTGGTCCCCCTCGGACAACGCTAACACATGCCGCATCTCCACCTTAAGGTGGGATTTCGCATGCAGCGGCTGCGGCCAGCGTACGCGTCTCCGAGACGCGGCGGCCAGCCACCCACTACTCCTTCTGTGTATTTCAATGGAACCGATTTGACATGACCGCCAGCGGCCGCGGTCAGAAATTTGGGCCGCCGCGTCTCGGCGGCTCGACTGCTCGAGGGACCAGTCGAGACGCGCCCCTTCCGGCGGCTGTATATGCAAACCCGTTTCATTTCAAGTAAAATTCGGTACATTACGGAGAATCTTCTTCCACGAGGGAAGTGATGAAACCAAATTGGTTGACGTTGAGCCGGAAAAACAGTCGGAACTTCTCTTCATCGTTCTCGAGGTGCAACTGCACTATTTTCGAGAAAAAGCCCTCCTCTTTTCTTTTTTTAAACATTGAACCTATTGGTCTTCTGATAGTACAATTAAAATTTTCCTCCTCTTCTTCATCCATTAATAAACACACCGCGAGTTTCCTTCTTGCCATCACGTTTCCGCTCCCGTTGAACCAAAAAAAATAGACTGATGATCGACGGGACGCCGCGTTCCATCGCCGACATGCGAAACTACCCTCTCCCGCGGCCGGCCGCGGCCGCGGGCGGTCGGGCAGTTGGCCGCCGGCGGTCGGGCGGTCGCGTCTCCATGCGAAATCTCACCTTCAGTTGATATTATGAAAACCACAAAAAAAACAGCTTATTACGAAAACGCCAACATTTTTCCAGCGTTTCGTTTTCCCCGGAAGGATTCAACTTTTCACACGTTGTTTGAGAAGGTCTGCTGAAGCTCTGGTGAAAATTTGAAATCAATTGGATAGGGAGAGCGGGCCAAAGAAATGTTTGAATCAGCTGAAACTGGGATTTGCTGGTGAAAAACGAGCTTCAGCAGACCTTCTCAACCTTCAGTCCTAAAAAGCCGTAGTGTAAAAACTTCAAATAACAAAAGTCTTAGAATAAGGGACATCCTATTGTACATGCAATAAACGAATTAGCCATCAGTACACTGTGGTTTTCTTTGAGACTGACTCATACCTGGGTGGGAGGAGTTGAATAAGGGGAGGATTGCACAGGGGGAGGAATTGAGTAACCGGGAGGAAGGGTAATCAGTTTGGCAGGGAGAAATTGCCATTCTTTCTCGATTCCTTGAGTATTTCTGATTGTTTCGAATTGTCATCAATTTCCGATGGAAACTGAGAAGGTTGTGTCTATTACAAGGAGTTTAAGTGTGTTCAGAGGCAGCTGGGTTGCGAACTTGATGTACTCATTTGATGAGGCAAATGCGAGTTCTGCGCGAATAGCCCACCCTAATTTCCCTCTTCCCTCCCCCCTTAAAGCATCTCATTTTAAATGTTACAATTAGACCTTTGATTTGAATATAAATAAAGGGTTCGTCAACAAAGTCGGTAAAAAAAAGCATTTCGAAGTCTGGCCCCACCCTCTTGGGGACCAGAGGGCCACGTGATTTTTGCCTCTGTTTTTTCTTTCAAGTGTCGATTAAACTACTCAACATTTGAAAACTACCTCCCAGAAATCTACACGAATTCACCTTCAAGAACAATTTATTGGGTAATGTCACTTTGAGGAAATAAGACTTACTGATTCTGTTAATTAACATGAGAAAGACAGAATAAAACAAAAAATAAGACAAATGAACAAAAATTAGTCGTTATTACCTCATCTATTAATTTTTTCTGACTGATGAAATCCCTTTGAAAAGTAGTCAGTTTTATGCCGCGTTTTCTCAGCTTGTACCATTCCCCCTATTTTTTTTTTTTTTTTTTTTTTTTTAGGACGTCCCACAGTAAGACTTGGGCGTCCTTATGCGATCGATCTGGGGTGAAGTTGGACAACACTCAACAGAAAAAAAAATAACCACACAGTAATCCGTTTTGAACCATTCTGAATCCAAATCCGCGAAAAAAACCATAGGTGTATGTCTGTGTGTGTGTGTGTGTATGTGTGTGTGTGTGTGTGTGTGTGTGTAACAAAATCTTGTGTCGTCTGCACAGGCCTTAGTTCTCAACCGATTTTCCTGGTTCTTTTTTTGTCCGTCGCGGAAAACTATCTAGTTGTGCACTACGTCGCCGGAATTTCGAATTTTGCCTTTTAAGGGGAGGAAAGGGGGGGGTTAATGCTCGAAAAACGTGCGTTTTTGGGCATAATCTTGTGTACTCTGCCCAGGCCTTAGTTCTCAAACGATTTTCGTGGTTCTTTTTTCGTTTGACGCGGAATACTATCTAGTTGTGCACTACGGCGCCGGAATTTCGGATTTTGCTTTTTAAGAGGGGGAAAGGGGGGGTTAATGCTTAAAAAACGTGCGTTTGCGTGCGCAATCTTGTAAACTCTGCCCAGGCCTCAATTTCCAACCGATTTGCGTGTTTCTTTTTTTGTTTGACTCAAATAACTTCCGAGTTGTACATGATTTTACCAGAGTACCAAAATTCGCAAGGGGAGGGGGTGAGTGGGGGGATAACATTTACAAAATATCCGATTTTTCAATATTTCGGTTCCTTTACTGCTTACTAATTGTACCCAAGCTTTGAAATTGAGGAAAAATTCTCATTATACCTCCGAATTTTCATGAATTATTCTCTGTACCACCATGGTGCCAGGATATGGTGCCATGATGCCATAAACCGCTTATTTCGTGTTTTTTTTTTTTTTTTTTTTTTTTTTCACCTTGAATACGGATGTGAACTTCGACGGACTGCCTACCAAAACTAACAGATGAAAGTTCAATGTTACGACGTATTTCCGCTTTGGTGCCAGACTGGCACCATTGTTGGCGTTGGTGAGGTGGCGGTGGTTGGGGGGGGGGGGGAAATGCTCTTAAGATTCGAGGCTCCCATGCCGCTAGAAATATTAAGGTGTATAATGGTGGGGGTGGTCAGTATTTCTTGCCTAAAGTAATAAATAAATTACATCGAGTGAAACAGTTTTATCACTTAACAACTGGTTAAACTGATCTAATGCTTATCCAATGGGACGTCCCCTGGAATGCATGCATTACTAAACAATATATTTTTTTGTTACGTGTATTATTCTGAAGAGATGATTCCAACAAAATTTCCGAATAATGACCAGAAAAATTTTCAGGGAGTTTGAAAAAAACTTCAAGTTTAGGCTTAGAATCTTGAAAAAGCATTAAAACTTATCTTACCTATGTAAAAAGAAATACGCAAAATTCATGGCACAGTTTGTGTATTAGGTTTTTACGAACATTAAAGAGAAAAAAAAAACAAGTGGGTGTGGCACATAGCTTCCTCGTATCCATAACCCGATTGTATAGATGATCCGATGCATAGTAGTTAATCTCAAAACACCAATCTCTAAGTACCTTTCACTACCCTCATAGGGGACTATCTACACGCTAATCTGGACAATCCTAGAAAATTTCATCAAATTCGGATGAAAAATGTAAATGGTATGGCTGTTACAAGGATTTTACGTATGCGCATGCTAAGAGGCTTCTATAAATTTTAAGGCCTTGATTTTCATTGGAAACCATCTACAACCTAATCAGCGTAATCCCTGAAAATTTCATCGAAATCGGGTAGAAAATGTGGAAGTTATGGCCGTTTCAAGGAATTCACGTTGGCGCATGCGCAGTCGCTTCTATTGGTTCGGGGATAATGATTTTCATTGGGGACCGTCTACACACCAACCCGCACAATCCCTGAGAATTTTTTATTGAAATCGAACGGAAAATGTAGAAGTAATGGCCGTTTCAAGGAATTCACGTTTGCGCATGCGCAGTCGCTTCTATCAGTCCGGGGATGATGATTTTCATAGGGGACCGTCTACACACCAACCCGCACAATCCCTGAAAATTTCATTGAAATCGGACAATAACTTTGTATAGTTATGCGCGTTACAAGGAAATCATGACAGACACACAGACAGACAGACAGACAGACACACAGACACACAGACACTGAACCAACATTGTTCAGAAAGGTCTAAAACGCAAAACGCGAGTGAAAATTTTTATTTTGGAGAACTTTTTTTTTTCGTCCTTGAAAAGTGAAAACAAAGCTTCCGCTACCTTTGTAGACTCGGAAGCAATTGAGGCTATAAGTTGTACAATAACGGAGATAATGAGGCATTTGTGCTGAAAAACATCCTTTTTTCAGGAGACGCCATTTTCTGAAGTTATTATTCTTCCCTCCTGATGTCGCAAAATCCCGCAGGCTTCAACTCACTCCACCTTTTTCACGTCTATTTTTTTAGATGTCTGTATCTAGATTATAGTGTCCATGACTTAGGAAGATTAGAAAGAAGAAGAAGAGGAAAACTTATCAGTTTTGTTTACTTCTTGATTCTGTTGTGATTTCGCCGTGTTTTTTTTTTTTTTTTTTTTTTTTGAATTATCGGTCTCCCTCTTGATTTCTACAATGACCCGTTCAATTCAATCGTTCAAATAATCGAAAAAATGCCTAAATTCGAAAAAGTTATCCACAACGATGTCATTCTTGTCGACTTACGGCAAGAAAATCGGTATTTATTGGCAAGAAAAAGTCGATATTTTTTCTACCCCCATCAAGCAGGACTTACGCTTCTCCTTTTAAAAATCCTCAATCAAATAGACTAAGAATATACAAAAGAAGAAGAATGAAGAAAGCGAAAGCAGCGAGGAAATAGAAGCTGAAATAGAAGGTGATGATCGATCTTTCATATGGACTTTCCACTAGCTGTCCTCCGGAGCGCGCCGCTCTGTGTTCATAGATTTTTTTTTACCAATTTTCCCTTGATATTTTCTCAAATTTCTTTTCGCAACTCATTCCCTATATAATTTATTTTAATAAGCAATTTTTTTTCTAAAAATCGATTTTTTTTACCAACTACCCAATATTAAAGGGGCAAAGATGACCTTTCAACCCGAAATGGTAATTGGTTCACAGAAAATCGTAGAAGGCCAAGGATGGGCGAGTCGTTGTCAGTTCCGTTGGGGAAGATGAAAGGGACAAAAACACCATTATTGGGTCTTTGGGTAATCTTTGCTCATTATTTTTCTATATAGATCACTCGTCTACAAAATCACCAACCATCCAATATGAAAAGAAGAAAAAAAAGATCAAAAAAGAAAAATCAAAAAAGAAAAAAAAACGTCTGCCAAGTGAGTGTGGCACATAGCTTCCTCGTATCCATAACCCGATATAGATGAGCCGATGCATAGTAGTTAATCTCAAAACACCAATCTCTAAGTACCTTTCACTAACCTCATAGGGGACCATCTACACGCTACTCTGGATAATCCTAGAAAATTTCATCAAATTCGGATGAAAAATGTAAGTGGAGTCACTATTCAAAAAATTTTTAGGTACGGCTTGGAATCGTACCGGAGACCCCTAGGTTGATAGTTGGACTCGCTGCGAATGTGCTAAGGGCGCCAGACAGTACACAGTGTAGAATTTGAGATTCTGACGTACGTACGGCTGTTACACGGATTTTACGTTCGCGCATGCGCATCGGCTACTATCAGTCCGGGGGTGATGATTTTCATAGGGGACCATTTACAATCTAATCCGCATAATCCCTGAAAATTTCATTGAAATCGGATGGAAAATGTAGAAGTTAACGCGGTTACAAGGAAATTCACGTTTGCGCATGCGCAGTTGCTTCTATCAGTCCGGTAATGATGATTTTCATAGGAGACCATCTAAATACTAATCTGTAACATCTCTGAAATTTTCATTGAAATCGGATGGAAAATGTAGAAGTTATGGCCGTTACAAGGAATTCACGTTTGCGCATGCGCAGTCGCTTCTATCAGTCCGGGGATGATGATTTTCATAGGGGACCGTCTACACACCAACCCACACAATCCCTGAAAATTTCATCGAAATCGGACAATAACTTCGTATAGTTATGCGCGTTACAAGGAATTCATGACAGACACACAGACACACGGACACACAGACACGGAACCAAAATTGTTCAGAAAGGTCTAAAACGCAAAACGCGAGTGAAAATTTTGATTTTGGAGAACTTTTTTTCATCCTTGAAAAGTGAAAACAAAGCTTCCGCTACCTTGGTAGACTCGGAAGCAAAACCAACCATCGATCGCATTTCGGTCAGCTCTAATTTGAACGGAGATTAGGCCTCTTTTGCAATTCACACTCGTGTTTTGATTTATATATATATATATTTCAATATAAACCCTTAAATTTTCGTAGGGAGCGAACGGTTAGTCCTACAGAGCTCCGCGTGGTCTCAAAAAGTTCTAAAAATTCTATAGAATCTTAAATTGAAGGAAAAACAATACCTTTATATCAAAATTTTTTGAGTTAGGGCGTTTTCAAAATTTTAAAATTGATTTTGGAACCCTTAGAAGTGACCTACATCAACCAAAAGCTTCGGGGCACAACTAGACCCCAAATGGAGCCTACATATCAAATTTCATCAAAATCGGTCAATGCTAAGTGGCAAAAGTGCCGCGTACGGCGGACGGACGGCCAAATTTTTATTCGATTTTTGGATTCTACGTACCTTGAAACGTAAACCATCAAATTTTGAGGGGGTGTTAAAATTTTTTTTTCTTGGTCGATTCCAAAGGTTCATTATTGAAAATAATAAACCAAAAACCATCTACGTTTTAATAGTCGTCCAACTGCCATTCGTGGCGTCGCGGACTTCATCAGCTGTCTTCATGAGGGAAGATCAGAATTGGTTCTGATGATTTCGCTAATGTGTATTGTCTCACACGCTTAAGCGGAGCAGGGTCCACCAACGGCTCAACCCGAAAAATTATCATTATCTGCAATACCCCCCTTGAGCGGTCACAAATCTAGATAATCTCCAGGGTCCGTCGCTACTCTCCTCGCTCACCAATTTTCTCACAACTACTTTCATCTTGCTCTACTTTCTTTACTAGGTACGTATTTCTTGCAAACTACATTCTACATTCAACACTTCTATTATCACATCTACTTTCCGAGCTCACCACTTTCATAACCACTACTTCCATCATGCACTAATCTCTATACTTGGTAGGTACTACTTCTATAAGACACTACTTTCCTCATAACTAATTTTTTCTATCAATTCTTTCTTCTTCATGACTCACTCTAAAAAAGTTTGACATGTAGAACAAGTAGGTATACCTCCTTGATTTGCAATGTTACAGCCAAGTTGATTTAGTTTTCAAGTCAAAAATGTGCCAAATGTGCAGGTTTGTACTGTTGCGACTCACTGTGCGCCTCCCCACCCCCAACATAACTTAACATAACTCTACTAACTTCAAATATTTTAACTTCATTATATTTTCTCTCAAAATACAGTGATATTTGAGTAACTTGCTTTGTTTTTTATTTCGACTATGTGCTCTTCCATCAGGTTTCTGATCCTGGCAACTCATTTGGACGCATCGAATACATTGAAGCCTTGCAATTCATCATAGGAATATGCACTGAGTTTTATATCTTGGACACAGCATTGACAAGTATTAAAAATCACTTATCAAGCGCCCCCCCCCCCCCCCCCTATACAATCTAGTTATTTATATAGAGAGAAACACTCAAGTGGGTGTGGAACGTTTCTTTCTTGTAACCATAACCCGGTTGTATGGATGATCCACATTGTAGCTAAGCTCAAAACATTAACCTAAGTACCTCGCACTACCCTCATAGAGGACCCATCTACTCGCCAACCCACCAATCCCTAAAAAATGTCATCAACATTGGATATAAAATGCAGAAGTTATGGCTGTTATAAGGTTTTTGCGTTTGCAAATGAGCAGCGGGTACAATAATCAGGGGGTGATATCATTCCTTCCCATAGAGTGCACAATGATAGAGTGCTTTTTTTGAAGTTGTCGATCACAATTATTACTCTCATTCTTTTCGACACTGTTTTAAATTTGTAAACCTACTTTAGAATCAAGCTTCTATTATTTGTTAATAATCAGCTCTATGTCATAGTAATATTGCATCGTAATACTTGCATGCAAAATTTCAGCTCATTCAGAAACTCAACTTTAATTTGCAAGATTCAATTACAGACTGACAGACAACGGGACAGGCGAAACTTGATAAAATCTTGTCACAATAAAATGGCGCGAGCTGGTACGTTGCAAACACCAACATGAGGGAAGTGATGTTGAAGTTTTTACCGGCGGTAGTTTCCGCGCTCATTTGGTTTATTTAAACTCCTTCTTCGATTTATTCCACTCCTGTACATGTTGTCTTTTCATCGAGTTTTGGCGAGCTGATCGGGTGATGGCTGTGAACTGCTGATCCTTGAAAGCGCCTTCGTGGTTGGGAAGACGTTGCTTTTTTCGTGGGTTTATTTCGCTCTAAACGAGTCGGTGGGGTTCCGAAGATAGTTGAAGAGGAAGACGAGGGAGGTCTCAGAGGGGATGAATAAGAAATGAAGGAGAGGATGCGCTTGGGGAAAGGGGCATTCAAGTGGCCATCTTTCCTTCATCCAAGAGCTACTTACCACGAGGGTAGGTAGTTTTTATCACCATTTCTGCATTTTCCATCCGCCTTTTCTTGGCTTTTCATCCTTGGGAGCAGACAAAGATGAGACCTGACTCCTCTCCGTTCCCAATCATGCGGGATTGATGAACCTGAGAAGAACAGATTGGCAGATGCAGGAGATGGAAGTCAGACGCCTTACTATCAGTTAGACGGGTGATTTTTATTATGAAATCATTCATTTTTGTTAAGATATAATGATGACGATGAGAGAATTCGATAGTAAGTTGTAATTGTCTGCTGGAGTTGCTGTCTACCAGGGTTTGTACTCCTTTGTTTGTTCCTAATTTAGCCACTTTTCGATGAATGAAATATTCAAAAGTTGGGAAAATATTTCGATTTGTTGTGCGTTCAATTTTTGACGCGAGGTGATAATTAGACGAAACGTTTATTTTGGATTTCGTTGATTTGGAAGTTCTCCAGCGTTGTTTTGGTGTGAAGAAGCGAAATTGGTTTTATCTGATTCAGCATTACATACAATTTCGTCTTAACTCACGTTGTAGTGTGATATTCTCCAATGTACATATTTACTGCAAGTGTTTCCAGACGTTGTTTTAATTTTTCCGCCACTTGCCACCTTCCCGCTATTTCAACCCACACTATTGTTTTTCCTTTTCATCGTCCTGATTTGAAAGTTTTGTCTACCACTTACTATTCTATCATCATTAATATTATTTACTTTGTAGTGGAACATAGTGTTTGATGTTCAGGGGAAAAAACCAAGTTCCAACCACAAAGGAATGCCTCCCAACTCACCGATAACACGAAAAAAGAACTTCCGAATCGTCGGCAATTTTTGTGAGTCGAACAGGAATGAGTGGGGGGAATGGTGAGGGGGAGGTGGTTGATGAAAAGAGGAAAGGCTTAATGACTTTGGTCCACTACGAGGAAACCAAATTAAAGACTCGTAATAAGGGCTATAACCCCCCCCCCCCTGCCCCCAACGTCACTAACTTTTACCTCACGAGTACACAAAAGAAAGAGGAAATTTTCCTTTTATTTGGAAATTCCTCTCTCCTCCCTTCTACATTCTCATGGGGTTTACGTGGTGTTGAAAACTCCGATTTGCCTACCGCTTCCCACTCCTGGGATGGTCAAAGGTTGAGGGATGACTTGAGGGACAAAAAAGTGAATTCCTTTGAGATTTTTCCGGAAGAAAACGATCGATTTCCGTGGACTGGGGTTACCAACTCCAGCGCTCGTTAATCCTCATAATTCACGGTTGAATCCTTCCACTATCCGTGAATTATTAGGATTAATGTGTAGTGAAACGCGGAAAATAGCATGTATTATAATGAATTCGCCACAGAATTGTATAGCTACATGTCGGAACTGAAAATAGGAGACCTCTGAAATCAAAATAATTTTGACAGGCAGACCGAAACCCAAATAGGGTAAAACCACCAATAACCAGCACCCCCCCCCCCCCCTAATAGTCGGCACTCTCAACACATTCTGGACAAGAATAAGACTTGGGAGTGACCTAGGAGGCTTAAAAAAATATTTTCAGAGGCTACAACTGAATACCAAGCTCGTCAGCTTGATTGTGGGCCGTGAGCAGGAGTAAAATCAGATGGAAAAACATTTTTTGACAGTACCCATTGCGCGTCCTCGTAACAGACCTCCCGCTATTTTTTTCTTAAGGACTGACAGTGCTGTTTTGGGTACTGCTCGATGGTAAGTGATTCTTTCGTACTTTTTTCCGATTCTGTTGCATTCTCCAGCCTTCAAGCTTTCATTTGCATTATTTTTTAATACGTTTTATCGAATTATATTGGGGATCGTAGATGTGCCCAGTTCTGGATAAAAATTAACCTCAATTTCAATAATTGGCGTGGGGTGCCCACTATTGGATTTCGGCTAGCATTTGTCATCATGAAGTCTTTTGATCTGAATTGGTCAATTTTCGTAACCAAACATAATTTCTAAAGTTTAAATTGTTATCCCGTAGCTCTATCCAGATTTCGGCACACCATAAAACTAATAATGGGCAGTGCCGATCATTCAATAACTGGCATGCCGACTATTGGTAGAACCCAGTAATCAGCATACCCAGTACTCAATGGTCGGCAGTGCCCGGTATTAACACAGGAGGTGATCGCTAGGTATTTTTTGCTGAGGTGAGTAGGGGGGGGGGGGGGGGGGTACCTACCTACTACCTGATGGGGTGAAGGGGGGAGGGTACCTGTGTTGAGACTTAAATTGCTTTCGAGTCTACCAAGGTAGCGGAAGTTTTGTTTTCACTTTTCAAGGTTGAATAAAAGTTCTCCAAAATCAAAATTTTCACTCGCGTTTTGCGTTTTAGACCTTTCTGAACAATTTTGGTTCCGTGTCTGTCTGTCTGTGTGTCTGTCTGTCATGAATTCCTTGTAACGGGCATAACTATACGAAGTTATTGTCCGATTTCTATGAAATTTTCAGGAATTGTGCGGGTTGCTGTGTAGATGGTCCCCTATGAAAACATCATCCCCGGACTGATAGAAGCTACTGATGCACAAACGTGAATTCCTTGTAACGGCCATAACTTCTACATTTTCCATCCGATTTCAATGCAATTCTCAGGAATGTTACAGATTAGTATTTAGATGGTCCCCTATGAAAATCACCACCTTCGGACTGATAGTAGCCTCTGCGCATGAGCAAACGTGAATTCCTTGTAACAGCCATAATGTCCACATTTTCTACCCGATTTCGATGAAATTTTCAGTGACTATGCGGATTACGTTGTAGATGGTCCCCTATGATAATAATCACCCCCGGACTGATAGTAGCCGATGCGCATGCGCGAACGTGAATTCCATGTAACAGCCATAACTTCCACATTTTTTACCCGATTTCGATGAAATTTTCAGGGATTACGCGAATTATGTAGTAGATGGTCCCCAATGAAAATCAAGGCCTTAAAATTTACAGTAGCCTCTATGCATGCGCAAATGTAAAATCCTTGTAACAGCCATGAACTTACATTTTTCATCCGAATTTGATGAAATTTTCTAGGATTGTCCAGATAAGCGTGTAGATGGTCCCCTATGAGGGTAGTGGAAGGTACTTAGAGATTGGTGTTTTGAGATTAACTTCTATGCATCGGATCATCGGGTTATGAATACGAGGAAGCTATGTGCCACACCCACTTGACATTTAATATAAAATATTAAATTTTAACTTTATAGTTTGAAACCAACGTTTGATTTCCTTTTATACCTATTCGAACTTTCGTGATATTTCTTGTCTCATCCGTTCACCTCTATCGTTAGGGACTCAATTTATGTGATATGTCAAAATAATGAGAGTGTTCAACACCAAATTTTGTCGAGGAAAACCTGGTATTTCACTGCACAGTAGGTCGGTACCTCGGTAACTCACAGTTAACCTCAAAGACTGATTTAAATAACAACGTTATTTTACCTTTCGTTACCATTTTACGTTTTTTTCTATCCCTCACCAGAATCTAAACCTGTTCCAACTATTAGTATGACAGCGTTGAATCGGTAGTTGGCAGGTGCCAACTATTAGTAGAGAGCAGTGCCCATCAATGGTGGACTGGTGCCCACTATTGGTTAAAAGCCGTGCCGATTGATGGCAAAATGGGTGCCGGCTACTAGGAAATCTGTTGTTTGTGTAGAATTGCCTAACAACTCGATTCAAAAGTTGTTATGAAGTTTCCCAGTATTTTTTTAAATGAATTCAGATGTTTATCTACGTAAAGAAAAAAGAAATAATGGGTTAGCACTCAAAACTGATTTATAACTGCGTTTTGAAGTTGAAGATCGGGCTTAACAGTGCCGACTATTGGTGGTTTTACCCTAGTCAAGGTAAGCCAAAACATTGAACTGTGAGTGAAAATTATTTTCACTCATAGTTCAATGTTTTGGCTTACCTTGACTATTTGGGTTTTGGTCTGCCTGTGTGTCAGAAAGTTTCCGTCCGATTTCGATAAAATATTCAGGTTGTGCAGGCTGGGGTTTAGATGGTACTCCACGAAATTCATCGTCTCCGGATGGATCCTCTATCAAACTCCGGAACAAGCATAACTTTTTCAGTTTCCATTGAAGTTCGTTGGAACGTTCAGGGGTTGTGTGGTTTTGGCTGTCGACAGTTCCCTATGAGTGTGCTCGTTATCTTGTTATCTAATTTGGGGGGAAGTGGTTGTTAATTGAAGATTGAAGTTTTGATTATCTACAATGCATCGAATAAAATACCCCTGCGAATAAGAACACCTCCATCTATTTCTTCGTATTTTTCCTTTTTCTGTTTTCCTTCTTTTGTCTTCCTTTGTTACTCCCTTCTTCGTTTCTTTCCCTTCTTTTCTCTTCAAGGATGTATGCTTTCTTGCCACCATATCCCTCCTACATCGGCAAACAATGTGTGCAAATGGATAAAAACTTGATAAGACTGGATTTTTGAGCTGGAGTATTTTTATGCAATCGTGTTTTTGACAAGGAATTACGTTTACGGGCTGTGGGGATTGGTGGTTTAGAAAAGATCAAATCTCCAAACAAATTGTAGCCGTTTAAAATCAGCTTCATTTCTTTTCATTTTTTTCAGTTGAATAAAAAATACAAATGAATGTTTAAAACTTCGAGTTCTGCTTAAACAATGGAAAGTTACGGTTTTCGTCGAACTGCATTCGAAGGAAAAACACGATCGAACAATTCGATTCCTCGTTAAATATCCAAACAGAAATTTTAAACGAAACCAAATCGGACCCCAAATGATGTTCACCAGTGTATTACTAGCACGAAGAAAATACTGGGATTCTCCAAAAGGGAAAAGCTTGTATTTCCATCCTCACTCAACCTCCGGCTTCAGGTTATTTAATTAACTTCCCGACTTGGTCTTAACCGTTTTTCTTATCTTGTTAACTCTCCCCCTCTCTCTTGTATTCCTTTAATAATCCGCAGAGGAACGGATGAGCGGCCCGCACGCACCTAATTATGAAGATGATCAACTGCCTCGCTAACCCCGTCTCTTCTCCCATTCATCTTCATCTCTTATCCCAACCGTTTCCTTTAGTTCCTGAACGTTTGTTGACAAGAGAATGGAAAAATGTAAACTCGATACCCTCACTCATCACGAATCTCTGGGGGGCTCGATATCCATCGTTCGCAAAACCCCAGCGAAATCTGAGTGGACTACAATTGGAAGGTGCAAGTTACTTATAATAAGGTGCTTCTGGCAAAACCTCCAGCCAGGAAGCTGCCTTGTCCTCGTGTATCGACCGATTTGCGTGTTTCTTCTTTGTTTGACACAGATAAACTTCACGTTGCACATTACTTCACCAGAGTATCAAAGTTTGCCCGTGGAGGGGGCCAATTGGGGGATTACATTCACAAAACAAACTATTTTTTCAATATTTATTTTTCTATTAAGGCTTACTCATGGAACCCAAGCTTTGAAATTCAGGGAACATATTAAATTTACCTCTCGATTCTAATGAAATATTCTTTGTGCCACTGTGGACCAAATCAGTTCATCTTGGCGCCAGAACACCAGAAATTGCTTACTATGTGGGGCTTGGGTGTTTCATCTTGAATGCATATGTGATATTCTATGGACAACTGGCCTAAACCAACAGATTGAAGTCCAATGTTTGGAGCTATTACCTTCGTGGTGCCAGGCTACCACCAAGATTGGATGTTGGTGGGGGGGAGGGGGGTGTCTCGAAATCGCATGTTGGGTATCTCAGATCATGGATTTTAAAATCCTGTAGAAATTCGGGGCTCTAATGTCACTATAAGTGTTGCGGTGGCTAAGGCTGAGGAGGGTATGGATGTAGGTTACCGTTTTATCAACGATTTCCGATTTTAAAATATCCAGTTTTGGGCTCTCACAATGCTAAAACGCTGAAAATTTTAACACAATGGTTTATTTTTTTTTCTATATAGATCACTCGTCTGCAAAGCCACCAACCATCCAACATGAAGAAAAACATCGATCGCATTTCGGTCAGCTAAAATTTGAACAAAGATTAGGCCTTTTTTGCGATTTACACTCGTGTTTCTGATTTATCGCAAGTCCAACCCTTAAATTCTCATAGGGAGCGAACGGTTTGCCCTACAGAGCTCCGCGTGGTTTCTATTCTATACTATCTTAAATTGATGGAAAACAATACCTTTATATCAAAATTTTTTGAGTTAGGGCGTTTTCAATATTTCAAAATTGATTTTTGAACCCTTAGAAGTGACCTACGTCAACCAAAATCTTCGGGGCACAACTAGACCCCAAATGGAGTCCACATACCAAATTTCATCAAAATTGGTCAATGCTAACTGGGGAAAGTGCCACGGACGGTGGACGGCGGACGGACGGCCAAATTTTTATTTGATTTTTGTATTCTAGGTACCTTGAAACGTAAACCAACAAATTTTGAGGGGGGGGGGTTAAAAAAATGTTCTTGGTCGATTCCAAAGGTTCATTATTGAAAGTAATAAACCAAAATGATAATGTTACTTCCCCAGCATGCCATTTAAGTTACATTGGAAGAATCTGGAATACATGCATTACCGAACAACATGTTTTAACTTGGGTTCATAACTTAACTGAACAGTTAATTTAACAAGAAGTTTAACTGAAGATAGTAAGTTTAAAATTGTTGGAATTGTATTAGACCACTCCAAGCACTGGAGTGCAATAATTCGCTTCCCTTAAGGAGAGGAATACGAAGCTTTGAGGTCACAGAAAAACGAACGACCTCATCCTCATCCATTTTGATTCTCCACGCTTCATTCTGTTCCTCGCCTCTCTTATTCTCGAGAACCGATCCCATCTCGTTAACCAGTCTCTACAGTTCCAAATCGACAGGAAAAAGATCTTCTGCGACCAGAGGAGGGTGAGCTTTTGGATTCCATCCCACATAAACGAATTTAATTGAATTGTATGACAGAAGGGGATGCGGCTGGTGGAGAGGGGATGTTCCGGTAATGGATCCCTCTGGAATAAAAAGAAGTAAAATCCGCGGGAATGGGAATAGCGTCCTGTTAACAGTCTGACTCCCCGATCCAGATGTTGGACCTATTTAAAACCGAGTTTCACAGCCGCTCATCTCGCCCTTCCTCGCAACCCTTCGAGGCACAGAGGCGACCCTTTTCCATTCAGCGGAATTGATCCAATTTTTATATCGGGGACTTGGCCCACCAGCGTTGGGGGTTTTATTGCCAACCGAGTGTGAAAACACTGCATTTGCGATTTCAACTTTATATATGACTATCTCGTATTTTGCTCGGTGCAATTATCTATAGGGTGCGCTTATGTAGGTACATGATATGCCTCTGTTATGTACCCAACAGAATTTGAACGGAATAACGCCGCCGATGTTTCCAAGACTTGACTTATATCCTGTCACTTCTAAGAGGAGCATTGGGACTCGATGGAAGATCGTCATCTGTCTCGGTTCCTGGTCAAAACCAGAAACACTCACTTCCTGCCTAGTTGTGCCAGTCTGTCCAGCCTCTGCATCAATGGGATGTCTTCATGCCATCCTTGATCGTCCCCGTTGTATCCTTGAGAATTCATTCATCTTCTTTTCTCAAAGTGTGGCCTATCCTCCTCCATTTTGTTTTCTTAATCTCGTACTTTCAAAACGCTTTCCTCTTTCGAAACGTACTCACTATACCCACATATTTGGAGCACTTTCTCACATTTGATCTCTGAAGGTTACTATCACAGTTATTTTCTTGATGAATTCAGCGTGTTGAGCGGTTTTGATAAGTTTTATAAGCATACTATTCCTGTTTCCCGTTTGGAATAACATGTGCCGCAATTCCAGTAGGATATCCTGGGACCCACCTTCGATTCATCCGTCTTACGTCATAGATTAACGTGTGTTTCCAACTTCCTCGCTACAAACTTATACTGCCTCCAAAGTGGATGTCTCACTCTAACCCAAAACGTATTCTCATGAATTGGCAGAGGCGGTGTCCTTCGAAAGAATTCCAACAGGCGTTTCCCTCGGAACATTAGTGTTAGCGATACATAATAGTCGCAAAAGATTCTCGTGATAACGTTTCGGGTCCTCCGAAGTCAAACGGACTCGTATCAACCACCTCCGTACAGAAATCCGGGTAGGGAAGTGTGACTCTGTGGGTCCCTCGAGCGATATGAGAATGTTCTCTCGACGCACTCTATTTTAACTCAAGCTATCACAATCACTCACGCAGCCCTTTCAGCAGCCCTAGCAGGCCGCAGTGCTCGTTGCTATACGAGACTTCACCATCAAACTAAGTGAGGATATACGGGAAGTCGCCTCCCGCCGCCGTTTTCACCGCAGTTTTCCATTTTCCCTTGCAATCGCGACACCCAGGGGAGTACTTTGTATTTTTTCTACACCGGCAAATTTATCATTATTTGATCTAATACAAGTGAGACTATATTTTAATGGCATGAACATTTTCGTTGTTCCTCAATTACGTATCTGTCACTACAAAATGTTCATAAAGGTAGAAAGCTTTTGCCCATGTTGCCAATGCAGGGGGCCTCGGAATATCGATGCTTGAGAAACAATATCGATTGGAGTCTACTGCTATACCAGTATGTTTCCTGTCATTGGTAAGTAAGATTTGATAAGTTATAGTATTTCCTAGCTAAGCTGTATATTCTGTATAATACAGAATACTATAACTTACGTTTGTATTACATTTATATAACTTACCTAATGTTATATATACGGAATACTATAACTTATTAAATCTTACTTACCAATGACAGGAAATACATTTTCAAGATCTCACGTTTTTAATTATGTAATATTCATGAATTTTAGAGTACGAATCAAGAAAGAAATGCGTGTTTGAACAGAAGAATAAATTGTAAAGTGTTTCTAAGTGTTATGAGACTTGACACGACCTGATTGTGACAAGAGAAGTTGAGTTGACCTCAAAATTGTTTGGTTTACGTTTCAAGGTATGTCGGATTAGGAAAAACGCCGAATAACCTACTATAATCCCTTCTTCCACCCCCCCCCCCCTTCACAGCATATTATTTTAAAGCATACAATCAGACCTTAAATTTGATGGCCCACAAATGGTCCGTCATCGAATCAAAGGAAAATTCTTCCCTTCCATGTTTTATAACTATTTTCACTCATTTTTGATATTTTCAAAAAAGGTAAAATTTAAATTCGTTTGAAAAACAAGGCTCTGAGGACGGACCATCTGCCATAGAGACACTTTTTAGAAAAAATCAGGAAGATTGGTACCTGTTGTGGGTGCTTTAGGAAATTTGATTACTGGTTGCAAAGGATGCAAAACTGTGTACAATTCGAAGAAATGAACAACGATCCCAGTTTGGTCAGATACAATTTGAACGGAGATTTGGCCTCATTTGCGATTCACACCCGTGTTTCTGATTTATCATAAGTGCAACCCTCGAGTTCTCATGGGGGGCGAACGTTTGTGGAGCACCTCCAGAGCTCCGGGTGGTCTCAATTGATTCTAGAAATCAAATACTATTTAAATCGACGAAAGAACATTTAAATCGATTTTCTTTTTGAGCTAGGGCGTTTTGAAAATGTCAGCCCTTATTGTTCAACCTTAGAAGTGAGCGCCACTAGACCACAAATGGAGCCCATAATTTGTGTTCATTTTTCTTCGGATTCTACGTAAATTGAAACGTAATCCAACAAATTTTGAAAAGTTGTTAAAAATTTTTTTTTTTTTCATGGTCGATTCCAAACTTCATCATTGAAAATTTTAAACCAAAAATGTTGTCCCGCGACTCATCTAATTGAGTTCCCCTCTTCTTCGCCCCTTCTGCAGTTTTGAAGTCTGTCAAAAATCGAATACTAAATTGTCTGCACAAATTTACAGCAATTATTCATGTCACTATGCATTTATGTCCCACCAAACCAGTATTTTCTCAAGAAATGCATTTGTTCATCTAAATATCACCTCCAACATATCATGTTTTAGACGATGAATATAATTGAATATAGAATTAAATATCAGCAATATCTTTAGTAAAATGTTTATAAACGCACTAACCTAATTTAGCGATGCAATGGATTGAGGCGGGTTTTATGAGAGTTGAAGGGTCGTTTAGTTTCAGAGAGTTTTCTGTTTCTGCATCTCATCTCGTTCCTCCCTAGCTGGGGTGATTAGTCAACTTGAGAAGTTATCAACTTGAGGCTCTGGGGACGTCCCATCTGATGAGTCGGGTTATTGAAAAGCTTATGGCGAATGAGACGTTGAGAGGATGTTATTGAGTGTTCGGCGGTAGAATGGATGTTGACTATCTCAGACCCCACTCAGAAGGGTAAGGGATTAAAGGAGGGCGCTTAGCACCGAGCGGATTACCGTGTTCAACCATCCGTGATCCAACCCACCGGAAATGCCTCACGATCTTCATCATCGAAGCGCCAATAACTTGGCAACACTGCCAATTAATTCCTGCCCGCTCAATCACTTCCAACTTGGCTGTCAGAAGAACTCGGACTCAGGCTAAATAGTTGAAGTAGACGCAAACTGGGCACAAACATGTGCCTCGAAGTCTCACAGCTTACTTAAGTTAAAATAACAAGTCTCATTTACTTAAGTAAATCTTCGAGCTTCATAGCTTACCCTGGTTATAAGTAATAGCTTGCATGTTGTTTCAGCAACATACAGAATGATGCAGATTCAATGTGGTTTATCTCAAAGTGGGTGTGGCACATAGCTTCCTCGTATCCATGACCCAATGATCCGATGCATGGTAGGTGGTAGCTAATCTCAAAACATCAATCTCTAACCACCTTTCACTATCCTCATAGAGGACACGCCAACCCGTACAATCCCTAAGAATTTCAACGATATCGGATGGAAAATATGGAAGTTATGGTTGTTAAAGGAAACTCACGTTCGCGCATGCGCACTTGCTACTGTCAGTCCCGGGGACTGACTTCTGATCTTCCCTTAGGAAAACAGCTGATGACGTCCGCGACGCCAGGAATGGCAGTCGGACGAAAATCCAACCTGAAATGGTTGTTTACTTTACTCTACTTTACTTACAGTCCCGGGGCAATGATTCTGGACCATCTATACACCAATCTCAACTATCCTGTAGATTCTCATCAAATTTGGATGAAAAATGTACAAGTTAGGGCTGTTAGGTACAAGAATGTTACCTCCACGCCTGCGAAGAGGCTATTATCAATTTGGGAGCCATGTTTTTCATACGGGACCATCTACACTCCAATCCGCATAAGCTCATAAAATTTCATCGAAATCGGACTAGGTATAACTTCGTATAGTTTTCCCGTTACAAGGATTTCATGACAGGCACACAGACACACGGATAGACAGACACGGAACCAAAATTGTTCAGGAAGGCGTATACCGTAAAACGCTAATTGAAATTCTGATTTTGGATAACTTTTTTTTTTCAACCTTGAAAAGTGAAAACGATGCTTCTTATAGCTCGGTGGACTCGGAAGCAAAAGTACAGATCAATGCATAGGAGCTCTCCTACAGAAAAATGACTCAGTATGGTATTTTGTTCGATTCTGATTGAACACAGTTCCTTATGAAGTTTCTTTGGACGAGTTCTTCACTGAAGGCAGCAGGTACTCCAGGGAGTAGGTCAACTGGTCGAAATAAGGCAACTACCCGATTTGGTTCAATGAGTAGGTATCTGGTCAAATGAAGAGTAGAAACTGATCGACAACGTTACTTTGAACCAGATTTGTCCGGTAGCATGTTACTACGCAGAGTTATGCCTAGATCAAGTAGAATTGCAACTGAAGTCGCGCTATATTTTTCAATAGCAGAGAGCGCTTGAGAGTGCGTGAAAGTTGATTTATTTCAAGAACTTAACACTCTCGTGGACTAAGCGTCGTGATAATATCAAGGTAGTATACATGGTAGATGAATCTACAAAATGGACCGTAATAATAAGCGTTACTGAACCATTTTCCAATAATAATCAAGGTTTACCTCTTAATGTCTCGTAAATAATGATTTCTGTTCGTCGTTTTTGATATGAGGTGTTTGAAGTACGAATGCTCCTTGAAATCGCGATATGACGTCTCCGCATCTCTAAATAGATTATAAACAAGCGAGAAATAAAAGGAGGAGCACATTTTGCTCCAATTAGGGCCCAAAAGAGAGAAAACAAAAAACCTTTTGCTCATTATTTTCGTGCTCGTGTATGTCGGGGTTAATGAAGTAACTAATGAAAATTTGCTCATCCATTCATGCTACACTAATGAGACTTTTCGACTTGATTATTCATAATTTTATTCTTTATAGTTCTATTATAAATACTTCGAACAAATATATTTATACAGAAGAAAAGGAATAGACTACAATTTTGAGAACCTTCGAGCAATAGCTAATTTTCTTCGGAAAAGGTCGTCTCGTGACAGAAAACTATGAGACCTCCTTTTTCTTGTTTTTGGGTGTTTGTAAGTCGGTCAAAAATCTTTGAAATGGTGTAGGTTTGGAACGGTGGAGACACCAGTTACTGCCTTGAAAGGTGTTTTTCACCCTAGTAGGTTTGGAATCTAGCGGAAGTGCTTCCTCAGGTGTGCACTCTAATCCCCCAACGTCCCGAGCGGAAAATAATTTTCGTTGTATGAGTGGAAAATTCGCCTTGAACTACCTCTTTCGTCTTTTGAAGCACTCTTCAATGGAAGACAATTTACAAGGTGATGTTCTGAAACCACAGTAGTTTTGATAATGGTTGGTTTCAGGCAGTTTGTTCATTGTAACCACATCCCCAGCTTTCAAAGGCTGAGTTAGTCCTGAGATTAACAGACAGATTAACAACAATTTAAATGTGTTTCATTTTAAAAGTTTAGTCATTCATCAACGATGAAAATGTAGTGATGCACTTTTGAGATCATCTCTTGAACTTTGGAAATCACGTGTTCGCACTTTCAGAGTTAACCTCGTTTTTCGTGTGGATTTCTGATCGGCCAGAATGCAATGGAGAACCCACACATTCCCATGGATACATACTTACCTCTCTCCTTGCATCTCACCACTCCCTTGAGGTTCAGTTTTCTTGCATGACGTCATCTTAGTTCGCTACGCCTCCTCTCCTCGAACTTCTCAGAGTTGCATTTTAGTATTCTCCTTCCATATAACTATTGCACAGTATTATTTCTTCATTTATCAAACAGTACTGACATGCAAATGGCATGGTTGAACATTTTGATGAGCCCTTATCAGTCTTGACCGGTTTATGTATACGATCATGTTATGGATATGTGGGACCTATGTGCCACACCCGCTCGGCAGACTTCTTCTCCACTGTTTCTCCTTTTATGCCGCCTATTCAGACCTGTTTATGGTTCGTGGTAAATGGAGGCTGCTCGTATAAAACTCATCTCCACACCAAGTCGGTTCTGTACCGTCTGGTCGTCCACCTGATCCCCGCCGGACCTCAGCACTAATCCCCCATTTTATGTTTCGCATTAAACTGTCCAGATTGCCTTGACGGTCACAAAAATGCGTTGTAACCTCTGCTCGACCATCATGGCCAACTGTGAAAATGACCTGCAACCTCTGACTTCAGCTAATATTCTGACTTTATTATCAATTAATTTTGTGGAATTATGAACAATTATTATAACATCAGAGCAAACTTGAAAATGATCGAACGATTGGGGCGAAATGCAACTTACGTGGGTGATGAATCAGTAATTTACCTATATTATGAAAATCAGACGAGAACATCGATTTAGAACATGGAATCAGATTGAATTAACTTCACGAGTAAAGGCAGCCAATCACCCTTACGGTCACAGACATCGAAGGAGCAGACTTCATCAGTACATCCAACATTGCACGAATGTACTATGAAAAGGAATACATAATCTTCCTTTCTTCAGGAAAATAACAGTTGAAACGTTTACAATATGATAGAGTAGAGTAGAGGATGGAAGTAACAAAAACAAATGGTTGTGGCACATAGCTTCCTCATATTCATAAGTCGATTGTTTAGATCCGATGCAGACCTACTCTAACTTCTTCTCTGCTCTCACTCTAATAATGATAGTAAGCAGAAGATGGAGAGTCGAAAAATACGAGAGAGAGAGAGAAGGAATAATGTCACGTTCGTGGAGAAGAATGTATATGGAGGGTCCCTCGAGCTGAGCTTTTCTACAACTGGGGTAGAGGAGACGCGGGTGGAGGCCAGGTATCTCCAGCTTAGGTCGTTCACAAGGCCCACAAGTGGTCAGCTGGAGCTACATCTCAGGAATACATTATAGATGTAGGAGAAACCGTAATAACATAATTTCGATATGAGGTGTTTCTACTCGTGGGGGGGGGGGGGTCATAAAATATTTCAGTATCGGTTACTGGGGGGTCGAACCTCTTTTTATAAAGTTAAATAATCTACTAATTTAGAGACCTCAGAAATATCCAAACGTCAGAGAAGATGATGTCGTATGTGAGAAAAATAGTTTGGAAACTCTGAATACATTGCAAGGCTCGAAAAATTGAATTCCTGAAATGATGTCTTAAGCATATCTGAGACTGGTAATATAGGTAACACTAACTTGACCGGAATTTGATGTTAGCAAGGGGATTAACCGAGATCAGAGCTCTAATATTTGAAGGTAAGGAACGACCTAGATGATGTTGGCAGTGCTGGAGAGGAGTCATTCGAGCCAGCTTCTCTAAAAGCAAGCTCCCCAAAAAAGAAAAGCTGGGATTTAGTTTTTGATTCCCTTCACAATGATGAAAAGCCCGAGAATTCTCAATGAATCCTTCTTCATTTGCGTTGGGCTTCCGCCACTTCATCGATTCTGCTGCTCAAATGTTTATCATGGTAGAGAATTCAGGTGTTTCCAGTGGTTATGAGATTCCATCGGCAAGTGACATCAAAGCATGAGTCAGCTGAAAAAAGTTCTACACCGGCGGAAATGAAAGAGTGGGGTTGGGCACGCTTGTAAGAATAAAAACAATATGAATCATCCCTGAGATGGCAGTACTTTGTAGTCTTGACAAGTGGGATAGCAAAGGGAAAGGGACATTGTGGAGGGGGCGGGCCGTGACTCAACAGCTGAGGGAAGACCTGAGTGAAGGAGGGACCCCTTTTCAGGCCCATTCCAATATATACCTCGTTTCGGGAGTAATCGCAATCATCTTCAGGAACATCGGATCGATAACCGCCCGCCATCGGTTACGTAACCCCCTTTTTATTGCCACTAAATGTCACAAGGAAGTTCCCTGCTTGAAACCCATTCTATACAACAGTTAATGAAATATTTGGGAGGGTGAACACGTCAACCCCCGCAAACAGTATTTCCACGGCATAGCACTTCTACCTACCGTTATGTACTGCAACGTCTTAAGTAAACGAAACGAACTGAACTAGGAACAACAACACATCACCACCAGACGGATTCAAGCTACAATAACCACTTCGTCATATGATTCGTCAAGGACTGTCCTTTGGATCAGTTTCCTATTCGTTGTATCAGCTTCCTTTTATGAGATTTCAATACTACTTCATGGATCAGTTTCTCCTAGTATAGAAACTCACTTGAACATGCATCAACACATTCTTCCACGTTTGATTAGGGTTGTACAGGACTCAAGAGAATTATTCGTTATAATTTCACTCTCTCTACCCTCTTTAGCGTCACGCAATCATTGGACATCCCTCACATACCATTTCGCTTCTAAGCTTACGACCAGACCTTTAAATGGAAGATACTCGTTGTGTTCCGTCAAATCACTCAGTCGAATACTCAAACAGGGGAACTTTGGGGAATGCGGACAAAACCACGTTTTTCAACTCTTTTTCGCTCGTTTTCTCGATTGGATTTCAGAGTAAAATGAAATCCGATTGAAACGGATGCACCATAAGTACGAGAAGAACTCAATCCAAAAAGAGTCTTTTCATTTAATTTGAGAGACCTCTTTCTTGTTGTTTTTGGGTGTTTTGAAGTAGGTCAAAAATGACCTTTCGAGAAATTCTTCTGTGCAAAAATATCTCAAGTGTTTGCACGCCAAAATACCGTATGGCATTGTCATTTAAAACTTTCATCGAAGCCCCCTTCTTCAAAGGGAGATATGAATCAATCCAGCAAACCATCCTGTATTGTTAAAAGACCTATTACCACGACTAACTCGATAAGATTATATTTTTAGAACACAAAATGGCGTCACTACTCCTTGTAGTTTCGGTGTCGGCTTTCTTGAAGACCTAGTCGGGTGCTGTAAGACACCTCACCGCCAGACGAGGTGGTTCCAAGCGTTTTTGTCTTGAGCCGATTCCCCTGGAGTCAGAACATGAGATGATCCCCGCAATCCACTTCTGAGACCACTAGTTATGTACTATGACGCAAAGAACACCCTCGCTTCGCAGTCCTAACTCAAACTGAACATTCATTGTTTACGGAATACAATTGTTGTACCTAGATGTACGATGGATGGTCGTACTTACCAAGATTCCCTATAATACAAATATGTCATAATAGTTGTCTGGTCGAATTTAGCTTCTACATAACAGTATCAGAATCGCGTACTTGTTGATAATACATCGATGTTCCCTAATAATGTAAGATTCATCTGATATTTCCAATTCTGATATCTCCATTCAAGCATTCAACGCCTCCCTGGGAAATTCTCGTACTACCTACAGCGCGATGCTTTTTCGATACGGCTCTCCCTCCTCTGGGAACCATCAGAGCTGTCATCGGGCGAAGGGGATATTGTAGAAACATTATTATTATTATGTGACGCGGGGTTGACATCCCCTCGGTAACAGCAGTCCATTCAGAGAGATCGCGGGAGTGGAAACGAAGTAAACGGCTGTGGGCGGGCCCTGAATATCACGCTGGATATCACGCCGTCAGCACCTCTCAGTGAAAAGGTGAGAAAGGCTTTATTCTCCTCCTGTCATATTGACGGACACCAGAAAGATGTGCGGGAGATTCGGAATGGGGAAGATCAACAACTAGAACTAGCTGATAACTCGGTAGTCGCACAGTCGAGCGGAATGAGGTTTAAGAAGGAACAACTATTGCATACTGAATTATTAATTAAATAATATAAAATACACAAATAAAAAAGAGGACCTTCCAGATCTGAGTTCAATGAAGCTATGCGTTCTATAAAGAATCGTCTGGTTACTAAACTGTCGGGAACACGGGTGCCGAACTTCGTAGTCAGAAGTACGAGCTTGAACGTGCGCTCCTACATGTGTTAATACAAGTACCCATCTTGTGAGGCTACTGATTGTTCAGTAAATCCAGTCCTAGGAGCGTCCCCTACCTCTGGCTGCTTGCAGCCCTAGGAGACCTTAGGGTTTTACCCCAGCACTCTCAGCCGACTTCCTCGAAAGGAGGAAGAAAGATACGAGTAATAACGAGGAATCACGTAATGATTGGTCACTTATAATAAATTACCCTATTTTCAAGTTGAGATGTCGGGATGATTGCCAGACTATAAGAGGCTTCAAGATCCAGAGAACATCAATCCTGAGTAAACTTGCAACCTATATGTACTGAGGGTGTATTATAGTTAGGTGAATACCAGTGCAGATTACGGCTTTGTATCGAAGTAAGTTCGGTTGATCGAAGTAAGTCATGAAATTCAGTACAAAACGTTAGAAGTCCGCTATAAACCATTACGTTTACTCAGAATTTGATCAGATGTAATTTGATTTGAGATTCAACCTAATGCTTCTAACCCTCAAGAGAGTATTCTGTGTGGAGGCTGGAAATTAAGAGCACCTTTCATACATTTCCCTCACGCTCGTCTACAGTGTATCAAGAAGGTTCTTTTCAGGGCAGCCGAAAGGTGGCAGCTGTATTAAATTCGACTCAACCCCCCTCGCAACACCCTTAATTTCCGCTATCTTAAACCCCATTTTAAAGGCTTTCCCTTGTGTCTTTTTAATTTCATTTCTGTAAACCTCTTTTCTACCTCCCGCAAAACGCGATTACTTTTTACGGACGGAACAAGATGACGAAAAATTGAGCTGCAGGGGCTTTCCCTTGAAACGTATTCTTCTTGAAATTAGTGATAATTTTTAGAACGTTTTCAGAGGTATTTCACAAACGACGTTAACATAAACTCGCCCCATTTTCCCTTGCCATCTTTTCTCATTAATTCATACCGCTATTTCTTCTAAAATTCAAAGTATTTCGATACTTCGTTTGCATTCATAAATTATGAATGGAAACCATTATGTTAATTCTCGAGATCTTTCCTCATTTTTCCAATACCCCGCAATCATTATGAGCTCATCTAATGCGTGTTACTCTCTAGCTAAGCCAATAACGTTTTGCAGAATGTTCAATAAAATGAGTTTAATTAAATAGTTGAAATTAAAATTGACGTACTTCGTGATTATTAATTAGGTAATAGATAAAACAAAATAGATATTTTGATATAACATCACCATTGAACTTTTGACTCGAGTGAAATTTTATTGAGTAAGAAACAATTGTTATCGTTACTAATCAAAAGGATACTAGATGATAGATGATCTGAATAGTTAAGACTTAGTTTATCAAGGAACCAAACAGAGGCAGGAAGTGAAAGATGTTCCATTCATGCGACGTGAGTAGTTGATGAGAAAACCATGAAAGGAACCATTTTTGCCGATTTTTGATTCCTGAGATGACAAGGAAAGTATCGTTATAAATTTGTGACTACCTAGATTACTATGTTTACTGATGTTACCTTCAATATTTAGGTTGTTAATAAAAATCTCTCAGTTTGTATTCTGCTATCATGCATTCACTTCAGTCTTCCACTTCCATTTTTAGTTGAACTTCTCTGGGCATCCACAATAGTATTCATTATGGTGGCACTATATTCATAGCTGAGTTACTTGTATCAATTACTGAATTAATTTGCTTGGTCATTGCTGACTTTACTTTACTTTTTACTTTTGGTGGCAGCGTAACAGCAAAAAATATTTTCCTTGATTTTCCTTACCGAAACAGAAGTTTCTAACATTGCAGCGATACTATCTGTAATGCCATGGCAAATGTGAAGAGCCCATAAGAGTTTTCATGATCAGGGAAATTTTCCCATTTTGTTGAAGTTTGGAAACCCCATCGAAATCAAATGATACTGTATAAGTTGTGTTTATTGAGAGTTTCACGTGTGCGTACGCGCAGAGGTTGCTATCAATCCGGGGGGTATGATTTTCATAGGGGACCATTTACAAGCCAAGACACGCAATTCATGATAATTTCATCAAAATCGGACAGAAACTTTGTATAGTTTTGCCCATTAAAAGGATTTGTGGACACAGACAGACAGACACGAAGCCGAAATGTTTTCAGGAAGGTCTAAAACGCACGCATGTGGAAATATTAATTTTGGACGAAGATTTGTTTTTCTCCCTTTTCATCCCTGTAAAATGAGAACAATGCTTTCGGTACTTGACTAAGTAGGCTCATAAGCAAAAATTATTCAATTCTATGAAAATTCAACTGAAACCTTTGCTTCTCTCAAAATCAGAATTATTCAATTTTGCACGACCTCACAATTATGTTGAGGACCATCAAAAGGTTGGATATCAATTATCCTGGACGTTTAGAGATATTTTGTTACAATGACGAATAAATAATTATATTAATAATTATCTACCTACGTTTGCTTGAGACCTAATTACAGTTAAAGTATTTTATAACATATTAACATATATAAGATACATTTTTAAAATCCTGAATAACACAATATTTTTTTACGTTCTCTTATAACCTACATTAACCTGTGCATTATGTAATTGCGTCGGAAGTAACCTCGTGAAAATTATGAACGATGATTGATTTTATTTTCTTATTATCATTGAGACAGATAGCTGCATCATAACACAACACAGGCCTCTACTGACTACATGTTCATGGACCATTTATGATACATAATAAGCGGTTATGACAATCACTGGTTTGATTTTAAATTTCAATGGTATACGGTTATTTCCGAAGTATGAAGTCACCTGCGATATTAAACTCGAGTTGGGTTCCAGCGGGCATAAGCACACAACACCTCACTGTCCTTCCGTCACATCTCTATTTCCAGTACCTCAACATTCCTATTTACATCGTCGGGTCGGCTTTCTTCATCAACCGAGTCAATGAAGCTTTAAGCTGTTCTAAAAAGACTTCACTCCATCCCACCTAATCCAGTCCAACAGCAGATCACGCCTAACAAGAACGGAAAGGAATCGCAAAGAAGGAGTGATGGTTCCAATAGGATATCCATACAAATACTTTGCATTGTTGGTTCTTGTTAAGTTCGCTAAAATCCTGACGGATTTTGACGTCTTCCATCTTGAACTGACGAACTGCTGGTAGTTCCTGCAAAGGTTCCTGCAAACAACTGTTCCTCAACGTATTTGGCAATCGTCTCCGGGACCAGTTCCAAATATTTACTCTCCGCGTTTGTCCACAATGTGCCGCCTCTCGTTCGACTCTCGCGAAGTGTCCACTTCTGTCGAGACGAGATGTTCCAATCTGGATCGACAAAGGATCCTTTCTCAACACTAATACTCGGCTCCTCGTAGAGCCCTCTCGAAGGTCAATTTTGCGTGAGTTCTCTCCACCCCGCACACTTGGTCACGTTCATACCTGTCCCTAGGAATATCGTCTAGACATGCGTTGTGTGACACCAATCACTTAGTCGAGGTAACCATCGGTGATCGGATTTTTATGTATTTAAACATATTGTTAAATAATGCATGCATTCAGGGGGTCGTTCCATTGGATAAGCGGTAAATCAGTTCGTAAGCGATAAAACTGTCTCAGGCAAGAAATAGTGGTATTTTAGTATTTTAGTATTTTAGTAGTATTTTAGTATTTCAGGCAAGAAATAGTGGGAGCCTCGAATTTGAAGAGCTTTTGAAAATCCATGATCTACGATACCCAACATGCAAATTCGAGTTCAACCCCCCCCCCCCCCTCACCGAACAAGAGCAATTGACATTTATGAATCGTCCTAGCTCAAAATCAGAAACTGATGGAAAGATTATTCAGAAATATATGTTTATAGAAAAAATATAGAAAAACTATACCAACTAAATATAATTCCTACTATTTCTATTTTCTATTTTTATTTTAATTTTATTATAGGATATATTCTATATTTTTGTAGTATAGATTATTGTTTGAAGATAGCAATTTCACTAATATAAAGGAAAGAAAAGATATATGATATTTTGAAAATTCTTGGTCACTGAAACGTAGGGAAAATAATTTTGAATAACTTGATTTCCTGGCTGCAGTTTTCATTATTTCGATGCTATTTTGTTTGTAGTAGTTTCTTGGTCTTTGTTTTTTATTCATTCACGTTGAGGCCTGGACGTTTTTGAGCTCACAAAACCCACATATCGTCACTTTAAAACAATAATGGCCTATCTCAAAAAAAAAAAGGATTTGGGCTTAAAGTGTACTTTAATAGATTTTTTTCATTTCTAGTGCGTTGGTATCCTCACTTTTTATCTGTCCATGCTAGAAAACTTCTATATTATCAGTTTTTTAATAATGGCCTATCTATTATCATTTGGTTTGTTTATGATCATGGCCTATCTAATCATTTTGCAAAAGTGATGTTTTTGAGATAGGCCATTATTGTTCTTAAGCGACGAAATGTGCCCTTTCAGATTGCTGGAGCAGACGGTCATTGGTATCATCCGGCATCTTCCGCAGTAACTTCACCCCAAAGCACTCGTCAAACGTTGCATTGTGGACCTAAGCGAGTTCTTTGATAGGGAGTGGTCGTGATTGATGCCGTGTGGTTATTCATGCGCAGATTTAGAGTGGAGGCCTTACCAACATAAAATGCTGGAGAATCTGCACACTTCTTGCAGATCAGTTGGTAAACACATATGTTGCTCTGGCATTCTGAAGACCCTCAGTAACCAAATTGTACAGCTTACATCTTGGCTTATTGCAAGGAGTTAAGCCTTGTTGCTTTTGCTCAAAAGGCTGCGTCTTAGGATCCCAGGTCTTAGGATAAATATAGTATTTTTGTTAACTAATCAACTTCTGAGAAAGTGAGGTAGACAAAGTTCCGACGACAATTGTTTTGGAAATTTCAACCCCCTTTTCTCACCCTTAAGAAGTAGTTGACTAAAACCAAAATCTCCGGTACACAAAACTAGACCCCAAATGGAGCCTATAAACCAAATTTCATCAAAATCAGCTCATGGAATCCAAGGAAAATATAATGATTGGCACTTTCTACGTGCCAAGAAACGTAAACCATCGAATTTTGATGGGGGGTTGAATTTATTTTTCTTAAACGATTCCCGAGGTTCGCATTGAAAATTAAAAACGAAAATGGGAAAAACAGCTTTGCGAGGTGAAATGATTGTTTATTACTCTAATACTGAAATACGATGGCGGTGGAGCTGGGCTGGGATGAATCTGAACAAAAGGCGTCATACCCCAAATGAAGCGGCGGATTAATCCACTCTCGGTAATTTCTGAAAGGGTTGTTGAGCGGCGTTGATATTTTCAGCGGGAAACCTCGATAAAACGCTTCCCGCCGCGAGGAGAGACGGAGATTTCGAGTGAGGGAAATAAGGCGAGTGGTTTAATAAAGACGGGGCGTGAAACAGGAGCGCCCTTGGAAAGGGTTAATTTATGTGGCACATCGCCGCCTAGTGATTTATGAGTGACTTCTAAGCGGAAAAGCAGTCGAGAAGGGTTGAAGGTAAAGTATAAAAACCCGAAACGGAAAGTAGGTAGTACGTGATCTGCGATCTTGGCAGAAAATGTCCTAACCTCGTTTTTACTTGGAGCGAAAGTGGTAATTTGTGGAATGGAGTTGCCGTCAGATTGGATGAGAAAAATTGAGACAGATTTGGTCGGTAATCAACGAAAAAGCCCTAGCGAAGACCAATCAGTCTTCTTTTATGAAATGAGTTGATTTTGGATTATTATTTCCAAAAATTGAGTGGGTCAGCACTTTATTTATCTTCAGAGAGTGAAGACAAAAATCAGATTAATGCTTTTTTACAGAATGCGGCAAATTTTTTTTTTTTCAAGACTGAATAAAACGCATCGTACGAATGAGAAAGTTTTTAATTTGGTTTTTACGATGAAGGTACACTACTAAAGTTTTGTTTCTCATAGTTTTAAAGATATTTTATCTTCACTTTGGTGACGTCACGCTTTCTCACTTCATGGAATATACCGATTTCTGACGTTTGTCCTGACTCTTTCTAGCATAGCAGGCGTTAGGTTGGAAATTCCTTCCTGATGTGGTTCTTAAATCTTAATGGATCCTTGAACGGTTCACATAAACACGGGATTTAAAAAAAAAAACCATAGAAAAAATCACAATGGGACAAATTGGGAGATCCAGCCACTGCAAATCGTCCCTGATCGAGAGGAAGCGTTCTGGGCAGTGTTCCTTCAAAACAGCCATCATGCAGGGTGTTACAGGATTTGCGTTTTGTTTTTCGGACATTTGGCTCCAACGAGGCGGTGCAACAGCACCCATCGCAAGAGCAGAGATGGCTGTTTTGAGAGAACACTTCTCTGACGCCTCATTCTAATCAGGGGCGATTTGCAGTGGCCGGGTCTCCCGTTTCGTCCCCTTGTGATTTTTCCTATGAGGTTTTTGAAATCCAGTGAACCGTCCAAGGATCCTTCAAAGTTTAAAGAACGACATCAGGAAGAAATTTCCAACATAACGCTTACTATGCTTGAAAGAGTCATGACAATTGCCAGGGCCAGGAATCGGTATAATCAATGAATTGAGAATTGGGGACGTCACCTAAGTGATTTCATCTTCAAAACTATGTAAAACACAACTTTAGTAGTGTACCTACATTGAAAAAACCAAATTATAAACTTTCTCTTTCATAAATGCGTTTTATTCAGTTTTGAAAAAAGAAATTAAGGTGCCGCACCCTTTATCTGTAATTGCCTATTCAGTTGTTTTCTTATGCTGGAGGAGTTGTACTGTACATCCTTCAGGAAGAAGGAGTGTGAGTAGCATCTCACCATAGTAAGTACCATCATCATCATCATCATTCAGTAATCTTGCCAGTTATAACGTCCAACTGTGGAAGTATGAATAATTTAAAACGCCAAATTTTGAAAATTATTTGACGTTTTGCTTATAGTTGACTCCGGTGAAGACGAAGGAAAGAAGATTAGGGTGGAGGGTGTGACGGTTAGACGGATTGATGACGGTTAATCAAAACAGGCCCAAAACCGTCAATAGAGTAGGTGTGGTAGGTAAGATGTATTACCCAACCTGAAATCGTTAAATGATCGTAAGGTAGAGATGAGACGTGAAGACATAGTTTTGGACTAGAATGGATACTGGTGGCGAATTTTATCATTCCTCGAACTTGCTCACATTTCACTCGTTTGGCAGACCTTTCCTGCGTCTAAATCGCTATCCTCAGTGTCAGGAAAGCTGTCTACTACCACAAATATACCGCCTCGGGGTCCTTAGAAAGAAATATATCAGTGGTACTGCGCAATATTGTGCATTTTAACATTATGCTCGATATGTGAACACGATATGCAATGTGTTTACACAAAGGAACAGAAATTTTCATTCGAGTTTTTGAGGTTTCCATTACACCATTGCAAACCCACTGATTACCTGCGTTTAATAGAAACTTCATAACGACCCCCCACGTTGAGTGCTAATAACACGCCTAAAATGAATGAATTACGCTCGAAACAATAGAGGGGAGTGAGAGGCCTTTGATCTGTGGGTAATGTGCCTCGAAAACCACAATTAGAGGGCGATAGAACAGGTATCACGTTTCCAAAAAGCGCCCTCAACCGAGATGGTCGCTACACAAACAGCTAGAAGTTTTGCTTAATTAAAAGCTCTAGTCTCTTTTCCCCCACTCTCCAAACTACCCAGATTCCCCCATCCTACAACCAACTCCCCCCAAATCCCTTCGTCTCTCCCTACACGTCTACACCCGCGCGACAAAACCACGGAGTTAACTCTTGATATTTGCAACATATAATGTTGATACGCCCTACCGTGATTAACACTTCAAATCCTAAATTGACGAATATTCTATTCTATTGCTCACATTAGAATGTGAGCCCCCTTCCCGAGAAAACAGGGTTGCTAGCCAAGACCTATGAATGCGGGTTGAAGTTTCAAATTGTTCCCCCTCAAATTTCCTCAACGGTTATCAAATCGGATGTCTGTAATAACAATGTTTTTAACTCCAAGATACTGATGAGAATCAGCTGGGGTAATTTGGAACAAAAATCCGGGTCGGAATTTGTTTCCTTTCTGATTTTTATTTAGTTGGCTCTATAGTTCAGAATGAACATCACTCTTCAATACTATGCTCCTCCAGCTCACTCTGTCCAGCAATTCAGTCTTCCTGAGTCCAGTTTCTGATGTCCAACTGTAAAAGGTCTTTCGTTACATCTTCCAACTGTTGAAGGTCTTTCGTTACATCATCCAACCGTCTTGCTTTTAGACTCCCTTTTCTATCTCCAAAAGTATCTTTTTTACAGGCGCTTCATCATTAACGAATGGACGTTGAATACGGATTGGACGTAGAATCCAAAAATCCGCTGTTTAAAATAACTCGATAGACAGCCAAAAGTGTTGTGATTCGCACTTACTTCTAACTAACATTTTAATTTAATTTGCACAAGTATGCATTAAAAAAAAACAGAAAACTTGAATTTTCCATGTGCATAAACTGTGATTTGAAACTCATCGATTTGTTTTTCGGAGACAAGTGGCATAAGGAATAGTTTATTCATATATATAATAAGCTGGAATCCTGTCAACGTAACCAGATTCTGGCTCCGGTCTTTTTTTGTTTTCCCGATCGATTCAACCCTTGAAGGGAAAAGATTTCTAAAAGCGCTGGGTGCGATTTTTTCACACGTTTCTTTTAGTCCTCCCTTTACATTCCTCCCTTCCCTCAACCCGTTACTGACTTGTAGGGCTTTTAATTTGGTGGTTCATTCTCGTATCGCAGAGAGTCCTCTAAATTGCTTTGTTTCCCTTATTCCTGAGGACTGAAATTGTGCCCTTACGGTACACATATGTTTTGTCTAACTCGCGGAGGAAATTGATAAGATGCTGTTCAAACCAATTCTAATGAAGGATTTTTGAAGAATTATATTTGCTTTCGATTGCATTATTTCCCTTTTCGCCTTTCAGGTTTGAATGAAGGCAGTACAAATCAAAGGTAACGAAAAAAAATCACAACTTGCTTGAATGGGAATATTGAGAGAGGCCCTCTCGCACCTCTTATCGTCTCTTAGCACGTCTCTTCTGTTTCCACTTGCTGGTCCCCCAGGCGCTATCTTCGGCCCATCACTTTGAACGGAGCCTGGTAGACAGCCTCACCCACACTGCTGAACAGGCCATGATAGCCTACACCCAAACTACGCACACGCAGGTCGACAAGCTGGTCTTACAGGCCCTCTCCACGTATTTACGGCTTCTTAAGCCTCCCAAGTGGCGAGAGAAATGTGATGGAAACACCCTTTTTCCCCTCCACTCTTGAGGCTCCCCTTCCACCAACAAAACTCCTATACAAACATAAGAGTAAACCCTTTAATCTCTCAAACACGTTCAACGACATCAACAATGTTAATCCATGATATGCATTCATTTATGGAAATGAGATGAGATGATCAAACAAAGGGTTAGACGCTCAATAAGGCTGTTAGAGCGCATACACGTTGTAGAAAATCAAAACAATGGGGTGGAACGTCTACCTTTCATTCAATGACCAAACAAACATGCAACAAGACACTTGGCAGGGGCTTTACCTTGCGCCCCTGGTCCGGCAAAAACAATTACTACAGTTTGCCCCACACATTTCTACAATTAGGTTAGCATGAATTGATCCCGACCGCACCTCTTTTACCCCTGGGTTCATCTTTTCTGCAATAACTCAGTTCATCCCTTCGTCGTCCCAGCACCGTCTTCAGTCCTCACATCTTGATGTACCCCAGGTATTTCCTCTGAGTGCATTATATTTGACGTATTATACTGCTTTTCCTGTCGAATATCCTAATTTTATTTTCTCTCAAACCTCGATTCTCACAGTCAATGTGTCCACATCCTCTACGTATCACTTTTCGTTAAACGCCTATTTTTTTTATTAGTTTTTTGGTCACAAAAATATTAAATTTTTGAAGAAAATTAAGTTTTTGCAATTGCTCCGACATTTTCAGCACAGAAAATTTCTTCGTAGAAATTTTTTTTGGAATATTTTAAAAAGATTCCAAAATTTTAACACATTTTGGTTTATTATTTTCAATAATGAACCTTCGGAATCGACCAAGAAGTTTTTTTCTTTAAACCTCCCTCGAAATTTCTTGGTTTCAAGTTACGTAGAAGCCAAAAATCGAATACAAATTTGGTCGTTCGTCCGCCGTATGCCGTACGCGGCACTTTCCTCAGTTAGCATTGACCGATTTTGATGAAATTTTGTATGTATGCTCCATTTGGGGTTCTTCTAAGGGTTGAAAAGTAAGGGTAAAAATGTTGAAAACGCCCTAAGTAACTCAAAAAATTTTGATACAAACGTATTGTTTTACCATCAATTCAAGATAATATTGAATTTTTGACTGACTTCAACGCGCCGAAGGTAATCTGCAATCGGTAATCGTTAGAATGGGGTATTTCGGTGGGTCAGAAATTCAGGTTTTTGACCTCAAATTTGGATACAGCACCATTGAAAACCGCTATACTCCAACTTTTTGCCCATTGATACGATAACATGTAGAAAAATTAAATAAAGAGATCACACGTTTGAAAAAAGGCGGGCCTCCATGAACGCACACGCACAACGCCACGGGCGTGTGTGCGTAGTATTTTGTAGTATCCAAGGCCACGAGGCGTTCGAGACCGCACGGGATTAAAGGAATGTCTCGACCCAAGGTCAGCAAGTTAATACGTCACAACAACTTACTACGTCACATCATTCAAATCTTCATCTTTCATTAGCTTCCCAAATTTCTTGTAAACATTTGATTTTTTTTTTTTTAATTAACTTAAATACCCCATTTTTAGAGACCACGCGGAGCCCAGTAGGACAAACCGTTCGCTCCCTACTAGAGCTTAAGGGTTGGACTTACGATAAATCAGAAACACGAGTGTGAATCGCAAATGAGGCTTAATCACCGTTCAAAATTCAGGTGACCGAAATGCGATCGATGTTTTTCTTCACGTTGGTTGGTGGTAACAATGGCAAAGCCGTGTCCATTGCAGACGAGTGATCTATATAGAAAAATAATACACCTCCGTGTAATAATTTGCAGTGATTTTATATGAAAACAATATTTCTATTCATACTGCTTTGAGTGCATAATTTTGCTGAGAGGCTCATTTTAGCTCAAAATTCAGTTAAAATTCCAGTCTCCCTTCAAATGAGTTTGAATTTCCGTTGAGTGTGTTTTCAGCTGATTGGAGTTTGCAGTTAAATCCAACAGTGACGAGGGTGATGAACGAAGGGGCACGTGGAATGGAAGGAAAAGGGGTAATAGAGTTAATTGAGGGGAAACCCGCCGCCCCCGCTCTTGGGGAAATGAAGACAAATTCGATCAAGTTTCGCACCTGACGCCGATTCAATATTGATCATGACCGAAGCCAGTCAATCAAGTTAAATCAATCTTAGTTCTCCCTCCTACTCCATCAGACAAAGTCCTGGAGTTTACTGAGGGGCGGCGCGACAGGAACTGTTCTTCGTTTCGAGGGAGGTCGCTCGAGGAAAGACAAACCCTGAGGAGATGTAGATGTGTGTGGGTGGATCATCTGAAGAAAAATTAAATGAAGTAAATATCGGCGTACGATTCCTTATTGATTTATGCACCCAGAGAGATATTAAAATGGTTTACCAAGCCAAGATAAGACAAGAGTTGATAAAATATGGACGAGCGTAACACGAAATTACCAAAACATTGAATTATGTGGGTACACTTCTAGTTTGAGACAGGGAGTTTTATTTCAAACACTGAAATAGTTAATCGTATCCATCGATACTAATCAATTTGGAAAATTTCCGTAAATAACAATCACCTTGTAGGTTAAATGAGAAGACTGAGGCGAAAATGCCAATTTGACTCTCTTGGCAGGGCTCTCCTTCCAAACTGCACAGACCCACACAACAATCACTCAATGAATAAAATTTATTCATTTAATACATTTAATGTATTCCATAAGAAGTATACATTCAGATATTTCTCGGATCTGAGGGTTAAACCACGCGGGAGGATAGTTTAAATCGAAGAGAGTTAAATAGTGACAAGTCCTTGATGCACCGTGATAACGCGTTGGTGAAACGGTCATTCTCTAGGTGTTGTCAAGAAAGTTTTCTTCTTCTTCTCTTCTTCTCTGTACTCTTACAATCTTCACTTCCAAATTCTCATTCAACTCCAGCTCATTCTTTGCTCATACTGTTCATTCTAAAATCTTTCTCGAATAAAAACTCGACTTTCTCGTATGCACAGTAATAATGATTTTTTTTTCAAACCCAAAACCATCTTGAATCAAAACATTTGTTTCAAATTAATAATGTTGAGTAAGTGACTCCTCTGTGTAGGAACAACTCTGATTAACCCTTTAGCGTTCACTGGTAACTCTGATACCACTTATGAAGGAACGGAATTATTTGGGGTCATTTATGTTCAGAGCATTGTACGCTCTACCGGATGAGTATGAAAATTTCTAGTTCTACCCTTCTGTTCTTAAGTTTTGCTGCAGAGCACTTTGCCACTATAAGTGGTAAACACATTGTACCACTGATATCCTGCAGGCATGAATATTCAACTTGCTCTTTGATCAACAAGTAGTAAACTAGTCGCTCGGTGGAAAAAATTACTAGTGACAAAAAAAAAAAAAAAAAAAAAAAATAGTCATAAACTAGTGAGCACTCGGTGGGAGAAATCAGGTCATCCTCCATCATGTTATACAAAGAATGAATGGACAATTTTCCTAAACTCTACATCAACTCGCCAACTTGTTACCTATGTCATGACAAAGCTGCTATAGCGCGCGCATCAGTGAGGAAGGCTCCACACGGTTGGACATTCGCCCTTTTCATCCTACAGGGCAGCCTTAATCCCTGTCATCATGTTGGTTTCAGCTTACCAAGTGGTCCCTTCACTTCCCCTTCACTCAGACGTTATAAATAAAATCACTGACTGACTTAGTACTCTCTTGATGGACTGATGATGATACCTTTACATAATAGAAAGCTCCTTCTGCTGTAATAAATTGTATTCCTAACACTATCATAAGTAACCCTAATATTTTATTCATTCGTGTTTCCCAGCGGTCATAAGGCTTCGTGTGCGTTTGTTTTTGAATTCGCCATGAAATTCTCATATATTATTATTCGTCACGGGAACGTCATTTCACTTGCTGTCCCGAAAATTCCGTCCTCAGGAATCGCGAAATCCGGTTGTTTCTCATCTTCGTTCCGCCCTATTAATTTCCATATCTCAGTCCATTCACGACCCCCCCCCCCCCCTACTAATCTCCCTTCTGGATCGATAAAGGAGGGGACAAGTTGACGACTCGGATAATTGGACCATTGTATCGCTTAATTGAGATGTTCCTTTCCCAAGAGATCTCCCGATTTCGAGAAGGGTGGAAGTCCTGTCTGGTACCTCTTTCTTTAAAAATGAGTCGATTCCTTTTCAAACGATGTCATCCGACAAGGTTGTTCGACTTAATTGCGTTCCCGAATTGTTTTTTCGCTCGAAACATCGGCCAGCCTTAGAGATTGCTATCTGTCTCGACTCCTAATTCCGGACACTTGGAGGATCTAGATAAAATGGTCTGAAAAATACATCAATTATTCCTTTATTTTATTAATTTCTTTATGTTGAGAATGGATTTCGGTATGTTGTTTTGTTCTTTCAAATAATAGTTCATCTTTAATTTTTATTCAATACATTTAATTGGAAATCAACGAACATTTTATATGAAAAGTAGTATTTAATACCCTAGTAGATACCATCAATTATTACAAAGTAGTGCATTTTGGTTATCACTCGTTAACGACCACGGCGAGTTTCGGACTGATCGGAACCGGGCGTCCAACTTCCTGGCTTGCAGCTCGACTACCAGCAGAAGGGTCCTTCGGCTACCAGCAGAAGGGTCCTTCTCTTTGGGATCACCATATTTCAACAAGGTATTCCTCATCACAACCCATATTTGATACTTTGCGACCTGTTTTTTTTTTTTTTTTTTTTTTTTTTCGTTTTGAGAATACTCGTAAACTCCTCTAGCTCGCACTCATGCTCCTAGTTCTCGCTTTCATTAAATTCAAATTAAGTTTACAGTCCCCTGTTCACCATACACGGTACGTAGATAATAATTTTGTTTTCTAGTATTAAATGAGTGGGGTTAGTTCCACTAGTTATAAGAATACAATTATTATCTACGTACCGTATTGGAGAATCCGTCGTAACCAGCAAGTCGAGTACAAGAGGCGAGCGCTTTCAATGGGAGAGTACTCTCTCGACGGCCTGAAGATGATGTCCTTACATCGAAAGCGCTCGCCTCCTGTACTCAACTTGTTGGTTACGACGGATTCTCCAATAGGTACGTTACGTAGATAATAATTTTGTTTTCTGATCTTTGTTTTCATTTCCGAGCAGCAGGAGTATTCATTTTCTTTTCCTTTTTTAGGAGTCCCACAGTGAGACTTGGGCGTTCCTATGCAATTAATCTGCGCTAAAGTTGGAAAACACTCAACAGAAAAAAAAACGTCTGCCAAGTGGGTGTGGCACATAGCTTCCTCGTATCCATAACCCGATTGTATAGATGATCCGATGCATAGCAGTTAATCTCAAAAAACCAATCTCTAAGTACCTTTCACTACCCTCATAGGGGACCATCTACACGCTAATCTGGACAATCCTAGAGAATTTCATCAAATTCGGATGAAAAATTTAGTGAGTAGATGTATGTGATTGGATCAAAAAATTCTTTGCCTCGGCTGGGATTCGAACCCGCGATCCCTGGAGCACAAATCAAGACTCTGTCCTCTGAGCTATTGAAACCTTGTCTTGTATACGATTTGAGATTCTCACAGGAGACCATCCCTCTATGAATGAATCCCTCTATGAAAAACAATTCTCTGTGATTTTCATAGGGGACCATCTAAACACTACTCTGTAACATCCCTGAAAATTTCATTGAAATCGGATGGAAAATGTAGAAGTTATGGACGTTACAAGGAAATTCACGTTTGCGCATGCGCAGTGGCTACTATCAGTCCGAAGGTGATGATTTTCATAGGGGACCATCTAAATACTAATCTGTAACATCCCTGAAAATTTCATTGAAATCGGATTGAAAATGTAGAAGTTATGGCCGTTACAAGGAATTCACGTTTGCGCATGCGCAGTCGCTTCTATCAGTCCGGGGATGATGATTTTCATAAAGGGACTATCTACAACCTAATCCACATAATCCCTGAAAATTTCATCGAAATCGGGTAGAAAAAGTGGAAGTTATGGCCGTTACAAGGAAATTCACGTTTGCGCATGCGCAGTGGCTACTATCAATCCGTAGGGGGTGATTTTCATAGCAGACCATCTAGATACTAATCTGTAACATCCCTGAAAATTTCATTGAAATCGGATGGAAAATATAGAAGTTATGGCCGTTACAAGGAATTCACGTTTGCGCATGCGCAGTCGCTTCTATCAGTCCGAGGATGATGATTTTCATAGGGGACCGTCTACACACCAACCCGCACAATCCCTGAAAATTTCATTGAAATCGGACAATAACTTCGTATAGTTATGCGCGTTACAAGGAATTGATGACAGACGGACAGACAGACAGACACACAGACAGACAGACACACAGACAGACAGACAGACAGACACGGAACCAAAATTGTTCAGAAAGGTCTAAAACGCAAAACGCGAGTGAAAATTTTGATTTTGGAGAACTTTTTTTTTTCGTCCTTGAAAAGTGAAAACAAAGCTTCCGCTACCTTGGTAGACTCGGAAGCAAAATAACCACACACTAATCCGTTTTGGACCATTCTGAATCCGAATTCGCGAAAAGATCCATAGGTGAATGTCTGTGTGTGTGTGACAAAATCTTGTGTACTCTGCCCAGGCCTCAATTTCCAACCGAATTGCGCGTTTCTTTTTTTTGTTCGACTCAAATAACTTCCGAGTTGAACATTTTTTCAACAGAGTATCGAAATTGGCATGGAAAGGGGACGAGTGGGGGGATAGTATTCACAAAATTGTTTTTCAATATTTCAGTTCCTATACCGGGTGTCCCAGAAGTTATGGTCCACCCTCCGGCATTTTCGTATTTAATTACGTAATAAAATGGGCTCAACGCCATTTTTCATATTTTTTTGTAAAGAATTTAGGAAAAATACTTTTGCGCAAAAAAGTTGCGCGCAATTGTGCGCAATCGACACTAACTTTGTTTTTTCAAATGGGAACCCCCATTTTTTATTGCAGATTCAGATTCTACGTCAAATTTCATGAGAAATTCATACCCGAATCGATTTTTTTCATTGCGTGCAACTGGTACTTTTCGCGCGCAAAGTGACCAGGGTGCGCAAAAGTGAATTTTTTTTAACCCCAAGTGTGGCACATTTTTTTCATTATTTTTGACGCTGAATCACGTGGTGAGGTCCTTTCTTCGATTTCATCGTTGTTTTTCCAAATTTAGAAGGAAAATTAATGTTTTTGGACTTTATTTTCCCTCACCCTTCCGCAATTCGGGCTGGGTAGGGACGTGGCTAGATTAAAAATGAATTCCTCACTTCTAAATTTAAAAAAAATATTGTAAAGTAGGTAGGTACTTTACTACTTTAATGTAAACAAAAAAAATCAAAAAGCTTCTCATCTCAAAATATTCAAAAAAAAATTAAAAGCTACAAAATCTCCGAAAAAAGTAATAATAAAAAACTAAGATAATAATAATGAAATTAAAAAATCACAGCAATTGCTGGAAATTACCTCCTTTTGCCTGCGGACAAGTAACAAGTAACTTTCGATTTTTTTTAAAGGTTTTTAGATGAGAAGCTTTTTGATTTTTTTTTTTACATCAAAGTAGTAAAGTAGTACCTACTTACTTTCCAACATTTTTTAAATTTAGAAGAGAGAAATTTATTTTTAATCCTGCCATAGCCGGTCCCCAGCCCGTGTCGCGAAAAGGGCGGGAAAATTAAGTCCAAAAACATTAATTTTCCTTCTAAATTTGGAAAAATAACGATGAAATCGAAGAAAGGACCTCACCACGTGATTCAGCGCCAAAAATAACGAAAAAAAATGTGCCACACTTGGGGTTTTAAAAAAAGCACTTTTGCGCACCCCGGTCACTTTGCGCGCGAAAAGTACCAGTTGCACGCAGTGAAAAAAATCGATTCGGGTATGAATTTCTCATGAAATTTGACGTAGAATCTGAATCTGCAATAAAAAATGGGGGTTCCCATTTGAAAAAACAAAGTTAGTGTCGATTGCGCACAATTGCGCGCAACTTTTTTGCGCAAAAGTATTTTTCCTGAATTCTTTACAAAAAAATATGAAAAATGGCGTTGGGCCCATTTTATTACGTAATTAAATACGGAAATGCCGGAGGGTGGACCATAACTTCTGGGACACCCGGTATAGTTTTCTAACTGTACCCAAGCTTTGAAATTGGTGGGACTGTAACGTTATGTTTAAATTCTAATAGTGGCGCCAAGTTACTGAACAGCTGTGGCTCAGCTGACGGCTAGGAATCGGATAAGATGGAACAATAAAGGCACCAGTTGAGTTGAGTTGTACGAACGTTGTACGAACGTGTTGTTTTTTTAATTACCCGGCTTCCCGTAATAATTGATTGAATAATCATACATGGTGTCAGGTGATCGTTTAGTTTGAATTGTCACCGTTCCGTATTACCGCGAGAAACGCGACCGGAGAGATTTCTGAAGAAATTCGGGGGATGAATTCGGATTCATCTCACGGTGTTTAACCTCAAACTAACCTACTATAGAACACTAATGGGAGACGCGAGGCCACCGGCGCCGATGAATTTCGACGCCACCAATTTGAAGGTGGAATGGGAAGAATGGTTCCAAAACTTCTCGATATATATAATCGCCTCGAAAAAGAAAAATGAGACCAGTGAGATAAAAATTGCAACTCTACTAAATCAGTTGGGTCCCCGGGGAGTAGAATTGTATAACACCTTTGTGCAGGATAAACTATCAGTGGCTGACGAAGACGGCACTTATCCTACAGAGAAAGACATCCTCACGAAATATGAAGAGGTAGTGGCAGAATTCAAGAATTATTTTTCCCCAAAAAAGAACATTTTGCACGAACGTTGCAAATTTAATAAAATGAATTTAGCTGCAGGACAGTCTCTTGTCGACTATGCGACAATGTTAAAAACTGCCGCGGCGACTTGTGATTTTACTGACCGCAATGACATGGTCCGAGACCGTCTCGTATCCCAGGTACCGGATGGTAATCTCCTCAGCAGACTACTGGACGAGGGCGATGATTTAACACTGGAACGAGCGGTTGAAATGTGTCGTTTGCATGAAAATCGACAAATAGAAATGAAAGACTTCGGAAAAGAAGAAATAAAGGTGGACGCCGTGCGGAAAGGTCAGAAAAATACAATTAATAACGATTTTCAAAATCGAAATTTTTCGAAGAATCGCAAAAAATACATTTGTAAAAAATGTAACACTAGACATTCGTACGGAAATTGTCCTGCCGATGAAGATGTATGTCGGGAGTGTAATGAACTGAATCATTGGACCGTTTGTTGTCCCAACAAAAAGCCAAAATCCAGTAGAAGCTATGAAAGCAAAAGCAAATCTGGAAAAAAGCAGAATATCTACTTGCTTGAGTCTCAATCAGAAAATGATTCAGATGAATCGTCTGCATACATTGATTCTCTAACGAAAATAGACGAAATATATTCCGCTCAAAAGGATTGGCTTATAATAGGCAGAATAAATGATAGTAAAGTTCGGTTCAAAATCGACTCTGGCAGCCACGTCAATGTGATGCCCTTGAGAATTTACGAAACCTTAAAGAAAACAGATTGGAACCTTAAAAAATCGAATATTTCTCTATCAGCCTTCAATGGGACAAAATTGAGGATTGGAGGAGAAATTGATTTACTAACCAAATTTAAACACATTGACGCGAAGATAAATTACGTGGTCATAGATACCATGGATAAGCCAATCCTCGGCCTAAAAACCTGTTCAAATTTGCACATTATCAGTAAAATTGCGAACTTACAAAGTAAAACTATCGAACCTAGTGGAAACACGAAAAAACAATCGGAAAAATATTTTGAAAGTAAGGAACAGGTCGTGAAAAGTTATCACGATGTTTTTTCAGGATTAGGCAAATTTCCTGGAGATCCTTACAAAATTCACCTAAAGGAGAATGCAGTGCCGGTCACATACCCTCCACGCAGAGTGCCTAAACACCTTCAAGAACGTCTAAAAGACACATTGGATAGACTTGAGAATGCTGGGATAATCTCCAAAAGTAATGGCCCCACAGAATGGCAGCATCCATTGGTCATAGTGGAGAAGTCCAAAAAGTCACTAAGACTGTTTAGATCCAAAAGATCTGAATGATCAAATTTTGGATGATAAATATCAAATCCCGACCATGGAGGAGATATTTGATGACTTGGCAGATAAACAATTTTTCTCCCTTCTCGACCTCAGGGAGAGTTTTTACCAAATACCGATTTGCCCTGAATCGGCAAAGTTATGCTCGTTTGGCACGCCATTTGGGAGCTATAAGTTTGAAAGATTACCCTTTGGAATTAAAATATCGGCTGAGGTTTTTCAAAAACGAAACGTGGAAATATTTGGGCAAATTAAGGGGGTGAAGGTGTATATTGATGACCTAGTAATTTCAGGAGAAACGAAAGACGAGCACGATCGAATTTTGAAGCTGGTTCTTCACAAAGCCCGAGACTCCAACATCTCATTCAATAAGGAGAAATTTAAATTTTACTTGCCTGAAATTAAAATACTTGGTCACGTCGTATCCAAGGAGGGAGTGGCGATAGATCCCGACCGAATCCAGGCGATAAAAGAAATGCCTCTACCCAAGGATAAAAAAGAACTACTGCGGTTATTAGGCGTACTGAAGTATGTTGGAAAATATATCCCAATCCTTTCTAAACACACAGCCGACCTTCGGAACCTAACGAGAGACGGAGAACCATGGGTTTGGACTCAAGAACACACAGAGACTGTTGAAAAGTTAAAATCGTTAATAGTGAACAGTCCTATTTTGGCGCATTACAAGGAAAGTGAGCCGTTGATAATACAAACGGACGCAAGCCAGCATGGAATGGGGTCTGTTATGCTCCAAAATGGGAGGCCAATCGCATACGCATCTCGGTCCTTGCAAAACGCGGAAACGCGATGGGCTGTTATAGAAAAAGAGATGCGATTCGTCCAGTTTGCTCTTGAAAAATGGCACTATTTTGTCTATGGCCGCGAAGTTGAGGTCCAGACAGATCATAAGCCGTTGATCAACATAATGGGTAAAAAATTGGAAGCAGTCCCGAAAAGATTGCAACAAATGCGACTGAAATTGATGAAATATAATTTCAAAATTACTTACGTACCTGGTAATGTAATGTTGGGATATTTCAACGACACTGACTTGATATAAATGGGCTTTATTCGCGATAAGCATAAACAATGGCATAACGTCGCAACAGAACTGAAAATTAGCCTACTCCCCGCAGCGCAGCGGTACTATCGGTCAAGCGGTAGTTAGGTAGGCGCCAAGTATGAACCCTTACAACTCGGCCATTCTGACCATAGTCCTATCCATCATTAAAGTAAACATATTCATAATTTGACATAATAAAATGAGTGACATAACTAAACACAAGTCATAAGCATAATGATTCTCTGAGCATAATGTTATTCTGAGCATAATCGTCCCATAATTATTATTGGATGGTTCATAATGATGCATAATTGGCACAATAAAATGGTTAAGCACATAACTGATCGTAACACTCAAGGTCATAAGCACATGAGAAAACATAATGAAAAAACACACAATGAAAACATAAGCAAAATTCCAACATAATTCAAGAAAATAATTATTATCACGAAACAAATTACAGCTAATCATATGGTTTCATATTATCAGGGGAAGCTACGCCCTCGTAAGGAACTCTAGATACCTGATAACCAGGAATATCTCCTACTAAAAATCTATTATTAGGCAGAACTTTCTTCACAACATATGGACCACGAAATTTCTTCTGTAACTTATGGTTGACACCAGGAGTTGTATCCTTACTAGTGAGAACCACCAAATCACCTACAGAATATTCAGTCACAGGTTTGCGCCTCATGTCATAATGTTTCTTGTTATAATTTTGAGCTTTCTCATTCATCGCAACTGCATTGTCCCTAATCATCTCTAAGTCACGAATTTGGACATCATCACTTTGGACTAAAGTTTTTAATTCGTCCGGTACACTTCCGTTTTGATAAACTCCATATAGAAGTTTACTAGGAGCATCACCGACTGCGGAATGATAAGTATTATTCATGGAGAACTCAACTTTTTCCAACTCTAAATCCCAATCAGCACCTCCACTTAATTTAGCAAGCATAGGAGTGAGAAATCTATTGACTCGCTCGACTTGGCCATTTGCTTTGGGAGTCAAACTAGCATTTTTAACGTGAATTATATTATGTTCTGTTAGAAAATCTTCAAATTCTTTAGAGATGAATCCAGAATCTCGTCCGGAAATAACTCGTAACGGTTTGCTATAACAACGAAAATAATGTTCAAGGTGAGCTATAGCTTCTTTCGAATTGGTAGTGCGACAAGGGAACAATTTAACGAATTTTGTAAATGCATCGACAATCAAAAATACATACTTATTTTTACGAAAAGTCATCGCTAATGGACCATAGTGGTCAATGTGAACACAATTGAAAGGAATGTTCCCCTTAGGTATGGGGTTCAAAAAACCCTCCCCCTTTCCACATTTTGGAGAATAAAAAACGCATTTGAGGCAAGTTGAAATATACTTTTTTACACAATCAGTTAATTTAGGGAACCAATAAACTCTTTTAATCAATTCACTTGTTTTTTGGACACCAACATGAGAGTAGTGGTCATGATAGGTCCTTATGATCGAATCCCGTAGATCTTTAGGCACATAAAACCGTAATTCATTGTCGCCAGTCTTACGATAAACTAATCCGTTCCTAAGTTCGTACAATGGAGATTCCTTAACAGCCAACTCTTCACGAATAACCTTAATATCGGGATCTGTATGTTGTTTAATAATCGAGGCTTCATCCAGTTCAACATCTACAATCATGATGGCACGACTCAGTGCGTCAACATGTGCCATTCGTTTTGCATCCCTATGCTCTATTTCATAGTCAAATTCTTGGAAAGTTAAAACCCATCTGGCGATGCGCGGATTGATATCTCTTTTCTCGAGAGTCAACCTAAGAGCATTACAATCCGTAACTATCTTAAATTTCAACCCATGTAAATAAACGCGAAATCTATCTAACGCATATTTTACTGCAAGGCACTCCAGTTCGTAACTATGGAATTTTGACTCGGCTGGAGTCGTTCGCTTACTGAAAAAGAAAACAGGATGAAACTTTCCATCATGAGGTTGTCGCTGGACCAGAATGCATCCATATCCCTTACTGCTCGCATCACAATGAATTTGAGTTTCAAGTTTCGGCGAATAAATTGCAAGCAAAGGTCGTTCAATCAATTTAGTTCTTAAAACGTCAAAAGCAACCATAGCATCTTCATTGAATTCGAAAGGATTATCTCGCTTAATTAAATTATACAACGGACCAGCAATTTTTGCGTAATCCTGAATAAAACGTCTAAAATAAGAGGTCAGGCCAATAAAACGTTCCACTTCTTTAGTGTTAGTAGGAATTGGAAAATCCTTAATTGTTTTGATGTGCTCATCAGCAGGACTGACTCCTTCAGCTGAAATGCAGTACCCCAAATAAGACATCTTTGATTTCAAAAATTGGCATTTATCGAGTCTAAGCTGTAGTTTATTTCTTAACATTAGGTCAAGCACCTCCGACAAAATTTGTAAATTCTCATCAACTGTAGTCGTAGCTATTAGCAAGTCATCAAAAAATACTTTCAACCTTCCTTGTTCTATCATGTTTTGAAAGATTACAAAAATGTATCGACCAAAAGCTGATGGTCCTAATGATATGCCAAAAGGTAATTTAGTAAACTCAAACTGTCCAAACGGAACCACGAAACTGGTGTACTTACATGAATTTTCTGTGAGACTCAAATGGTAATACCCATTCTTTAAATCCAAGGATGTAAAAACCTTCTTGTCCCTCAATGAATCAATATGGTCCTGTACTAATGGGATTGGAAAGTGCTCATTCATTAAAATGAGTTTATTCAAAGATCGATAGTCGATCACCATTCTATGTTCACCCGATTTTTTGGGTACAACTAACACAGGCGAACAGTACTCTGACCTACTAGGGCGAATAACGCCTTCCTCCAACAATTTCTTAATAGTATCATGTACTACTTCGTTCTCCTTAACTGATAATCTGCGAGGCTGGTAATAAAATGGACTTTCTTTCTTAAGCGTAATACTTAACTCATAATTGGTTTCAGGATGTAATGGTTTTGGGCTAGCAACATAATTATCAATCAAGTCAGTAACCTTAGCTGAAATATTCAAAGGTAATGAGTCATCTGTGTTCAAAATTGTATCGTCAGGTTTCCAAGTTTCAACGTCAATATTCAACAATTCTTCACAAAAGGAATTTGACACATCTATAGGTTTGATTAAAAATTCACCTCCCTCTATTGTAATTGAAATCGACTTTTTCTGAAATAAATTTCGTCCGAGTAAGCATGAATAAGTCATAACATGATCTGGTACAACTAGAAATTGTAATTTCAATTCGCAATTTTGTATAATAACGTCATCCCAAAATTGGCCTAAAATTGTGAGTGGCGATTTGTTTATGCCAACTAATCTTACGTTTTGATCATATGGTTGAATTAGCGAATCCGGTACAAATTTCTTATGAATCAAACAAAAAGGGCTACCTGTATCGACGACCGAACTCAATCCAGTAGAAAGAGTGCTGAACTTTACCTCCACGAAGTAGGGTGCTGCTAGGACCGGCTCCACCATGGCCACAGTAGACGAATCCGGGCGAACAGCAGAACGGGTCTTCATACGCTCAGGGCAGTCCGTAACGCGATGATTCGTAGATCCACACTCAAAACAAGAACCAGGTGGTCGCCTTGGTCTCGGACACTGAGAGGCTCTATGTCCTCCATCCTTTCCACAATTATAGCAACGTTGACCAGTTTTCATCATAAAGGCTTTCTTTCCTCCTTTGCTGGGTTAGAAGCTGATTGGTAATCGGATCTTGATGGGGCTAAATCGGTTTTCTTAACTCCGGCACGCTGACTTTCCTTCAATCTGTCGTAAATGCGCAAATTTGCCTTGAAATGTTCCAGGTCACGGGCACCACAAAGTAAAGCTTTATCATAAGGGTCAGTGATCCCAGAGATGACGTAGTGCATTAGTGATTTGTCATCCACTAAGCCCCTAGCTAATTCTCTCATGTCCAGAAAATATTCATAAGCTGTCTCACTTTTTATGATACTACGCTTTGATAGTACGTCGTGAATTTCTGCCACACAATAATGATCCGAGAATTCGTTGATCATCGCCTTCTTAAATTTCTTAAGAGTTGTAAGGCCGCTTTCGCTCATAATAAACTTGCGAGCCAGACCAGTCAACAACTTTTTTGCATAAACTAATGCCTGCATATCCGTCCACTCATACAATACTTTATGCTCTTCGATCTCCTGCAACCACTTCCTGACGGATATAGAGCCTGAACCGTCAAATTTACGAACCGTACCTTCGACATCACGAAAAGTTAGAGCAAAAGAGCTGTGGCGAGAATGTTTACGTCTTTGTTTACTATTGTTATCTGATAATGGGTTGTCGTCATCAGACGACTCCGATGCATCATGGGAACTGCTCGAGGTGACGTCACTACCTTGTTCCTCGTCCTCCTCCGCTACCACTTCCTCACCATCTTCGCCCTCCGCCAGTTTACAGCTCTCGAGTAATAACAAAGCCTTCAATCGGGAAACTAATTCACACTCCTTTCCGCTCGACTTATAACCACGCTTCAAAAGTTCACTGCGTAATTCGGTAACTTTCAACTTATGGACGGTTTCCGGCAAAAGGTTTGAGCCGTCGGCACTCATAATGGCTGATCAAGACCGGGCCGGTAGGTGATAATTTTCGGGGCTGTACATACAACAATTTCCGGTGTTTTTCGCTCTTCTAGCACACTGTACACAATCACTGTCACTTAATCCCGCTTCTGAAATGTAATGTTGGGATATTTCAACGACACTGACTTGATATAAATGGGCTTTATTCGCGATAAGCATAAACAATGGCATAACGTCGCAACAGAACTGACTAATTAGCCTACTCCCCGCAGCGCAGCGGTACTATCGGTCAAGCGGTAGTTAGGTAGGCGCCAAGTATGAACCCTTACAGTAAAGACCTCGTTTTGGCCGATGCACTGTCAAGAGCTTACCTTCAAACCGACAACGCCAACGAACCGGAGATGGACTATGTTGTCCACGCCATAATAGAATCTGTCATGTCGGAAACCAGGCATAAAATTTTGGCGGACGCCACGAAATCCGATCTATACCTGAGCAAAGTCTTGAATATCTTGAGAGGCGAACTGCCGTGGCCAAAATTATTGTCAGGCGAGATAGGCCGGTATGGTGCGATAAAAGATAATTTATGCTTACACGAAGGATTGGTTTTCTATGACGACAGAGTGGTAATTCCTGTTTCTCAACGCAAAGACATATTATCCCGGTTACATGAGGGCCATTTAGGGATTCAAAAAACCCGAATAAGAGCCCGAAAAATGTTCTACTGGCCGGGGATGTCTAAAGACATCGACGACTTTATCTCTTCATGCATAGTAGGTATGTCTTGAAAATAGAAACCAAAACCCTAATGAGCCAATGATCCTGTCTGAGATCCCGTTACGCCCATGGTCAAAGATCGCCATTGACATACTGGAATTTCAGGGCAAGTCATTCCTGGTCGCTATGGACTATTTTTCGAAGTGGATTGAATATGATAGGATCAATAAAAAAAGTGCTCTAGATGTAATCGCATGGTGCCAAAAAGTATTTTCGGGAACGGTGTTCCCTGACCTAATCATTGCTGATAATAATCCATTTTCCAGCCGCCAGTTCACCGCATATTTGGCCGATAATGGTATATAGTTAATCACGAGTTCCCCTCATTATGCGCAAGGCCACGCACAGGCCGAAACTGGTGTGAAGATAATGGAAAACATCTTTAGAAAATGCACAAAAACAGGGCAGAATCCACATATACTGCTCATGCACTACCGAAATGCGATAATACCTAAATTGGGATTCGCCCCTAGCCAGCTAATGTTGGGACGGTTTTTGAGAGACAACCTACAACACAACGCAAAGGACCTGAAGATAAGACCTATCAACAAACGGATCGTAGGAAGAAAGATTTTAGACTCTCAGTTGAATCAAAAAAAATATTACGATTGAACTGCGAGAAACTTACCTGAGATATAGCCTAATGAACCCGTCATGTTCCGTAATCGCAACGCATGGAACCAAGGCATAGTCGACAGACAGGCCGATACACCTCGATCATGGTGGATAACGGGTAAAAACGGCGAGACCTTACGTCGGAATCGGAAGGATCTTATATCAATCAGGACTTCGAGTAACAATGATGGCCAGGAAGAACACACAGGCACAAGTAACAAGGCACCATCACCAGTAACAATAAAAAGCGCTATTCACTTCGTGATCGAAACACAATCCCAAAAGTAGTTAGATTGGGCATAAGCACCGAGCAACAATTACAAAAATGATGAAATTGACGCTCCGACCATCAACAAAATAATAACAAAGCTTGTAAATGATAACTTGTGTTGATAACTTGTGATGCCAGCTTTTCTAATTTTAATGCCCCTGCTAAGGCTCATGTAGGCATTGAACTGTCTAATTTGTTTGAGATTCAGTTTTCATGTTTCTTTTTTTTCTTTCTTTTTAATTAGAATAGAGAAGATGTAACGTTATGTTTAAATTCTAATAGTGGCGCCAAGTTACTGAACAGCTGTGGCTCAGCTGACGGCTAGGAATCCGATAAGATGGAACAATAAAGGCACCAGTTGAGTTGAGTTGTACTTCCGCGAACGTGTTGTTTTTTTAATTACCCGGCTTCCCGTAATAATTGATTGAATAATAATACAGGGACATTATTAATAAACCTCTGGATTTTCATGAATTTTTCTTTGTGGCACCATGGATCTAATCAGTGGTGCCACCATGGCGTCGGGACACCAGCATCCGCATATTTCGTGAGTTTTTGTGTGTTTCACTTTCAATACGGGTGTGAACTTCTATGGACAACACCGAAACCAACAGATGAAAGTTCAATGTTACGAAGTATGACCACATTGGTGGTGGGGGGGGGGGGAGTGAATTCGATTATATCATGTTGGGTATCATTCATCATGGATTTTAAAATGATGTTCAAAGTCGAGGTTCGCATGCCGCTAGAAATGTTATAGTCGATAAGGTCGGTGGAGGGGGGTCCACAATTTCTTCCTGAAAATACTAACTGAATTACATTGAGTGTGCAGGAGGAAGGTAAATACAAATTCAAGTTTTATCGCTTACCTATTGGTTTAAATTGACCTAATGCTTATCCAATGGGGCGTCCCCTGTAATGTATGCATAACTTAACAATATGTTTTTATTACACTCTTGTTTTTCCTTATTTATGATTTCCATTCATTTTTCCTCGTTTTGTTTGCCTTTTAGGGCAATAGGTGTCGTGTTTTTCCCCTGTAGGTATGAAGGGGTAGCAGAGATCCGCAATTAAAATGGGTCTAGTCTTTTGAATCTTAGAAAGATTAAACAATCATGTTGGTGGTTTTGTGCGATGCATACAGAATTAAGAGTTTCCTTTCATGGCGAATTTCATTGTCAAATTAAAAAAATCATACTGTGGTTTCCAGTTGCCTTTACGTACCTGCCGCAGATGAAGAATTTTAATCTGGATGTCGCTCCTCTCATATTTTTATCCGCTTTGACTGCAGTCTCATTATTTCTCTGAAAACTCTAAACGAATGATTCGCTTATTGTTGTTGGATTTATTGTCTCCTGAACGAATGATATGATACCCTTAAAACATAATGGTATTCCGAATTCATTGAAAAGCAGATATCGGTATCGTAGTGCTTGTTAGTATCGCAGTTCCCCGAAGCCCTTAATTGTATACTCACGTAAAATCAATTTCATGTTTTGCTCATCGCGCAGAAGTATGAGTTCGAACATCATCTCGATATTTCCAATAGAGGATATTCGCTGATCAAAGTGAGAGGCGACAACAATCTCTTCCTGGACCTGCCAATTCCCATCAGGTACCTTCTGTCCTCTAGCTTTCCAATCTTGGGTGTTTTGTGTTCACTTCTTTCCTGTTCACTTTTGCGTTAAAAATCAAATGTTTCACTCCGTACTTAACTTTCTTGATTGTACCTAGGAAAAAATTGTGATCACGCTCAATAATTTAAAGACCTTTTTCCCGCATTTTTAAAATTCAGTTTTCCATACTGTTGTAAACATCCTTCATTTTAGAACGTTTCTCGGGGAAAATCCTCATAATTTTACTAATATGAATAGTAAAATCGTGTAGTCTTTCTTTATTGATTCCTAATATTTCAGAAGGAAAGCTACCTATTGATAGTTACACCGTTGATTACAAAAACATCACCAATTGCATAGTTTGCGTTCTTTTACTGCAATATATTTCGAACTTCATGCTTAGATTTTTCTGTCTGAACAAGATTCGAATCATAATCTGAATAGTTGTTCTCTCAACTTAGATCATTTCTATCCGTTGTCTGTATTCACGAGTTTATTCTTGTAGGTACTTGTTCGTACCGTTTTCGCCTTCATATTCGATCCTACCCTTTCCTCAGCTAAATTCCGGACAATATTCACGATTTGAGAACAATCAAACCACAGGGTGTATAATCTATTACCATTAGGTGAAAAAGTATTCTAATTGGTTGTATTGCTGCAGTCTTTTCAAATTCATTAATCGCGAGATCCAAAATCGCAGATGGGTATTTTTGAAAATAATTTTTTCACATTTCCGAAAGCAAATGTCATTCTTGACAGCACTTTTCATAGTTTTGCCTCCTTGTTATGTTGATATTCCCGAAAAATCCAACCTACTCATTTTCTCGTTCACAGTAAATCAACACCAATTTCACAATTTGGGTTATCTTACTACAGTATTCACTTTGTTGTTCTATTGATAATAATATTAGTAAATAATAGTGTATCGAGTTGTTGTCAAAATCCAAACGATTTCGTTGTTTGTTTATTTTCTCTTTCTCCATTTTTTTATTCGTTTACTATTTTCTCTCTTATACTCTACCCGCTTTACACAATTTGAGAAAATTCAGATTAGTAAAAAGATCCCTCGTTGTATAAATATTTCCATGTCTTGAATTGGTAGCAGATTCAAATTTTTCAACCTAGACACTCGCTGTGATTTGAAAGGTTCTTCTAGCCGGCCATTTTCAAATATTGACACGGGATCGCTGAATTCGAAGATGAAGAATAAATTATTCTACAAGATCTGTCATTTGTCAGATTAAAGTGGGCTACTTGGTTACTGACTGACTCTTTTGTCCGTTTTTGAAGTATAAATCACATGAGATTTTAATTTTGTCACGATTAATGAGGAAGGCAATCATTTCAGGAGACGTTCTTGCTGAACAATTTCTCCTATCAACTAAAGTGATAAAGTGGTGTTGCAGACCAAAAGAATTGATATTTTTGGAAATAGTGCTTAAACTTAGCGAATATTTCCGGTGGTTAAAGATTGATATCTTTCGATCAATCAGTCAGAGATTTGTCTCCAATTAGCTGAAATTGGCGCACTCGCGTTCCCCCGACGTTGTTCTGTTTGGTACAGCTCAGGCCCGGATCAGGGTTTGCTTGGATGGTAATTGGCACGATGTGCGATTGTTACTGGACACGGGAAGTCAAGTGAATCTCATCAGAACCTCTCTAGTTCAAAGGCTGAGGGATACCTCGGTTTGCGATGTCCGAATCCTTGAAGGTGTGGGCTCCAAGATATTAAATGAACCAAATCTACGAACAAAGTCCATACACTCGGGTGCAAAAGTACCAACTCAAGGATTAGTTTCGATCAGACTGGCGCCGCGGTCAGATTTTAGCACCATATTGTCTATCGATGCTGTCGCGTAGTTCCCAATGTTACTCAAGATACGCCCTCGTTTCCGCTCTCTCCACGGCTGGCTGATCGGTTTTCTTCACTCCCTCTGGCAGATCCAGAGTTCTTCAGGCCCTCGCCCATCAATTTGTTATTAGGAGTGCAGACAGTCGTCGATTTACTCCCAGATGTTGCTGCTCATTACTCGGGAGATCCGTGCGCCATTTCAACCCGGTTAGGCTGGGTGATCTTGGGATCCGTTCCTTCTGATTCAGTACTGTAATTTCCAGATCATTCTAGATGAAGCGTCGATGATCCTTCATTTACAATGACGACTATATGGTACGTTATTAGCGTATTCTCAAACAAGCGGTAACTTCTTGCATCAATCTCCTAAATTCTGAAGTCAAAGTTTGAAAGAAAATCTACAACAATTTTTTTGAGGTATTTTAAGAGATCCGACAGATATTAAAACCGTTTTTTACGCCCAAAAATCTAAAATTTCTAAATTTTTGAGTCATTGGTGATTATTGAGGGTGTCAGGGTAATTTCAGAGGGGACACGGCACAAAACTTTTGGTGTGCCTACAAGTCTGGCGCTAGTGATTCTACTAATCACTCTGCGATTGCACGATCAAAATTTACTTTAACGGCAAAAATTAACGCATACAACTAATAAACAATTCATCTCATGACGTTTCATGGTGTGTCGGATCAAAATCTTACTTTCGATGTAGAAAAAATTTAAGAAGAAGCCAGAAGTACTTAATATTTAGTTTTACGCCTGGACTCGGTTATTGCCCCTAGTTCTGAACCGTCCACAATGGCTCTTGTTGGTGCATCTTGTTCTTTCTTTCAAATTACGGTTCTAACGGAGAGCTTTCCAAGAAAGTGTGATCTGACGGGACGGAAATTATCAAAACGAGGAAGGAATAGATTGTGTATCCCGAGTGAGACAATAGTTCAACTCTGACATCACTTAGGATTTAGGAGAAGAAACATTTTGTTGCATTCCAGGGTCTGTCTCATTGGATAATCACTAGGCCAATTTGAACGTGTTGGTAAGCGATAATACACACATTTTTATTTAACTTCCTCCTGCACGAATCTGTTTCACTCAACAAAATTTAGCTAGTAATTTAAGTAGAAGTAGTGGACCCCTCTCAACCGTGGCGGCCATAACTTTTCTAGCAGAAGGCGAATTTGAACAGCATTTCAAAATTCATCCTACGTGCGAATTCGAGTTCAACTCCCCCCTACACACACCAATGGTGCCAATCTGGCACCAAAGCGGTAATAAGTATGTAACATTGAACTTCCATCTGTTAGTTTTTGTAGGCAATCCGTAGAAGTTCACATCCGTATGCGAAGTGAAACACACTAAAACCCTCGAAATATGCGGTTTCGGTGTCCTGGCACCATGGTGGCACCACTAATTATTTCCATAGTGGTACAAAGAATAATTTATGAAAATCCAGAGGTATTTATAATGCTCTCACATATTCAACGCTTGGGTACAATTAGAAAGATATAAGGAACCGAAAAATTTTAAAGTCGTTTATTTTGTTTAACTACTCACACATGCCAATTCGATGTTCTGGTGGAATTATGTGCAACTCAAAAGTTATCTGAGACGAACACAAAAAGCATTAGGCATTCCCCCTCCTCGCCACTTAAAAAGGCGAAATTCGGAATTCTTGTGAATTAGTGCACAACCAGATAGATTTCTGCTTCGAACGAAAAAGAACCTCGAACATCCGTTGAAAAGTGAGGCCTGGCCAGAGTACAACAGATTTTGTCACACACACACAGACATATACCTATGGGTTTTTTTCGTTTTTTCGATTTGGATACATAATAGTCCAAAACGGATTGGTATGTGGTTATTTTTCTCTTTGAGTGTTGTCCAAGTTCACCTCAGATTAATCGCGTAAGGACCCCCAGGTCTTATTGTGGGACGTCCTAAAAATGATTAGGTGGCGCGCTTTAAAAACTCCCACGAGAATACATTTAAATAAGTCTGTTTATCTTTAGAAGTCTGGTAAAGTCATTGGGAAAACCCTGATTGTCGAACTTAAGTATCCATTTGCTCTTTAATTGATAACAGCCTATCAATGTAATTTTTGTGAGTTAGAACTAGACATTGTTCCCTGTAACTGGAGGAAAGGACTAAACCGAATTAGGTTATGAAAATACTTCATTGTTAGTAACATTATTTTGTTATTAACTTAACTTTTTGTTATTTTAAAGTTATTCTACAGCCGAGCATGAATCGCGAATTTTTAACCGATTTCCCCCCCTAATTGCCGAAGTGCATTCAGATTGCTCAGGTTGCTCAGTTAGCTGTTTGTGTAAAGAAATTCAATTGCCAGTCGTTAGCTATTAGCTATAAGGTACATAATTAGATATAAGGTATTAGGTCCATAGGTACAGCGATCAGTTTTAGCTGCTCATGACAACTGAGCCACGGCAACTAAGCAGTTAGCTACACTTTTCAAAAAATAGCTAATTTAGCTGGATATTATAGCTGTTCCTGAACAGCTAATAGCTAATATTTTAGTAGCTAGCTCACCTAAATCGTAGTTGTTTAGCTGTAGCTAATTTTCACCACAACACTGCCGAGTGCAAATCGAAGAAACGGACAACGATCACATTTTGGTCAGCTAATAAACATTTCAACGGGGATTAGGCCTCTTTGGCGATTCACACTCGTGTTTCTGATTTATCGTGAGTCCAACCCTGAAGTTCTCATGGGGGGCGAACGGTTAGTCCTACAGAGCTCTGAGGGGCCCCATTCAATTCTAAAATGTAATATACTATATCAAATTGGTGAAAAAACAATGTCTTTGTTTTTAGAGAGTTTTCGAGCTAGGGCGCTTTTGAAAATTACAACCA